>SSBO01000003.1:6360524-6645464 GCA_005281725.1 Wuchereria bancrofti
ACACACACACATATATACATACACTCTTATCCTCTGCTCCGTTTTAACAACGTATCCGTCCGTCTCGCTGCAACCGGGCAACATCGCTGTCGTCATCAGCCGGTTCTGTCGCTACTTACTGCCCGTTCCTTCCGTACCTTACATTGATGATTAACGCTATCCTTTCCTCCCTATGTCCGTTTCATACCTACTGCAATGCATGAGAATAGAGGTAAGTATGAGAGTCCGGCCCGGCTTGGCTCCTGTCATTATCACCCGCTTACTACCCGATCTCATTTCCCTTCTCTCTCGTCCTGTGTTGTTGTTGTTGTTGCCGTTGCTGTCAAGTCAGTCACCCTTTATCCCTCAAATGGCACTCCTTCGGTTCTTCCCTTTTCCTGATCCGAAGTTCTTGTCACTATTTTCTTAATTATCACTTTCTTCTCAGAAAATCGTAAGGAACAATCAAAGCAGTCCGCTAGTAATCAAGCAAGCACCCAAAGATAATTATTCGGGTTAATCGTAATTTAAATAAGTAAGTAATAACCTATATGGAAAGGGTAATGATTCATGAGACATTCCCACTGACACATCTTTTGTCTAAAAGATCAACCGGACCAGCAAATATTTCATTCGCTAACATCCTCTCCCATCTGCCAGTTCTCGAGAACATAGAAGTTTTCTGTAGGGCATTCCAGCAAACCTCGGATGGCAATAAGTACCAAAAAAACTTAATAAATTGTATTACCCTTCCTTCCTATGTAAATAGCATCTTCAAGTTGTTCATAGAAATTCAGCATCATGAAACATCGATCACCTCTTCCTTGTGGTAGATGAGGTATCATTATTATTCTTTTCACTTCTGTAACTCCCACACCTTTTCTTATTCTTATAACTCCTACATCGCTTATGTCATTTTGATGTTTTCTCTATTTTGGTGCGTTGTGAAGTTCGGCTAAATAATGACCCTTGACCCTTCCGGATCTCTCTCACTTACTTACAATCCTATTCACTCTGCATTACAGTTGCATCTGTTACATCGTTTGAAACTTGCAAAGATGCTGTTCTTCGTTCCAAAAATTTGATTTCTCGTTTCAGTATTGTTTATTCTTTCATATACAATAAATGAATAGAAGTTAGGAAAAGATGACAGAGTGAAATCTGGTGAGGTAATACTTTGCTTAATTTGGACTCATGATGTCTGATCTCATTTTATTCTCTTTTTTGCTATTCATTTTATTTCAATTCAGTTATAAATGATAGTATCATTTTTCTTTATAGTGTGTACGTCGCTTATTTAAATTTCCTTATTCATGTTAATTCCAACATAATTGAACTTATTTGGGAATGACTTCTAATGGAATAAATTTTGTTTTTTTACCTAATTTAATTCATTTTCAAAGCGACGTTTCATCATGTGTTGATTCTCCAGATCCACTACACATATAAGAATCCAGGCCACTTCTGCTGTTCTTAGCTTCTTGCTTATACTTTTTTTGCGGGGTTTCTTTTAGTTGAAGCTTGGTGATTAATTTCATTTCCTGTCCTTACTCCAATATAAATCAATGGAATGCTGTTTAAGAAAGCAAGTCGTTGAAAGATTAAGCTTGAATCGAACATTATTCAGCAGCAAATTTGAGAGCAGAATGAATTGCCGTGTGATGCATGTCATTGTTTGTAACTGTTGCCACAAATGCCACGAGCAAAGAAATCTTTTATCTTGTAACATGAGCTCGTCACTTCACTTCCCCATCGGTTCTCTCAATACAACAGTTTCAGTGTCGGTAATTGTAGGTACTATATAAAAAATGAAGTGATGCTAATCGTTATATTTCCCTGTAATTAAAATTTTTCTCTCTCTATAACTCAATCTAAAAAATTGTATATTATATGTTGGAGTTTAAATGATTCAAGAAATTCCTGTAAAAAATGTTTAATTCCTAGCTATTTCTCACTTTTCTTCCTGTTCTCTGCTATCTAGGATTCATAACTGCATTTATATGAGTGGTATGATGAGCAATGGTTTAATTAATTTCACTTCTGTGTTCATGGTAGCACTCATACTGATTATGGTTTGGCTCGCATCATTCGTAATCACCCTAGTCAGATCATTACTAGGTTTGAAGTACCCATGGAATTCCATAAAAAAGAAATGTGTTATATGACATTAATTAGAGCAGAGGTGTCCAGAAAAGAAAAATGTTGAGAACTTCGCAGTTGCGGACTACTTGTTTTATTATTTTCTACTTATGAACAGTAACATGTACAAAAATCCAACTATTAAAATTTCAAAAGTCTGCTCTTAACATATATGAGAACTTCCCTTCACTGTGCTAAGTGGAACTGAACCAAGAGTCACATAATGATACTACGCGTTTGATTTGATGCCATAATTTCCACACATATACATTCATTTATTTGTAGTTCGAGAATTTCACGTAAACCTACAATTTCGTCGATGAATGAATCGTATAAGGGCGAGATTTCACAAGTTATAGGATTTTGACGAGATTGGTTTTGATGCATTTTCAACAAAAAGACGCTTCCTTACTTTCGAGTAAATTCTGCATAATTATCGCTCATTAGATGCTTTTTTAGGTCTTATACTGATGATACCTTTTTATCCCACTCTAACCCTCTTTTTTCATCCTCACATTTATCCCTCAGCTTCTAGTCCACTATACGAATATCCGAAGTTTCGCATCATTTCTTTCCGTACCATCTTTGTTATATCAAAACTATCTAAATATGCTCTATCTCTTTGTTTTTTATTTACTCAGTTTTCGTAAGTAAATTGAGTCAGTCGGATTGTGAAAATATGAAATGGTATTTAACGAGAAATGTTAGCTTGTCATGACCTCGAGAATCGGAGAATAGGATCATTCTTCATCGAAATATGATTAACTACCGAAAACGATATCATAATTTCGACTGAAAAGGGTGAAAAGGAATTGTCCAATTAAAACATCCCATTACAGTACTAATTCGTTGTCGCGCATATTACCAATGCCTTCACCATGTTATTTGAACCCTCCGGGTGAACCATCGTTCAACGAGATCCTTATCACTACCGTTCGCGAATATCCTGCTTTGTACAGCAATCAGCGTAGGACTTTCGAGAATATCGACCGGAGCAAAGTTTGGGAAGAAGTTGCGGCTAAAATAGGGCGTGGCGTGACAGGTTGTATTGAGTTATCTTAAGATTTTCATTGCAATTCAGTAAAGGTTTATTAAGACTGTCCTGCCATTTAATGTTTTGCTATGACTTCACAGTATTAGACTTAATCCAGTTTGTCTGACTTGTCATATTATCCGCTTTGAATAGGCTACTGACATTTGTAACGGCCTTGAATGTTTGTCAGTAGACTTCGTTTCGAGTTTAGATAAGAGCATTAAACATTTCAGTGAAACACTCATTATTTATCGGCACTACCTAGCTATTGCAATCAAGACATAGCGGCGAGTTGTATGTAACAGTTCTTCCTCTTAGATAAGAAAATTTATTTGAATTTGAGAACCATTTACGCATGGAAATGGAAATGATAGTATGCTATATCATCATTTACAGGAGAATTCGCCAAGAAGCGCTGGTTACAACTCCGTGATCGTTATCGTAAAGAACTGAAAATATCGATTGCTCAGAATTTTAGTCAACCTCAAAAATGGAGCCATTTTCCACTGCTGAATTGGCTCGATCCATATCTTCAAGGAGCAATGTATATATTTTTTTTTGCATTTTACTTTTATTGCTTATTTTCGTTATTAATCAGTGTCATTTACCTATAGATGAAGAATATTTTTGTTACATTTCAGTGTGCTCTATTACACGTTCATTTAGAAAGTTTTTTTACTATCCAAAAAGACAAATAGAGTCAGGAGAAAAGATTTATATATTTTTTAGCATAAAATTTTTAGGGATTTTTTTATATGGTTGAAAACCCTATTATAGACCAATTACACCGAACAGTTCAGCTCCCTGTTACACTCTTGATAATGTTAGTACTACTGGTAACAGTGATGCATTTTACGAAAATTTTGCTGTCAAGTTGTCGTCTGCAGAATTATCAGCTGGTGGTATGCACATCATTAATTTCATTCTTTTTAGTTATGGAAGTTTATCTTGTTGATTCAAATCTAGAAATAAGTCGCTAAGAAGAGACAGTTCTTTCATGGTTTTATTTAAGAGTAAAAGAACGCTAAAAGCTCGTGTTAGAAGTAGTACTCTCAGTCGCCGCAGTTTTATATTTGCAAAATTTGAATGATACATGTTCCTTTGTTCTTCTAAGTCTTCATAATTTATAGCAAGTGAAAGCGCATTATCGGAATGTTTTGATGATTTAAAACCGGTGATGTCAACTCTTCAATCAGTACTTGCTGTTGCTGAGGCTACTGCAAATTTGAAAAAGGAAGCTGCGGCTGTAGCTGGAAAGAAAAAAGAATTGTCGATAACACTGGAAAGTATGTCATAAAATCATTTGAAAAGATACTGATCCTATATGTTATGAGTCTGGCCATAAAATGCTGCTACATAGCCAAAGTGATTTTAATTTTATGGATACTGGAAGGGACATTTTAAGATTTTCAAATTTAACGAAAAAGTATTATATCACAGTTCATTAAAATTGAAGATAATGTTTTATTTGGTGGATTTATCCATTCGATTGTTGTTTTTCAGACGGTTTTGAAACCGATGGAGACAGCGATATGAACTGTTCAGATATTAGTGCATGTAATGGTAAAATATCGAAGGAACCATGTGGAAGTCCATCACCTTCATCTCCTCAAGCTTCAGTTGCCTCAGTGCAGGATGATGGTAATTTAAAAAGTGTTCGGATGCCCAGTGGTTGTTCGACACCATCTCAAGAATTGCAACCATTACATGATGGGCCATCTCGTTTGTCAGCATTTGATGGGCCCAATGTAGCCTCATCGCCGTGCACTTCTGAAGCAGGCCTTGAAACGGAAGAGATATTACATATGCATGGTCCTCCTTGTCCTATGAAATCTCAGAAATATCACGATGTAGCTAACGCTATATCTTCTTCAACAGTCATTATCCCACAACACCAGAGCTCATCTACAAATGCCCCAGCCATAGCTTTAGCCAGGACGGGTAATCCGGTTACTTTTAAATCATTGATATCACATCCCACTCGAAATTCGCCGTACCGACTACCTGTTTATTCAAGTGTTAGATTTCGGGCACGGAATATGAAGAAGCAACAGCAGATGAATTTAGCGAAATCATTCCAACAAGTAAATTCAATCAATAGCACTAGTATCACGGATGCGGACTGGATTAATGATGAAGAAATGCTTTTTGCTCGTTTTGTTGGTTTACGATTGAAAAAAATGAATTCACACTGTAGAAGCATGGTATGTTTCATTGAATTACCCTTTATTCATATTTCATATTAATCATATTCATATTAATCTTTATTCATATTATATTCATCCACAAACCAATTGCAAGTAGCGATCTGTCTTACTCAGAAAATGACTGATGCATAACTATGAATTTAACATGAAAATATCCGCACTAAGATATGTTCCTTATCCTGAATAATTCTTTTGTTCTTCTAATAAAACTTAGCTAACGCAAGATTTTTCATAGAGTCCTTATTTTACGTGATTTCTTTTTGCAGGCGCGAATGAAAATTATGCAAATATTGGATAGCTATGAAGAGGGGATGATAGATGATGAATAGAAATTAAATAAAAAGGCGGTTGTAATTGCCTGTTCCATATGTACCCTGTTCTCACGTCAGCCATTTCTTTCTTTTCGCCTCTTTTTTCTCACACCTGTTCTAATTAATCATCTGTTTAGGTGTTCAAGTTTCCCAATTACTAGAATACATATAGTGTAGAACTGAAACATATTAATCAACCGCTTTTTAAATGATCTAAAATGTACTGTGTTTAGTTTTTATGAAGGTGACTTAAATAGAGAATATAAAATTTGTTGTCGCAGTATTTTTGAAAATTTTAATTCTAATATTGAATTTTGAACTATTATTGATAATGACGTATTTGAATGGAATGGAAGCCTATAAGTATACATACTTCTCGCCTGTATCATCTGTTTTAATCACTGCAGTTTTTGAACACATCAGCGAAACACTAAATGGTATAGTGGACTTGAAATCTCATAGTCCGGATTAGATTCTTTTTCGGGTAAAATATAACTTGTGTTTTAGCCATCTTTGTTTTGTATTTCTACACATGTTATTTCATCTGGAGAAGTTTCGGAAGAGAAACATTTGATGGTATTTAGTTCAGTCTAAGAAATATCATTTTCCTTCAAACAGGAGTGCATTTGCTTGAAGTCTTTCTTTTTGATTCATTTTCCTGCCAGTGGAAAATGGTTATGTGTATATATGTGTTGCTGTGCGTTCGTACTTTTGTTTTCAATTTATTGTTTTTTCCAAAATTTAGTTGCTCTTACATTTTTTATATTTAAAATGGCATTTAGATGCATTTTTGAATGTTTCGAAATCTCCAAAATTCTAGAAGCGAAAAATGAAAATAATTTCGGTCTGTTTTTTAAAAATCCTCAACTCACTGTGTAAATTCAGGCAATCTGTTTAATATGGAAAGCTCCCGAAGATCAATATTTTTTGGAAGGTGATGGGCTGGTATGATGTTACTTTCATTCAGTTATGTTATTTATATGTTCTACTGTAAATATTCCCTGCTATCTTTTCTTCAGTTTTTCATGATTTTCCAGAATGTTTTGTTGGCAAGGAATTTAATGAAAAATGAATATATTTGCAATATTGCTCACAACCTTTGGTTAACGAATTGTAGTGAACTTTTGTCTCGCTGACAATAGATTAATATATTGCTCAACACTGTGTACTTTACTGGACGAGGCAGTAATAGAGAGGACAAAATAAGAATAAGAATGAAGAGATGCTCCAAAATAAGAGATAAGAAACTTGGAATGGTCCATGCTCAGTTACCTTTATGCAGAAACAATAGAAGATCCTCTCCTATTCCACTTTAATGGTACAAGAACTTACGAACGAATTAATAGTATTCATATATTTGATCAGCTAATATGCTTTCTCTATTACTGACCTTAATTTTAGATTTTAAAATAGGTTACTTTTGCAAAAAGGAATAAGTCTTGAAGGCTGCATTTAACATTTTTCTGCAAGGATATGGAAAAGCTAACTTCATTTTTTGTTTAAATTTAAGTCATTGAGGAACTAGCTGCTACTAAGAAATTAACTGCATTGGTAAGGTGAGGATATTTCTATGACTTATGCGAATTTGACAGACAAAAGTGAATTATTTTTGTTGAAAACTTGGATGATATGACTGTTGTGATAATTTTTGATCGTAATTCTCTATTTTCATGATAACCATAAACAGAGAAAATGGAAACGTGATCGGGTGGTGATTTAAATAATAGAAACAGAAATTGGTGCTCGCCATTCGGACTTGTTTCGCCGAAGGAAGTGTAAAAAACGCTCAAATTTTGTAGTAATGCGGTAAAAGCAATAAATAACTGTGTAGCAGCTATTTCAGAGCTTTCTGAAATCAATTGATTTAATGTAAGCTTGATCAAAATAAAGTAATACATGAAAACACTGATTAGTATGAAGTGTAGTAACTTGAGCTGACTGTAGAAATGTGGCAGTACAGTGGGATGGGGATTGAAACAAATTTTGATTAGCTAGTCATTATTGCAAAAACTGAAAGAAGTAATCAAAATTGATCAAATAACTTCGTATCGATTGAAGAGTAAATTAGAGAAGAGAAGGAAAAAATCTGCAAAGAAAACAGTGGAGTTGGTTTTGGTTGAGAAAGCTCGTATTAAATTAAATTTCAGTTATCAGATATGCTTGATGGTTTTTGTTTCCTTTTTCTTTTTTTTTTGCAAAAAGAAATAAACATTGAAGGCTACATTTAATCTTTTTCTTATTGGCAAAATTGTTTACCGATTCATAAAGCTGTCACCGTCACGAGGTATGAGATATGAAGTGAACGTCGGCGTTGCTAACTTTGCTAATTGAATGAACTGAAATTCAAAATTTTCACGCGTTTTTTATAAGACTAGAAGTAGTGATAAAGATTTTTCAAAATTTGCATGTCTCATTTTTGGATTTCCTCCATCCTATTTATTTATTTATTTGTTCCCGACAGAGCTATTTTTGATAAAGGGAATGTACAAGAGGCGTTAAAATTTTGTCTAGAAAGATCAGTCATACCACCTCCCCAACTTAGGAAATTTCTAAAACTTGGAGATATGAGAATTGAGGACATTTATAATGTATTGAGACAGAAGTTTCGGTTAGCAAAAGATACTGGGAGATTTTGCCAATTAATCAGATGAAAACGTCTATCTGAAAGCGAAGAAAAAATATTGGTAAACTTGCGATTTATGAAACATCGTTCAAATTCTTTCTAATCATTCTGGTACAAGCGGAATTCATCTCTTGGTCAGCAGAAATAATACACAAAATATAGAATACAGCATGATTTTTGCTATCCTATCCTTGACCTCTCAAGAAGTAGTCAGAAAAAAGCTATCTTGCTATTTAGGCGGATAAAAGGATCGGATAAAAGACGAAATTTCAAAAGTCTTCCTGTGGATCAGAAGGTTCGTTAAGTGCTGTTCATTACTGAGCTAGGAAAATAAGACGGAATAAAAGTTGATAGTGATAATATATGAGATGAGAAAATTTATTTAAAATTTCGTACAGCAGCTGGCTATTACAGTGATGACAAGTGTAAACGTATTACGCATGAACGGTATCGGAAACAACAGTAGACGGATTAAGAATCAATGCTGTGTCAGAAACTGAAATTCTTGAGATTCATTTGCGACCATTCAGAAAATGGAAACAAACGAAAACTAACGGAAAAGCAGACAACATCTGCAATTACTATCGTAGGATTTTTTTTCTACAATGTTTTATTTTCCTATGTTGTAGGAATCCCGAACAATGCGGCAGAATCCAGAAGGGACGAATCATGATTATTCGATGCCAGCGTTTTTTGTTTCCTTAGAACAAGTAACAACTGAATCTAAGATACTAATATTAACTAACTTTCAATGATAAAATTTAACTAATAAAAAAAAAACTAATCGACATTGCGTACGTATTTTCTACAGTGGTCAGTAATACTGTTTTGTGTAATAGTTTGCAGAGAATAAAACAGCGACTACCATTTGAAATATTTCTTCCTTTGTTGTAAAAAATTAATCATTTAAGTGGCAATCTATAGGACATATGTTTCAGACACATTTGATAGGAAGAATAAGTAAAGAGACATTTTATGGAAAGAAATCTTCACTGGAAAATACGGCACAATGAAGGAGGATAAAGGTCAACTGAGCTTTATCTATATTATCACTTTTTACTTTTTTTACCTCACTGTGAATTCATGTTACTTTCCCGAAATAAATTTCTGATAGGAAGATGGATCGAAATTCATTGAAAGCCTATTTTGTATGAAGCAATAACTGCATGGCTAGTATTTCAGTTATAATTGAGTTTCATAAGAAAAATGAGATTACTGAATCCAGTGATTCTTTATTATCGAATTCTTCTGGAAATAATTACCTTGACATCCTTTGGAGATAAACATAAAGCGCTTGGTAAATAACAGATTGTTTGGAATAACTTTCAATTTTAACATGTTTATTCAAATAAAAATTTGCTTTAGAATTTTTAACCAATTCTACTGATGGAAAGATGGAATATTGTTAGGTATGTATTTGAAATAGTTATCTTCATACTATTTAACATGACAGTAATTGTTTTCCTCGGGTTTTCTAAAATTTTTGCGATTTCGAGACTGGTTGACGATGAATCAACCCAGTAAGCGACAATTCTCTGTGACACTCGAATGAAGACTTGCCGATGTACATGACATTCTTCCTAATTTTCACATACCAAGACGGTATAGTTTTAAAAACGTTTGTGGAAAATTAACAAATGTTCTGAGAATGAGGAGAAATTGATCCCCACAATCATAAATGAAAGAATAGAATTTCGCTTCCCAGTTTTCTGCGGAATCCATGATCAAGCTTTAGTAATATTATAAGATTTACAGAAAGTCCCTCCGTATTTATGATGGAGGATTCAAGCACTACGTAATGAACAGAGTACTAAATAAATGAAGAGAAAGAATTTACTTTGACACTTTTGACATTTCCTAGAAAGCACCGCAATAAATGTTGGGGCTTGAAAATGAAATGAAGAGTGAGTAACAAAAAGTTGAATATGAAATTTCATTTCGAAAATCTTACAAAGCTAAAAACAAAAATTGTATTTCAAATTGCCTACGGATATTCCTACATGAAGCATAGGTGGGGGAAAAAGCAGATTGACTCCACATTTACGCAGCTATGCTGTTCTCTGGACAACAGCTATTTAGAAAATATCGAAAGTTTATATTTTGTAACTTGAAAAATTAAGAAAACATGTATAATGTAGGAGATATTTACCTTTGTTTTGAGGACTACACTGGATTACATGTGCACAGTGCTCATATAAATAGTCAACCCATGTCTGATAGTACGTAAAACTAATATGGACATTATAAAAGCATTCAGTCAATAGAAAAAAGTACGTCACAAAATTACGAAATACCCAAGACACTTTAAAAAGAACTAATTCCTAAGCATAACTGCTTTCAATTTCAACTTACAACAACTTTTTAAAAATAGTCATATACACATAAAATGAGTGTGAATACATTTAAGATTTAAAAAGCAAGATTTTCCTTGGAGAATAATTCACATTACGCAGAGACCTGAGAATGAAAATTTAATAATACCAATAGCAGTTATGGCAACTGTAATCAAACATAATAGAATGGATAGAATAAATGATGCAAAGCAATATGTGTCTATAAGACAACGATAAATTGGTATTAGTAAAACAACTTGTTACATATCACTTATAAATTGTGCACAATTAGCTTTCGCTTGGAATCATATATAAAATTATTTGTGAGGAAATGTTGACTTCTATAAAAATTCCTCACATTCTCAATGTGAACTTGTTGTGCCTGAAACAAAAAGAGAAAAAAGGTCAAATTATCAGAAATAAAATAAAATATTTAAAAGAAAAGTGCTAAAAGCTGAAAAAATGTTCGTCCAAAATATAATACTTTTATAGTTATTACAAGACAATATAATAACATTTTTTTAAGCATAGCAGAACTCCATATCTATTGCCTTTTCTCGTACTTATAAACAGACTATTTATTATTTTAAAATTAATGACCGACACATGAAGCTCAAACAAGTTCTAAGCATAATCAGAAGAGGGAATGTGAAAATAACATGAAACGAGCGACACATTTTTGCTTTTAGACAATGCGGGGGAGGGCCGAATACATCATAACAAATCTCACCCTAACAATGTATTGAAGCTTAATAAATTTATAACCAAATGTATCAAGTCTTTAATCTCGTCAACAGTAGTATCTTAGTTAAGTAATCAATTCAGTCTTCTAATTTTTGAACGGGCTTCTCTTTGAGAAATCTACTGTTTCCAACCATTTTAAACCAAAATTTAAACCTTTTTTTCAAAAAATTCTGAAAATTTTAAAACTCAGGAAAATAATGAAACAGGTTAAACATACTTTTTCAATAAAATCAGATTCAGGAATACCAATAGCTGACAGAGTTGTTTCTTTATGTCGAGCTCGTTCATAATGCAATTGGTCTCTAACTAACTGTTTCAAGAGATATAACAATAATTCATTATGATCGCGATTGACAAAGATGTATCTATCGAAGTTCTGAAAGAAGCAGAAGGAGACAGATAATGTAGTTTAAAACGTTAAAACATTAAGGGAATCTTAAAAGTCATAGTGGTCTTTTTCTAATCACCTAAAGGTAACAAACCTTTCGCATTTGTCGCATAACGGATGCTTTTTGTGTGTTAATAAATGATTCAAGTATTACTCGCACAGCTACATCAACATCCTCATCGCACACATAAGAACGAAGATGCATTTTAGCATGAGCTTCGGCCAGACGAATTAACGATTCCACATGACGCACTGTTACAGCAACCGATCCTGTTGCCTAAATTTATTCGTATTGAAGAAAAAATTTTGTATATTTGAGAGCAGAAATATTTTTCAGTTTAGTTAGCCAATTCGGTACATAAGAGATGCTGTGACATAATTTTAATGCAATATTGTTCATATTCAGTTGTTTCCAAACTATAAACTTCTTTAACAAATTAAAAATTCTTTAACAAATTATTACTGAAATAACACTATAAATAACTCTACATGTAGTAAATATATGTTATAGCAAGAAGTTACAGAGGGAGTAAACAACTTCGTCTTGAAATAATTTTTCTAAACACACCAAAGATTCTTTTCGCATTTCGGCAAAAAATTTCGAAATTTTATCCTGTGGCAATTGTTCTAATTTTGGATGTATATTTTCCCGAGCGTACATCAGATATTTCCTCAGCATTGTTTGTGGTATCAACTCTAAACCAGTGGCTGGATCCTTTTCTGATTGCTGAAGCAAAAAATTCGCCAATTTAGCAAAATGAGAATTAGGCTCAGTGTTCGACAGCTAAACTGTAAACAAGTTCTGAAATAACTATTTGTATACAATAGCTGAATGTTTTAAAAAATAAATAATAATACTGAAACTGAAACAACTTGCAGATGTTTGTTGCGAATTTCTTGGTCTTGCTTCTTTTTCCTGCAATTCTTTTGCATTTGGATGATGCTTTCGGTGACTGTCCACGACAAAATTAGCAAGTCGTTCATCTTCTACTAGGTCTACCTGAAATTCTCCCATTAAAACATAAAAGTTTGGAATTGGTAAAACTACTCACCGTATCTCGTACTACACATAGCACATCGAATCTACTGAGAATCGGTTCGGTAAGATCAACATTTTCAGCAAAAGTACGAGAGGGATCGTAGCGACCACCGATTGGGTTCGCAGCAGCGATTACGGTGCAACGTGCATGTAGGGATGTAACAATGCCAGCTTTAGATATAGATATTGATTGCTGTTCCATCGCTTCATGAATCGATGTACGATCCTAAATTTGTTGAAATTTGCAAGTTCGAAAATTTTCCAATGCAGAGGCTAAATTTCGCAACATCGATATTAAGAAAACTATAACTATCGTTTTTTAACAAAATGGAACAGGATTTATTCTTAATCCAAATGATGATTTTCTTTTTAGACGATACTTGGAAACCAGTGAACCAACCTGATCATTCATTTTGTCAAATTCATCAATCAGACAAACTCCTTTATCTGCAAGTACCATTGCACCTGCTTCAAGTGTCCATTCTCGTGTTATTGGATGACGTTGCACATATGCAGTAAGACCGACAGCCGAAGCCCCTAAAAATGTTTACTTTTCTTCCTTCACTTTGATACTTTGGAAATGTAAAGATAATTCTATACAAAGTTGAGAAACTAACCTTGACCAGTAGTAAGGACTGCTCGAGGGGCAGCATGAGCAGCATAGCGTAGAAATTGAGATTTCGCCGTACCGGGATCACCACATAATAAAACGTTGATATCACCTCGAATACTGTGCTTTTCACCAGGATTCTTTTGCTCCCCTCTGAATATTAAGAAATTAAAAGATGGGAAAAGGGACTGCTAATCACTTCTACTCACTACATAAAATGTTCAACTCAACAAATCACCTAAAAAGTGCCAGTGCAATGGCTCGTTTGATATCATCATGACCATAAATCGACGGAGCAATGCTAGCAAATATTCTTTCCGCTATCTGTGGATCCTTTGATAATTGCCGAACAATCTAAACATACCATATCCAAATCATAAATCTTATCCTTGTTGAAACATGTTCCACGAAACAATTCGACATTAATTTGAAATTAGAACCTGAATATCTTCATCAGTAAGACTGTCAGAGGCGATTTTATCTTTTCTTGATATATAATTTGCATATATTACGGTATTGAAAACAGGGAAACCTTGCTTGCTGTTCATTGATCCATCATAATTGTTCGTATAAATGCCAGTCAATTCCTGAAAATAATACAACTCATTCGAATCAAAAAGAATTAAGGATCAAGTTACCAATGTCTTCTAGATTTCACTACCACGCTCCGATGTTAATGAAATTTTTTATATACCAAGCATACGCAAACTGCTTTCATTCATTTGCTAGATAAGTATAGAATAATTGGGAACACCTAAACTTACGACTTCATCACCCGGTTTGCATGCATCACACAAATCAGCCGTAAGCACCACATCTTTGCTTCTAGGCAATCTTCCAGCAGCAACACTATTTGGACTTTCTTGGATAGTTATTCGTTGATAATTATGGTAAATGGTATTCTCCATATTTAGCTCAAATGGCCCACGGCTTTGACAAGATGGACACATAGTAGGTTTGACTTCTTCATCTTGATGCTGTACAAATGGACCGAGAAGGTAACCACATGCTCCGCAGTCAAATTTGACGACAGATAATCGCGGTAACATTCCTGTACCGAATAGAAACTGCATACAAATTGGAAGTTTAATTGGAAATAATTGGGAACATTAAAGTTACGATTTCTTTATCTGGCTTGCATTTTTCGAATTTTTTATTTGATAAGAACTCAATTCAGGAATAAGCAATTCAGAATTTTTAGCTGCATAATAATAGCAAACCTGTGGTAACCGTCACAACACCAGATGTTCTGATCAACATATTCAGATGTAACTGACGTAACATTCGTATATCCTCTTCAACAGGAAGCCCCCGTATACGTATCTTTAATGTTAATGGTGAAATTCAGACAAGTAAAAAATCGAAAAACTTTATTGTTTTCATCATATCATCATAATGATGAAATAAAATAGTGTACCTTAACTTCCGGAGCAATACGAGGAAAGAACGGAAATAACGAAAGTGTGACCTCGGTCACTGCACGATCAAGATAACTCAGCACCTATAAAATTAAAAAATTAACTTTAGTGTGGCGAGTCAATAGTAAACTGCATTAAGTGAAAGACTGCTTAGAAACGCAATTTCATTCCATACGACAGTTTGGGAATACAAATGAAATTTGAATATATATTTTTTCTAGAATTTCAACATACTTGTACGGGTGCTTCTGGCAAGAAGTAACAAATATTTTGCTCGCCATTTTCACTCGCCAAATCTTCATAGTCGATTTCTAGCGACTCACGATTTTCTGCCACCATTAATTTTATTGCATCTAAATACTTTAGTTTCTTGGTCTTCGCGTCCTTATATCCACGAACAAAGCTTTTAAAGCTGCAAAATAAATGATATTTCATAATCAATCAAATATAACATTAGAATTGATATGTAATGATACAGCCATTTGCTATATTTCATTTGACATTTTCACCCTTTCCAGTGCAGAAATGCAGAAAAACAAATGCTGATAAAATTATGAATGATTGGCTTACTGACCGCCTTACTATTTCTCGTCCTACTGCTTCATCTGAAACATGCTCACGTGTCGATCTTCCTCGAAAGTTTTCTAAAATATCGATAGGAATTTCTTCTTCCTCTTCAAGTTCCATTTCATTATCATCGGCCCGATTTTTCCGAAAATAGCGGCGTACATGTCGTCCAACATCTACATCATCCTGAAGACTTTAAATTTGCATCAAACAAATATTATGGCATACAATAGACTTTATCAAAATTGTTTCAAAGGAACAGTTTTGTGGGAAAATTGATCCAATTCCTAAAAGATACCCAAACATCTGAAAATTACTTTCCTATTCGAATGGGATATCCATATTTTGAATTAGTAATGTAACACTTCATGTATCACTTACATCAAAGTTTGCAGAGTATCTATTCACCCTGGGAAAAGAAAGAAGCACATTGTTAGGATATTGTAACCTTCTATTAAGGCAAATCTGAATATACTGCAATTACTTAGCGAACCTGCTCATAAAGTAAAGCATCTTCATCCAGCAAATTATCCCGTTCATCCATCTCGCGTTCAGCTGCACGACGTGCTCCCTCCGTCAACTCCGTATATTCTGATGCATCATCCATGCCCGATTGTGAGTAAACATCCAGCTCTGGCTGTGGACGATAATCTCTGTAAAACATATGTAATTTGCTTGAATTAATTTATTTTAAAACCATTAGCTTCAGTGAGAAATTGAAAGAGGACGTAATTTTACCGCTCCATATCGTCACCGAAAAGATTTTCTCCTTCTTCGTCCTGTACTTCCTCTTCTTCAGCACCGAACAACTCAGCTAAAGCATTATCATCTCCATCTCCGGCTAAATCAGCATTCTCTTCAAAAACATCAGCAGCAGTATCTTCTGACTGATAGTCATCTTCGCCTGCATGAATTTCAAATTGGTATAGCAATACATAGCAGACAGTGTTGATAACTAATAATAATAATTTCAAACTCTCAAACTGCTCAGCTTAATAATTCAACTGATTTTAACATTGATTTTTTTCCCAAATTATCGAACCAGTCATACCAATAAACCTAACTATCAACAATGATTTCTATCGGTAATTCGGAAATTTCTGTTTATTTCAAAGTATATAATTGGGAAACCTTGAGAATGAGCTCTTCGAGAATCCGAATGTTGAGACATTGTCACAAATCAACTGATAGAACAACTACCTTAATTTTCCGAGAATCTGAAATGTTATCAAAGACATATGCAACTCCTTCACGTTACCCCTAATCTAAATCAAGCGACCACCACCTCCCTCGCCTCACTTAATTTACAAAAAGAATGGAATTTAAAATTTGTAAATTTCGCGCATTCCATTCAGAACTCATTGGACTATTGGAGCTATCTTGTTGAAGACTAATTGAATGAGACGCACTTGTCGTCAAGAATAGCGGTGATGACTTTGAATGTGTACTTGCAGTAATTGATATTTTGCGCTTGATGAGGAAATGCCCTCAACTTTCCAAATATTACTTACAAATTTTCTGTTTAAATAAAAGTAACGGAGGGTTAAATATGACGAAATATGCTCGTGGAAGCATTTTCGGCAGAGTAGCTCGCACACGTACGGACAATAAGGGATTGTGTTAAAGTTCTTTCATTATTAAAATTGTTTACTCTCTCTCTCTCCCTATTTCTTGAAAGAGCGTCATGATATCACCAACCGCGCAAGATGTTTCATTAAGGTCCTTCTGTCAAGCTGTTAAGAACATAGCTATCCCGACAAATAATCAGCAAGGAAGATGGGTTGATCTCGGTGAAGTAGGCAAACTTTTAAGCTCCTTCCATCAGTTGCGTCCTCAATTCTACTTCTTTCTTTTCCGTTCTGAGATATTTCTTCCGAATCAATGGCTTCAATTTGCCACTTTTATTGCATCGTACTATTAATACTAGTTTGTCTCTGCGTTTCAATGTATGCATAGAGCAGTACTGAAGTGCATGCTATAACTAACTGCATGCAGTACGCATGTGTATAGGTGTTCTAAATGCATGCAGTATGCACGTATGTAATCTATATTGGGTGAAATTAGAGTCAGAAGGCAGCAGCAGCATGATGAGATGCGATGAAATGCATAATAATACAGAGAGCGGTTACGTGATGTAATAATGACTGTATTTATTTCAAAATGGTTAGTTGTTGTGCGAGTGAGATTTGACGGTCCTAGCAGATATCGTTGTATGTCGTTGTTGTTGTTAGTGATCCATTATCCATCCATTAATTAATTCAGGTGTGCGTGTACGTACATTTTCAATTAAAGAAGGGAAGAGTTTGGATGAGAAAAGAAATGCCTTCCTGAGAAATCAAAAGGACGTTGAAGGAGATTGTGAGGTCAAAGCTTACTTCCCATTTAGAGTTAAACATTTTAGAAATCATGAAATTTCGTTACTAATTCAATTCCGCTGCTAATTTAATTGCAAAAGCTTCCCTTCTAAATATGATAGCATTTCATTTCTTTTCTTCCTTCTTTTCATCCTCCTTTTTTTCCTCCTTCTTTTCATCTTCTTTCTTTTCCTCTTTCTTGTCCTCTTTCTACAATACACCAATCCTCTAGATTTGGAAATTTAAATAGTTTAAAATTCCGCTACTCTTCTGCTTAGTTTAATTAGGGAAATGTAGTATTAGTTTTTTAATTAACTGAAAAATTAAACTTCGAGAAAGGGTGGAAAAATTAAGTTTCGATTAAATTCCCAAATTAAAATCAAGCTTTTGTAACAAAGCTAACCTTCTCCTCTTCCTTTTCATCTCTCTTTTCTTCCTTCTTCTCCTCCTTTCTTTCCTCCTCCTTCTTCTCCTCACCTTCCTTTTTCTCTTCGCCCTCTTTTTTCTCCTCTTCCTTTTTCTCAGCCTCTTCCTTCTTTTCATCGCCTTCTTCTTTTTTAAAATCAACGTAGAGTCTAAAAATGTGGTTCCAATCATTTTTCGTCAAACAATTAACATCTTTGCTATTATTGTTATTACTGTGTTATCATAAAAAAAAGCCTAGGCTTACTTTACCTCTTTGTCCCATTTGGATCTCCCTTGTGATCTGACCAGCACGCTCTTGGTGCCTTGTTCTCGTCAGTCGCCTTTATATAGTATACTGCAAAGTAGTGTTTCCCACTGTCGGGTACTGTTTTTCCCGCATTGAAAGTTAACTAGAAAGTTGTCTTTGTGATATTCTCTTTATAAATGTGAACCATCAAGTTTTGCTTAAGATTCAAAAAAATTTGCAGGAACTTAGCTGGCGAAAGAATTTTACTACCAAAGATTTCTGTGCCAACCTTGACGACAGTCTCTTCACCAGGCTTCAGCGCAAAGACTGGAGGACGGATACGGAACATTTCGTTTGAGGTGCATTTCACTTTGCACGCCTGCCGATCCTGAAAGTCGCCTAGAATGATATTGAAAAGAACTTTAAGAGCGGAAGAAAAGTGAAATGAAGGAATGAAAATTGCATTGACCGAAGTAGGATTCGTAATTTTTAGTGTTGTCGGACAGGGTTCTTCTCCAAGCTTCTTCCCAACGTAGGTAATTCGTTCGCTAGGGTCAAGCTTCAGTGCAAAATCGCCCATTTTTTAGTCGTTGTCAAGTTCCTGGACCGTTTGTTTCGCCTTATCACGCTATTTAGCAATCAATCGGATCACCCGCTTCGTATGAAAGCAAAGCTGAACAATAATAATTTGGGATGCCGCATACTATTTTATTTAAATCAACCATTTTACTTTTCTTCAAACTTTTTACTTTTTATTAATTTTAATTTGCTTAAATGTGTATTCAACCAAGTGATTCCATTCGATTTTGTGTGACCGTTAAAATTATTATATGTTTGTATTTTTTTATGTAAAAAAATTCATTTCCACTTACGTATTTCAAACTGTTTCAAAGCATTGGAAATGTTTCTTTGTTTTTATATTACAAAATGCTATATGTGGGTAGAATTGATCGTGAAATCCATTGTAGGGTTTTGTGTTTCAAAGCAGCTTTACATTAATAGTATCATGTTGTCTTTGTTTAGTAAATGGATATTTCAACACGTCTTGCGTCATGCTATCCGGATTGTCCTACCGAAAAACTTCAAACCCAGATGATCTTCTTGAATAGAAAGTGCTGATGGAATTACTTGTAACCCACATCGTTAATAAGAAATCAATCCCCATATATTATATTTATGTAAAGCTCCGGTTTGCGATCCAGTGTCTTGTGGCATATTTATAGAGCGAGCACTTCCCTCTTTGTTTATCCCTTCCTTTGAACTTTGACATGTACTTTGTTTCTGGTAATAATAGTGTCCAGTATTTTGCCGGAAAGTTTCCGCTATCCATTTGGATTCTAAGGATCATCGTTATAGCATTATCACGGATAGGTTTCTATAAAACGTTTCGTTTAATATTTCTGAAGTAAAAATGGATAGGGAGTTTTCGCCTTCTAAAATATTGTTTTCAAGATGTTTATGTTTGAAAAAAATTTGAAAAGAAAATTTAAAGGCTATTAAATGTTGATGCTGAATAGCTGAATAATCGCTTTATCAAACGTAACACTGCATCTTGTATCTTGTAGAACTGATTTTAACAAGCAACTAAGTTTACCAGATCAGAATATTTGCAATCAATTTTGTCCTGTAAAAAGTGTAAAAAGGTGATTTCTGCGTTGTCAACAAGAAATTTTGGCTGATATCTTCAATTATTCCCAAAACATCCGCAAAAGGTGTTTTCTTCGTACTTTTAGTAAGTGCTAAACATATGATACAGTTCAAGATATTAGTCATCAAAACATTCGGTTAAAATACTGGCCAATTAGTAAACCAAATACTGACATATGATAGACTCACTGATTGAAGAAACGGAATTTGGAAAATCATCAACAACAGCTGGTTAATGTTAATAAAACATCACTCAAAAATTTTCCGGAAAACATAGTGGCATGAAAAAAAAAATGCTTTAGATCTAGAGAAAGATTCAGAGATATTTAGGGTTATGATTTTTATGATAGTATTTGGAAATCATGACAGGAGGATATTTAAATTCCATATAAGAATATTTGTGCTCTGCGTATGTGTTCACAGTGCAAACGGATCTATTCATGGTTGTTACATTTTTTAGAATAATTCACTTGTATTTTTAGATGGAAGATTCTCAGCTGAAATTAAATTGATAAAATATTCTTCGAAAAGTATTGCAGGAAATAGAAATTTCTAACTGCGATTATCGATCTGAAAATGAAAAGATATTTGAAAGTATTTCAGAATCGTTATCTCATTGTAACATATAGTTGGTACACTTATATTACTTTCTCCTTCAAATTCTGTAGTGACCTTTTTTTACATTGTTCGCAATTCTGATCGTCATATTCGTTGACCTTTGAGACGCTCCTTACATCAAACTACATACATCATCTTATCCAACTTTTCGTCCCTATCTATTCCCTCGACTTTCTTCTCCCGAAATACTTGATGACCATATCTATTCATAAGTGAATCATAAAGAGTAAACAGTTTCAGTGAAGCCTCCTTCGATTTCCTCTTCCTCTTTCTCATTCACTTCAATTATTCGTCTTCTGCTCAGCGACTCCATTCTTCGTTCAACAATGTCCAGTACTTTCATACAGATCACCACTGTGGTTACAATTTTAACTTTCTCAGCCATTTTCGGGAATGCACTTTCACGAGGTACCGACTTTACTAATGCACTAAAATTAAATAACTTATACATATTCAATTTGTATGGCTGACATTTATTCATTGTATTACTCTTTGTAAGAGTATTAGCGGAGATGATTGAGTGCAGTAAAGAAGGCTTTGGAAAACACAAAAACGTAGAATAGTTCTTGTCGTTATGCCTCATTGTCATCTTTGAATTTCGTTAAAATAATGAAGACATTAACTAATATGACTTACATTGACTTTCTGGGTAAAAATTTCATAGAAAATTCCAAACTGAAAGATTTCGTGTTGAAAATTTGTAAATTAAAAAATTTCATGATTTTCTTATTAATGATACCGATCTTTGAACATGAAGTAAACATTTCAAAGTTACTGTTTTTTGTAGACCATTTCGAATATGTTATGAACGGAATGTAGTGAAAAATTAGATCAAGAAGAGTTTCAGGATCGAAAGTAAAAGAACCGAAAGATCCAGGATTTTGTTTAGGTGCATTTAATTTCTGTGCTGAAGGCTACACATGCAAAAAAATAAAGTGTGTTGAAGAAGAAAGCCAAAAGATTAAAGGTTGATTTTTTAACAGATCGCTATTTGTTTTTTAAAATAAAATGAGAAATTTGTATACATTAATTGTCCCATATTAAATAGACCGCTAACACTGCCATAAAACCCTAAATATGCAGTATATGGTTTTGAAAAAAGAGCATCACCGGGTTTTAATGGTCAAGAAATTTTGAATGTATTCGATGATAGATAGCATTGCATTTAACTGATTCTTCTTTGTTTTGGTTATAAATACATTTTATTTAAATTGACATAAAATTACAGAATCTTATAAGTTTTAACACTGAAGTTTTTGCTTTTATCGTCTAGCGATGATATAATCACTGCAAATTTCAATACTGTACCAATTCGTAAAACAGTTAAATATGAATTCTCCTAAGTAGTAAGTTAACCCTTCTGGAGATTTTCTTTATTCTTATTTCTTCAGGTAAAAGCATTGGTCCATGTCTCCGAGGCTTATGTCCAAGCAATTCCATATGTTATGCCAGGAATAATAGATGCTACTTGACAGAATAATCCAACAAACATTTTATGATCTTTGGATGAAAAATGTTATTCTTCAATCTTTGTTCGCCCAATCCTCAATACTCCGACTACTTTTTGTTGCATTTTTTCATATTTTATTGAGTTTCATTCAAAGTAAGGCTGCGAACAGAATTGTTTGTTTACATACTGCAATGTTGTTTCACAATTTTAATGTACATATTTATCCGAATAACAGTCGAGAAAGAGTTTTTATACTGCATCTTTCATCCGATATTCTTTTTGTATTAGTGGAATTCACTCTTTTTTCGACTATCCTTTGGATCTGACTGATATTTACTTCTATTTCTACATTGAGATAAGTTAAAACTTACTAAATCTATTACAGCTCATTGAATGTCGCTTATTTCTTTTTCACCAAGCAATGATTCTGGAGATCATGTATTTTTCTTCTTGAAATCTAAAAAAGGAGAAATGGTTGATTTCGTAATTTTCGTTTTGTAACTTTTATATGATCAGATATGTATTTGTATTTTTCCTTGTGAGAAAGAAATAAGCGAGATTCAACTACACGTAGCCATCAATTAAAAACTTCCATATAAAGCTGTCAGATATATTTCAAAAGGAATAAATCCAAAATATATGATTTATCAGCCATTATGAAAATGAATTAACTTTTAAAACCTAGTACTTCTTGTGAAAGAAAAAGAAATCAGTATATTCTGTTTTAAATTTGCATTTGTAAAATTAAGCAAAATTAAACAGTACTATAAAGAGATTTTGTAGCGATGCTCTTTGGTCGTATCAACTTTTCCCTGTATCTTTTGTGCTTCGTAAAGAAAAGTTCTTATTTATTTAGCAATTAACGCTTCCCAATTACAAATTAAATCGGATAGTTAATAAGAGCAGCAATTTACTTCTCTCTGTATCTTCATTTTGTAAGCATTTCAATTATCAAAGCAAACAAGAAAAAGCATCTTACTCGACACTATATCAAACAAATTGCATCATTATCATCCATACCCACTCACTGCACAATTTAAATAATCCTGTCATTTTGTCCGTTTTCTCACTCTTTTTAAATATCAACATAACAAAAAAGGTATAAAACTCATTTTTCATCTCCCTTCATTACAAAATTCTACGTTCAGTTCAATTTCAAGAAACCATTTACAACACTCTCTGATGTCAACTACCAGAACAATCTTTATAATGATTTCGATAGTTTTTATTACTTCAGCACTTCCAACAGGTATTCCATCTTCAACATTATCATTAAAACATTGGAATATACTATTCCTCATTTTTTAACAATTCACTTGTCTTAGAATAATAACAATCACATGCACATTTGGTGTCTAATAAATTAGTACGACGTTAATGTCACATAAAAAATTTTTGAAGTATTTTTCCTCAAGCAGGTAATCTACTAGTTCTAATCATTAAAGCCATAAGGAATTTTTTTTGAAAGAATAGAAATTCTGAGAATAGTGCTGCTGATAAACAGCGGTATGTTAAATTATTAAAGTGAAACTTCATACTCGCTATGGCTTTCATTGGTAAATTAGCCTATTATATTTGTTAATCCTTAATTTCCACACTTAGCTTTCCATTTCTAGCCAAAATTTCGTACTAATTAGAAACATTAAACTGTCCTAATACCGAAATGTTTAAACATTAATTTATTTTTGAATGGATATACGGAACTATTGTATTATAGATACGAAACCAGAAAAGCTGGAGAAAATAGGCCCGTGCGTGAACAATCTCTGCCCTGCTGAGTATAAATGCATAAATGACGAGTGCGTCAAAAACCAAACTCCCTCTGAGAATCTTATAAAAGGTTAAGAATCTTCCCTTACAACTAATTAACGAGCATAGAGAAAAGACTCAACCATTTCGCATCCAGTTCGCAGATAAGTTTGTCATCTCGCAATAAATGGAATTCCTTCGGTTTGTGGGTAAAGCCATTACAAAATACCTTTCAACATGAAAAAAAATCAGAACGAATAAGCTAGTAGAGAGTAATCACAAATCATTGTAGACAGGGAAGATTCACTGCATGAAGTGTTTGTTTATTTTTTAATCAGCACTAACTGTCGAAATTTCGGTGCAATTTTTAGGAAGAAATGTCGGCCCGTGCATCAATGGCCTGTGCCCGGGAAACCACACTTGCTACAATGATCTTTGTTATAATACTAACATGACAGTTAATGTGATGTGCGAAGGTGACTGCGTAACGATCACTTAAAATCAGCTAATAGGTATATTCCAGTTGTGGTAATTTCTCTTTTTACCTTCTCAATTATTTATATGAACGTGTTGAAATCGAAATATTCCTTTTAAATCAGTTCTTGACTCACCCACTGTGAAATACATCCTAAATTATCCAGCTTATTTTCTGGTGAAGATTCCACAAATTCTTATGTTAAATTTATTATGCTACTACTGTGTATTTTATTCCTATATGATTTACAGTTTGATAAAAAAACTTCCATAAGGAAATTAAGTCAAAAACTTGATAAAAAAGTAATTGATGCATGATACATGTAAGTGAACTACTTCTCTGCACTTGAAACAATAATCTTTTGGAAATAACTTTGATTCACACAACAATTCATCGTTTATGCTTCATCGATAACGATGAAATAAATCTAACCACAGAGATTTTTGATAAGATTGTAAAAGTCGCTTCGCTGTCTCTCACTTCCACTGATTCTGCACATTCTACATTTTCCGACAATTTTAAATGTATGATTGCTCCTGAACATACAGTCACATACAACCAAATACAGCCATGTCTGCAAGAATTCCGGAACTAGGTAAACACCTCCTACCTATACTATAAAGAAAAATAAGTGACATACTTCTTCCAGTTCATCTTGCGACAAAGAATAGAGGAAAATTTAAAAAAGTGCTAAGTATAATAATAGGGATAAATCGATGATTAGGAAATCAAGAGTAATAAATTTACACACAAAAAGACAAAAAACTGACTGAGATCATGATGAAATAATTAAATAAGAATGAATCTTATAAAATTCAACTTTTTTATTCCTTTCCAGATAAATATTCTCGATATTCAGTCACATCTTCATCATATTTTCGCAAAAATTCTATTCGCTGTGCAGCTTTTTTTGCCATCTGCGCTTCCATTGCAGATTTAGTTTTATCATATTCTTTTAATAGAATTTCTAGTCGCTGAAACAAAAAGTAAGAAAATATTCCAAGCTTTTACAAAATATATTTGAATGTCGCACGGAACGATATATCATTTAAATAGAAAACTAGAAAATTGCTCAAACGTTAAGGAAGATTGGAAAAAAAGAAGAGATAAGCGTATAAGTCCGTTACTTGTAAAGTGCAGAAGATATCTCATGCTGCAATTCCTCATTTTTTCACTTTTCATCGCCTTTTAGAAGAGCGGAAGAAAATTTTAGCTTTGACTCACCTACTCTCACAATATCTTAAACTTACCGCACTTTGTTTCTTCGTAAGTTCCAATTCCTTCTGTCCAATTTCTAGATGCCCAACACGTTTTGCATGTTTCAACTCGTCAACTTTCATTTCACTCCGTAACTCACTATCCACAACTTCATCTAGTGATTTCAGATGAGCATAACGTTGCATTACTTCTGCAGAAAAATAAACATGTTATGTTTCACAATGAAATTCACTTTCAAAATATGACAAAATGTGAAGAAAAGTACGATGCATTTATTATTATAAACCAGGGATTTTGGATGGCAAATAATCTATACCGTCACAACTTCGTTCATAATCCCTCACAGACTGTGTTAACTGTTTTTTCTGCTCTGCCTCAGCTTTCGTCTCAAGCAGCAATTCCTGTAATGGAAAAAATCCTTTCCAAATAAATAAAAAAAAAAGTTTAAGATACTATAAAAACATTACTACGGCAGATCATTTGGGTTCTTCTCTAGTTTTTTACTAATTTCATTCCTTGTATAGCTTCACTTATGATGGTTTTTGTAAAGGAGCCGACAAGTTTTAGTGACACCGTGTAGTCTATTGTCTGGTCAGTATTTCATAAAAAATGATATATGTCAAAATACAGCAAACAAAAGAAGAATCAATGATGCAAATTTGAAGCTTAAAGGGAAAAGGAATTCAAACACTTTCAAGAAAATGATCCACATGTCTCATCAAAATTAAAAAAATACCATTCTTAGCATTCGTTCAGATACAGAGTAATACCTTTTGCATTCAAAAGAGATATAATTAGCAATTAACGGTAAACTTACATCCAACTTCTCACTCGTCAGCTTGGCCAACTTAGCTCTTAACACGAACCACTCACGTTGCGCCATTAGATAACATACATCAAACCAATTAGCTTCTTTTTTTGATAGCTGAATTTTACAAAGATTTAAAAATGATTTCTAATATGACACCTGATGGACAGAATGAATACAGAGGAAATAAAAAAGAAGTCACAAAGAATTAAAAAGAAATCGACCATGTGCGCATCATCTAAAATATCCTTCCATCAAGAAACTTTCAGTAATTGAACAAAATTTGCTGTAAGCTGAAAATTAAACAATAACAATGAATGTGACAAACTTTTCTAGGATTTAACGTTCTTATACATTCGGCGATTTTCCTGTTGTTGCAATTTGGAAGCTGCATGTTAATTAGACCTTTACATCTGAAACAATAGATTTTTTTCCGAAATTACATCCCGAAATTGAATAAATTTTAATTCATTTCTCTTTCCTTCTTATCTTGCACTATGTAAGAACAAATTTGACGAAATGGCACTAAAAGAAATGGAAATTGCAAAGAACAAAAAAAGTTAAACCTATCGACAACTTCAGCGATACGTTTACGTAAATTTGTAGTTGCCAACTGCTTGAGCTCCATAATTTGCGGTTGCTCATTTAGCTTAATTCGTAAACATGGTATTGTTCGAAAATTGATATTGAATCCCACAGTATCAACACGACTCGTCAGGAAGCTTGACTCATTCCCCAAAGCTGCTGTGACAATTTCAGAGCGACGCGAAGATAGTGAAGACGATTCAATGTAGGACTGCTCAAGAGTCGTATGTAGTTCGTTATTGAAGCATTCTGTTGTTGAAAATAAATTTCACTAAGTTATATTGACATATGCAATATCGGACTATTATAACTATTATCATCTACTTCGTTATATGTCGTTGAAGTATATATTACTACTTTGCAAACAGAAATGTCTTTTAAATTTGAAGTTCTTTTGACTTTAATGTCAGCTTTCAGTAATTGGCAAACATCCCATGTTATCTACAACAAATTCATCGTTCTAAGTGAAAATTCAACTTTCTACATGAGGAATCACCTTGACTTCCGAGTTCATTCGAGTGAAATAACGGTTCTGGCATGGGAATATCGTACAACATATCGACATTATCAGTAGCATCAGCAGAAAGTTCCGATAAAGTGAATACTCCAGAGTGATTTAAGCTATTACGTAATCGATGTTTGATTTCAGTCAAAACCTTAAATAAAATGGATTAAATAGTAAATCGTACTGTATTTTAAGAATCTCAGTACTTTTTAAACATTACTACCTATACATTTGCATTACTACTTTTGAATAATAAAATTACACACTTCCAAGATTGGATTTAAGCTAACCTTATCAGTAGACTTATCAATATTCGCTGTATTTTCAGAAGTATTTGCTGAATCTGCTTTATCCTAAAAATAATCACAATGACATTTGTATAAACGTTTAAAAAATTGTTTTTCAATTTTGTCACAATTTGCAATTGACTTTTGAATCAAAAGAAAAAAAGAATTTAAACAAATAATAAGGATCGAAGCAACCTTTGCAGCAGCAACTCTTGGTGACCCAACCAGTAACGTGTTTGTTTTTGGCGGAAGGATGATTTTTGGACTAAACAAACGAATTTTCTTCCTTGGCAGAGCAGCAGGTGATTCAAGTGCTGTCTTACGAACCAATGAAAGAAACTCATTGGACTAAAAACATTCACGTGAATGATTAGTGTTAATACTGAAGCAAACGCAATTTCGTGTACACAAGGTTCTATAATTCCAATATTTGGATGGTAAAGTTTTGTACAGGTCAACTATAGTCGTAATCAAACTGATATACAGAGCTATATCAAATTCAAACTCTTTGCCACCCTTAACTTTCTGCAACCCTTCCTCAAAGACACTATTTTCCAACAAGTCTTTATGAACTAACTATGTGCTGACGATCAAGTTGTGAAGAAAGTTCAAAAGTAATATCATCGGCAAAATGTGTAACTTTATCAGTGCTATTAACAGACTTCATCGTTGAATCACATGCAACACTGACTTGATGAGCTACTGATTCCTAAAGAGATCTCTGTTCACAACATATACTGTAAAACTTCCAAACGAACATATAAAATACAGTTTCTCTGCAGATCATAAGAGCATATTTAAAGAAATTTAACGAAATTTTGAAGAAATTAGAAAAATAAACTGAAGGAAACAATTAATTAGAATTACCATATTTGAAGAAATTTTGTCTAAAATATGAATGTCATCAACCACAGCAATGCTTTTTGAATCCTCTTTATGACTTGATACTTCTGCATCTTTTTCCACTGAAAAAAAAAATTTCAGTAGATAAGAAGTATGAGTTGTTCCAGCAAAATTTAAACTTTATTAAAGTAATAGGATCATAAGATAGATCAAAGCAAATCAATCAGTCGCAACTGTTGGATACGGATATAAAAAAACCCTCACATACTAGTACTAGTAGCTTTCAAATTATTCAGTTAATCCATCCGTTTTGAACCGTCGATAGTTAGCTATAAATTATGATTTAACATAAAAGTATGTAGTGTATCAAGTTAATGATGTTAATAATATTTGCATAAAACTTAGTTAATTTTGAATGCAAAATATACTAATGCCTTTTTCAAACAAAATCCAATATATATCACCATTGTTAGTTCCGAATAAAACATCTGTTGTTTCATCGGCAATGTTAGATGTAACCGATTGTTGTTTGAAAGGAGCATCCATTGGAACCTTGAATACCTGGCCATCATCAGAAGAAATATCCTGAAGATTTTTATTTGTATATTTCGAAAAGCAGTAGATCCTAATCTTGTACCTATCGTCCATTTAAATTGCTTTAAGAAAAGATTTCATTAATAATTAGCTTTCTTACCATGTCAGCAGTGCCTGCATATGGAGGAATCACAGATGTTTTTTCGATATCTATTTTCAATTCCTCATTTGTAGCTTCACTTCCAAGTTTACTGTTTCCGTCAGCTTTGAAAATCAATCGTGTTGCATTTGATACAAAGGTTTCATCGTTCATATCTGATTGTAGATTTGGACTTGTCAGCTAAAAACTGACTAGTATTTTCTAGTTGATATTAATCAAAATAAAAGCGTTTTTGACAAATCACTGAAAGAAGTAGCATCCGGTCCACCCATAGCATGTCACGAAAATCAAAAAGGTAAACTAAACGAGAAACTTCGTTTTGAAGAGGAGAAAAAAAATTTTTACAAAATGTCGGAGGATGGTTGATGGTCTGAAGAGTTTTCTGGTAGCATCAGACGTTACTGGAGAAGGGTTACTTGAATCACTCATATCCATCGATTCTACTTCCAAAACATCCAGCTTCTCATTCTGAATCGTTTCCTGAACAGAGGAGAAAATTTTAGAAATTGGGAAAAATTGCAAAAGAGACGTTTAATTGTCGATAACGCATATGGCCGTAGAGTAAAATTTACTTTTGTTTTGACTTCATTTTTTTTTCTTCTCTTCTTTTATCGTCTTTTTCTGCTTCATTTCTCGCTATATCAAATACATCACAGAATAGCCTCCTTTGAAACGTTATTTTTAACATTAAATGTCTATTCTTATCACCTTAATCCCTGATAGTTGACCAATCGATCACTGCGAGACTGTTCTATTTTTAAGACCTTGATTAAAGATTAAAGAGCTTACTCCTCAAGGTGAACTATATTGTGACATATTGTTCTAAACAGTCACCAACAATGACTGAAAAATGTGCCTATCACATTTTTCCTTTATTCGATTAAACAACTACACGAATAACCAAAAACACACTTTTGAAATGTGGTTCACTGCATTAGTTGTTTCTTCTTTTCGTGTGGCGTTATGAGACTCTACTGAGTGGCAGTATCCAGCATCTGTAGCTAAAATTAATGCAAATTTAGTGTTTATAAAAATGCACTTTACAACCATATTGCAGGTAGCTTATTATGAAATTAAGTTAAGCATGAAGGAATGAAATCTGAGCTACTAGCAAAGTTTAGACATAAATCTATAAATCATACCATCGCAAATATTTCCACCTCCACGAGTCGAATTATCGCTTAAATCATCCAGACCTCCTAAGCGAAGAAGTGGTGTAGATGTAGTTATGGGGATGAAATTCTCTACTGTGTGGTTGAGTTCTGCAATTTAAACAACAATCCAAAAATTAAGCAAGAATTAACAAGAATGAAGTATTGCTAGGATGTTAAATAAATCAGGACATCGAAGGTTGACTTCTACAGATTACAGAAAATTTAGTCAAAATCTTACTGTTTATATTCATTTCTGTTGTATATCCATCATTTGATTCAGAGGCAGACATTTGCCTGAAGCGTTTATAAAACATACTAAGCAGAATTTTTGTTTTGGAAGGAACAACTTTCAAAAAAGGATACTGATATTTTAAAATGTTATTGAAGAGGTAACCTATGAACAAACAGCTTGACTTACTCCGAAGTTAAACCATCCGAACTTGTCGTATCGTACACTGCAATCAGTGGTTAATTCAATGAAGATTATTACACCCATTTAGAAGAAAACCACAATTACACTACCAAAGTGAAAGAAACTGGCACCTTAAATGAAAAAAAGTCGACGTCGACTTTCTCAGACTGTAACAGTACGAAATATATAGGAAACAACTATGTTAAAGCAATGCAGATTCAAGTACCAATAGATAACTAGTGAAAGATTGGAAGTCAAAGTATATAATATCCAGATATAACTGCTGAAACTTCTGAGGTTTCGGAAGGAAAGAATTAAACTTACACTTCATAGGTTCGTTATGAGGAGAATGTACAATCTGACTGTGTTCCACATCAAATTCTCTAAAAATCACTCATACAAACTAATTATTCACTGAAAGCAAGCTGACTCATTAATATTTTTTAAATAGCTCCATTGTGATATCATGAAAGATCAGTTAATCTTATAACACACCGGCAAAGTGCTAAGAGAAAGCAGATTGCTAAAGTAGATTTGTTTTGCTCCAACATTTCTTCAATTCAGAATTTTTTTTTAGAGGTTTGAAACAATGAAGGTAAGAGTAAGCTAAGATAATAGAAACACTTATCTTCTTACCTACTAAGAAAGCGACAAGATTCAAAGCAACAATATAAGTGTTATAAAATAACCATTTTATAACACTTCAAATTAATAAAATGTTATAAAAATGACTTACTGAACAGTGCGAACGGTATGGAAGCTGACACGTCTCCTTACCGTAGCCGTTATTGTCGTTGACAACTCACCATTTTCAACGTTCGGGGGATGATGTGGTTTGAGTATCTGGAAATAACATATATTCTTTGCTATGCCATTCTTCCATGTCCTCAGTTTTCGCATTCCAATTATACTTCGACAACAAGCAAAATTTAACTATAATTTGAATATATACCAAAAAAACAAGAGCATAAAATCAATTTGAAAGAAAAAGGAACCAAATTACTACTATTATTTACAAATATCATCAATATTTGTGTCAAAAACATACCGATGACCTTCGATCCTTCTCCCCTCTTTCCATTCTTCGAACAGACAACTTCTGCAAAAGGAATAAATCCTATCCTATTCTTACAGCACCTTACTTAGTACTAATTTAAGTAATTTTAAGGTAATTTTAAAAAATGCATGAATACGTTAACCGTCATTTTTATCCTAACTTGATAGCGATGTGTAGCAAGACACTATTACATGCTAAATTTTACTGTAAATTCAACAGACTAAACACAATCAATAATACTTGCCAGGTCTTATGGGATGAACATCTATCCATTTATCAAAAGGTTTAAGCTATCAAGGATGAAAAAAAAATTAACGATAACAATTTCATGTAGTGAGAATTACCAGAATTCACTCACTATTACGACCGTTTATAATGCTTAGTGAGTAATTAATCAATAAGGAAATCTGTTCACCATGCAACACAAATTTCCATAGCAAACATTGCGAAAACTCTTTTTTTTGTAAATCTAACGTAAACTACGTACCCACCGCGTAAATCTAACGTAAGCTAACGCACTAAGTATTCCTCCTCCAACACGAAATTAGCGCCAATATTCAAATTTCTAAGCTAAAATGTCAAAATAATACCGAATGTTGCAACGCAAAAGCCAAGTGTTCAAATCGCAACAAAAGTGGAGGGGAAAAAGAGAAATGAGATGGTCATCATGTCGTTCTAATTAAGTTTGAAAATAATGACGAATAAAAAGAAGAAAAGATACTTAAAAAGTCTGAAATTCCTCCATTTTTATTTTCGAGTAATGACAGGCTGCCCATAAATGCATTCATTCTAGTTCATCGCTTGATTGATCAGTCATTTTTGTCTGCAGACTGAATATTAAAATCTTTACAATTTACATACTTATTTATGTATTACTGATTTGTTTCAAATGTTAAGAAACTTCGCATAATTCAATCGGTTGAGACGCAGTTTTTCATTTCGCTACCGTCGTTTTGGCATAAGGTGCGTATCACAGAGGCATGATGAAGATTGATTCCTATTGAGCTGTTTGGTAGATCAGAATTATGGTTGATGGGGATTTCTGGATGTCTGAGATTTGGTCATTTGATGTGAGGTATTCAGTTAAAGTGTATTTCGCCTTGAAGATCATTCATTCTCTCATGAATCAGGGTAGTTGAATGTTGAGAGGTTTCTTGCGCTTTATCTCTTTTTGTACCATCATCTGTTGTGTACTGTTGTGCACTTTTCAGATCGTCAAATTAAAATGAAGCAAAATCAGTTCGTGTCGTCTTCAGCTAGGAAAGCTCGTAAGGCACACTTCAATGCTCCTTCACATATTAGGAGGAAATTGATGAGTGCTCCTTTAACCAAAGATTTACGTAACAAGCATGGGATCCGTTCAATACCGATCAGGTAAATTGCATGACTCAGTTTGAGTCCAAGTTTGATTAACCAACTCAATAGGATAAAAAGAAAGTAGGGACAAATCATTTGTCAGCTACAATATTAATATTCTGGTAGGTAATATATAACTTTAAACTTTTGTGTATTGTTTTTGTATTTTATAATACGCAAATTTTGCGCTGAATTCGATGAAGGAATTCTGTTGTAGAATAGATGACGAGGTCACCGTTACTCGAGGACATTATAAAGGAAACGCTGGGCGTGTAATGCGTGTTTACCGGAAAAAATTCGTTATCCACATTGATAAAATTACTCGTGAAAAAGCAAATGGTTCTACAGTACATATTGGAATCCATCCATCCAAGGTTTTTCCTTTTTCTATTAATTTTACCGTTTTTGTAATAGTTTGAACTGCAACATTGTTAATTGCATGCACTTCTAAATATCCTACAGTTACTCTGTTTTGACTGTCGTAGATTCCTTTAAATTTAATGTTCTTGACTTATCGTTTGCAGTTGAGGACTTTGCAATTTTGAAGTAAGCGAAGTCATTTTCACTGTACAGTGTAATTTTAAAATGCGTAGAAATACATCTTGTTGACTGGTGAAGGCCGTATGCATCAGTTCTGTGCAGCGTAGTCAGGTGGTGAATTCAGCATCATGATTAGCATCATGTGCGTTTTTCAACATCTTAGTGAACGGCCATACCCTTATGTGGTCACGGTCCAATTTTGTTCGGTTTAGTTGATTTAATTGATTAGTTGATTCAATATAATTTTTAAGGTAGCACTGACAAAACTAAAGATGGATAAGGATCGGCGAGCGATGATTGAAAGAAAAGCTGCCGGACGAGCACGTATAACAGGCCTGTTGAAAGGCAAACACACCGAAGAAACCATTTCTGAAGAGAAAAATGTTTAACGAATTGTTGCAAATGAATCGATCTGTTGTTTATTTTGTTAGCGTTCAGTAAAATTTCTCGTAGTTTTTTAAAACTCTCATCAAGGAAGATAAGAGTAATTAATTTGGACAAAAAAAGCTGACGGAGATATGGACCAGAAGTGCTCATGTTTGTTCGTTGATCAGTGTATTACCAAATGGTGGTGGTGTTGTAGTGTCTGCTGAAATAATTGAGGAGTGTTAGATTTCAAAATCTCTTTGAAAATGTTCTATTTTTTCATTCTTGGAGACTGAATTTATCCATCGGGCAACGTCTTAAATTAAGGCCGATTGTGTGCGTGCAGGATGTAGCGCTCAGAATACCTGTGCTGTGATTGGTATTGGTTATGGGAAGGAGATCCGTCGAAAATTGTTCAATATTTGCAAATGGCGAAAGCTAGAAAACCTTCAGTTAGTATTTCCCTGATAATATAAATACCCATAAGTATTGAAGCAGCGTGTTTTCATACAAATTAAAAAGAATGAAACGCAACATTTTCACAAGATGATTCATAACGAGACAGAACCTCCTCAAGTAGGGGCATGGTTTAGCTTTATTTAAAAAATTTATGTTAATGAGCTATGGCGATTAGACTTCGGTGGTTTGATTTTTTCAACCTTTCAACATGCAACATCACAAAGAACGTGAATGAAACCTACTGCTAACACTGAGAAACCCTTTCAGCTTCTAAGAAGGGGAATCTTTTTTTTTTTAATTTACTAAAGCTTTTAGCTTCATCTGCATTTCTCCAATGTTACGCAAGAAATCTTGTAGCAGTCGGCAGAATTCGGCAGTCACTAGCGTTACTTTATTAAGCACTTTTTGCGCATAAATCATCCGCACTATGGCCTGAAATTTTCATACATTTTCTCTAAAAGGAAGTTGCTAGTACGCGCACTCACAAATGCTCAATTCATGAAATTTTATGACAATCCTAAAAGTGACAACTTACATCTTTTAGACTGCAGTCAACTTCAGTTAAACCATAGTATCGGTTCATTTCAAGCTCAACTTCAGAGGATTCTTGAAACTCAGCGTTCTAAACAGTCCGGGTACATTTATCTTTATTGGACAGAAATAGTGGCAATTTCTTTAGAGAAGAATGAAACAGATTTGCGTTTTAAATTTATGTAAGTTTCGACAGTCAGGTTTTCCTCAATTAAAACCAAACTTCGAAAGATTGGGATGCACTGAAACTGCTTTTAGGTCCATCAGTCGGCCCAAAACGACAGGACTCCGTTAACTGAAGAAGCATATTTTAGAATAAAACATCATTTAATATTTATAATACTGTAGGTCGGTGGTGTGATTAGGAAAACAACAGCTCTGCCTCATTCTGGGAACATTCTACCCAGGCTGTCACTACAGAAACTTTTAAGATTTGTAATGTAATAGTATTTCATCATCCACTATTCAAGCAAAAATTTGAAGCATCGATTTCCAACGTATTTGATTCTTTCGGAGTTCCTCTTTTACCTGCTCGTAGTCGTTATCAACCCATCGAACATAGTAAGTTTTATTCATTTCTTTCTTGCTCGAGTAAGGTCACTATAAATAACTTCATACAGCAAAATGTGTTATTAATGGGAAGCTGTAAATATTTTGGGTAAAGTAGCAGGAGGAATCCTGCTATTTCCATTTCAATGGCACGTAAAGCACATTTTAGTTATGTAGGTTCTCAGAATTTCAGATAGTTCGTTCCTAAAAGTTTATATCTCTGTCAGTCAACCAACTAACTAATCTATATATGTATATATATGTAAATAGATAATTTAGATAGAACAGATAGTTTTATACATACAGATAATTTAACGATTGAGAAAACAGATGTACATAAATGTACCAAACAACTCTCTAGACTACTTCAGAACAACCGACCAGAGAGGCACATACCCTAAGTACCCTAAGCAGTAATTTTAGATTTCAGAGTCTCTTTCCGATTTTTTATGTAATGGAACAATCACTTCACACCACCAACCGCACGTCAACACTTTTACTAAACGAAGTGCACTACATAATATTCTCCAAACGTTTTTGTACAAAGTGTGATATACAATTTTACTGCTTTATAAAACGAATGAAATCAGATTAGGAGTTGAACATATATATATATATATACTTAACCGTATCAGACAGCTTTCGATCAGTCACTTTTGCAACGGAAATATTTAATAAACTGCATGAATATAAGTGCCATTAAAAATAAAAATATTAGGAAACGGCCATGCAAGCAGCTCATATATTCAAAAGTGACGGGCATAGAACGTTTCCTGAACAGGATAAGAAAAAACAAATGAAGATCTCGTCTATTCTTCCACAAAAATAAATAATTATTAGGTGACGATAAAGCAATAATGAAACGAATTAGACTACCATCACTACCCTAATTATACCAAAAATGTACCAGACACACTGGAAAAGTACAATATAATTTAAAGAGAAAACGAACACCTGTCTGTCAGAAATCGCAGTATGAATATAAATTTTGGTTTACAACAAAACAACATGAACACAGGAATTGACGATATGAAATGAGATAAACACTTAGTTACATCATAAATTGGAATATCTTAAAATACACAGTTGTTATACTGCGAGCCACTGCTTTATCAACTGAAACTGGCAAGTGGTGTTACGCAGTTTTTGTTAACCATAAATTAGTCGATCACACCGGATATCTTAAAAGTTGACCCACTAAAAGCAATGTCAATTACAAGAGCAGTTTGAAGACAACAGACAAAAGCAAGATAAAGGTCGCAAGAGAAAGAGGATATACTGATGATCGGTTACAGCAGTTCCTACAGCTATCAGTGCAAAGAGTACAGAAGTCAGAAATAGAATGTGGAAATAATGCAAAAATTTAAATCCATAATGCAATAAAAGAGCTAAAACAAGACGATAAATCTTTTTTCCTGATCTGTTTAAAAGTGATAGCAGAACAAAAACTGTGGCGTAGCTTGATAACTCGCAAAACAAATTTCTAACCTAAAATAACTTCGTTATTTGCAGATTGAAAATAAATGTAACATTTTATAAATCCCAAAAATATGCAGATTCCATAGTTTATCGTTTTACGATTCTCCAATCTTTGCGTGGTATTTCTTGAAAATATCTAATTTTCCTAAAAGACAATCTATACCAAATAATTCCAACAACAGAACACAATGCAACAGCGATATAATAACCATCTACAGCCAGTTCGCAAACATTTCCTTCTGCTGTGCATTGATTCATTGACACTTCAGTATTGCATGAACCAAGAATGCTACAAAAGATTACTTGAACAACTTCGAATTTCGAAGAGAAATGAAACGAAAAAAAAAAAAACTTATACAAAATAAATAAACTGAAGTGGATGAAAGGCATTTCGTCAGTTGTGCAATTATTTCCCACAGCTCTTAGTTACCGCGCATGATGGATGAAGTATTGAATTATTCTAGGTGCTAATAACTATTTTCACTGGTTAAATTACACATGGGAATGAAAGGTACATCGAGAGTAGTATTTCCTATTATTTGCAAACCATTCGGAGAATTTTATGAATTCCAAGGGTTCCAATATGTTTTAGTGAAATTTAAAGGGACCTATAAAATCTGTACCCAAAAAAAAAAACTGCAACTGAAACTCACGTTTTGGTCCCTTTAACGACACAATTCTTAAAAGTGAAATGGTCTGTAAGCGAAAGAATAAGTGTGACAGGCCAGTTACCGCCTAAATTACTGAGTGTGTTGAGCAAAGTCATATATGTACCTCCGATTGTTGGGTCTGATACCTGGGCAAAGAATGCCATAAGCGACACAAACATGCTATAGGATGCCACCTGAAAATCGCAATAATTAATGTACGAAATAAATCATTTCATTAGAGTCTTCATCAGCATAATGTGTGGTTTTAAAATAACACATATCAGATCTCACTTCACTTTGTAAGTACACAACCCGTAAGTGATATAGGAATGGTTCTAGGAAAATACATTAAATACAGCTACAATTCATTCGAAATATTATAACCGAGATATTTTAAAGTAATTTTTGTAAAGGAAAAGGAATCCTCTCTGTTTCATTTCGGAGCGATTTGCTTAAATCATGTTGTAAAATACAGAAATTTTCATTATGAATATCGTTAAGTTTTGCAGAAAAGTATGGATAACAAACCTGATGGAAACAGTATGCTACGATCCAAACAGCATAGAGCAACGTTGGAAAGTCTTTAGAAGACAATGAAGGTGTGCACCAAACCATTGTTGCAAATACTCCACTCAAGAATATCCTGAAAGTTTTGGCGGTAAACATTTAGCTGTAAAAAATTTCATGAAATTAAATGATACATATATAATGAAAGTAATGAACTATTTAACCGATACTAAAAGTAATATACAAAGAAGAGTCAGTATTACGTCACTAACATTAAATTAAACAAAACTCTCAACAAACCTATAGGGATAAGCAAGAAGGAAAATATTCAGAGGTCGCGGACCGGCTATATATTTGCCAACTACCCAGGGTAGCAATACCTGAAACATGGTATAGAAAGAAAAAGCAATAGATTTTTACAAATATTTAATTATCGAAGAGTAAAGCTAACCTGCAAAGGTACCAAAAACAGAGCAATACTGGATAGCTTATCCTTCGGCATACCCATACTAATTAATTTTAAACCTGTGATCCCATCAGTAGCCGCAAATGCGAACTGCAAAAACAAACATTTAAAATATCCTGAGACTCTTCGTTACAGATTTCATCATAAAGTCATTACCCTAGCTAACACCAAAGTGTAAGCCATAATACTGACCTAAACCAGCTACAACCATTAGCTGCACTCGCTAAAGATAAACTGAGTAATACAGCTAAAACACAAAATCTCTCCATTTCCATACAACTTTTCATACAAAAAAAATATATAATGCATAATCCTTTTATTAAAAAAGATTCAGTCAAAAAATTAAGTGCACTATTCAGATTTTTTATGCAACTGTATTTACTGTCTTGTTCTGTAATCCACAGTATCTTTTACCTTTCCGGTTAGTAAGACAATGACCATCCACATAACTGGCTTCAACCGCAAGATTTTCCATAAAACGGCATAAGTTTGAAAAATTCCTAACTCTAACTCCTCATTCTTGTTATCAGCATCATCCCTAAAATAATAAATCAATCAGCAGTTGCTCTAGACTTTTTTTCAATGAGCAAAAACAGTAGCACTTGCACTTGCCTGAACAACAGTTCTGCTCCAGCAGTTTTAGAAGTATAAAATTTGATCAGTGTAACTCTTACTGTTACAAATTTATTAATTCATTCCAGCATAATTTCATCCCTTTTCTGGCTGGGATTAGATTTAATTACTCCTCTTCGTAAATATAAACAATGAATCTTATGTATGATCTGTCTAAAAATCTTATGTATATAAACAAAATAGAAGAACTGACTTATCTATGACGGAATGATCAACTTCTTCTTTGAAAATGAGTACCAGCGTTGTTGTGATCAGAAACACCCATCCCCAGAAAAATATGAAACCTGCAGAATAAGTAGGAATGAATTCTAAAATTTCAGTGAAATTTTATGCTAAATAAAATGTTTTGTCGAAAGATATTGCAAACAACAGTGTCTGTGAACAAAATGCACAATGTGCCATCAACAATTGCAGAGTGATAAACAGGTAAAACATTAAGAGTAGGAAAAGTATAATGAAGGCAAGATACACTCAGGAGGAGAAAATAGAACAACGGCAAGACAACTACTGAAGCAATTGAAAACTAATTCTGATTCTATACTTCAACTTTGTTTTGGTTTTTCACTGCATTTCATCCGTCTAGTAGGACTACATAATTTTAAATTTATTTCCTTTCTTCACTGCGCGTTTTAAGTTGTAGCATAAAATTTATACCACCAACAATCGAAAGGTTATATGCAGCTGTCATTATACCGACTAATTTCCTTTGAATAAGAATAATGTAGTTTGGAAAGAAAATTAGGTAAATTCATACTGTGCAGTACAGTTTACATTATTGATCATAAACTGCGGAGAAGCCACCACTAAAAAAGTGGAACCCGTGTAAAGTACTTATCCATCCAATCAGTAAGAAAAAACCCCAAATTTTTTAAAGCCATAAACGAGACCAAAATAAATCTATCACCTATACATTAATTCATGATATAAAAACATGATCCTGAAGGACATAGCTATCCTAGATAATGCGTTATTTTAGATATGACGGAGAAAACGAGGATGTTACCTTTTATTTCTTTTTTTCAAATTTTTGCACTAGTTGAAATCGAACATCGAATCGAATTGACATCAATATCACAAGTTCCGTTACACTTCTAGAGCATATATTTTCAGGAATTTGAACGAATTAAGCTAAGAGTCATTCACGAAATAGACTGGGTGACCAAAATAAAAAGGCAAAAAAAATTCAATTTATTTAGAAGCAGAGATTCATGATAGAACCAAACGGATGCGTAACATAGAACAAAATGCGAACAGTAAAGTAGCAACAGCAGCAGTAGCAAGGAAAAGTGGATGAGTAACGGGGAAGTGACAAAGACATGAAAGCAGCATTCGAGAATAAGCAACAGGTCCTAAGAATTGAGAAGCAATCTGCTCTAAGCGACAAATTGAATTCCATCCTATCATTACTCACAGCCTAAACTCAGATTGAGGAAGTGGATACGCAAATCTATCTAATTCAGCATAAGGAGTTAGAAAGGCAACTTCTAAAGCTTAAGCTTCACCTGCTAAGCTCTATCAACGTAGATTTCCGTTAGGGTCATAATTGCTGTCACCTATCTTCTGAGGACAGTTACGGTGTGCCACCGACAGTAACACAACCCGGGATCCCAAGCAGTGGTCGACTCAACTGCTATAAACTTAACGAAGCCAACAATGCACCTTCACAGCGATATACGACACCTCCCCTCTCTACTCGTACTTCTGTTATGTGTTGTTATCGCAACTGTTATCATCCAAGGACACACCGTCGGTCAGTTTGTTTTTCTTTCTTCAAATACCTACTTCTTCTTCATAATTTAAAATATACCAGTCGTCTCGCTATTTTATATTAAATGAACAGTCTGATATATTCTTCCTTCTTATCATTGTTATTTCAGTGTAGCTTAGCAATTATTACTCCTCAATATTCATAACTTTCCCAGGAAAATGGAGTCCTGTGATGTTCAACTTTTCATCCTAATCCTTCTAAATTTGTAAATTGAACTGAGATATACTTCACTTCTTTCACCTTTCCATAAGTTTTCCACTTATTTATTACTAGTGAACTTATTTTAATCCATAATTTTAATCCACCAAAAAGCAAAAACATTAGTCTGAATCATGGCCATCCAAATATCCTTCACCTCGTCGACACAAAAGCTAAGCATCGTATATTCTCCTCCTTTCTGAACTACTAATTTTTTGAGACTGATAACACTTTATGCAAAACTGATATTTCTTCACATTTTTTCTCATTGAGTGTTTACTTTTGACTGTAAATATGCTCATCACTTTTTTCCAATGGCATTAAAAAAGGAATAAGAAATTTGAAGAAGCACATATTACAATGGACAACTGCAAATCGGAGAAGCTTCGCGAGCTTGTATTAGAAACAATTGGTCTCTTTCCTCACCAATACAGCTATCAAGCAAGGTATATGAAAGAGCAAGCTGAAATTCGTTTTGGCAACTGGTGGTCAGCTGTTATTATTGGTGATCGAGGCGGCTATGGTATGAGTGCTGTTTACGATCAATATGCTAACACAAGGTATGTGAGATGAAACAATATTGTAGCATTTTCTGTTTTAACAAATTATACAATATACATAGAAAAATGTATTGTTCAAAGTAGTCGTTTTTGCAGCTATAGTTTGAAAAAAAAAAACGGAAAACATACACTTGGAATTACTTAAACTAATCATCAATGAACAGTAAATCTCCTAACAGAAAAAAGTGTGGCCAGACAGTTTCAATTTGGATTATGTTGTAGAATCCGTAATGTAATATTTTTGCCGAAATAAACACTATCCAAACGCATGCTCTCGAAATTTGAATGATTAAGAAAATACAGAATAACTTAGTCCTCGTGTTACAAACCCGTGGCCGCATGTCATTCAAACGATCTTTCTAAAAACGATCTAATAAAAGTTTTCACGCCTTTTCATTTTTCCTTAGCTAATATTTATTAGTTCCAAACTGTTAGGAGTAAAAGAAACAAATTTCATTTCATTATTCGAAATCTGACTGAAGTCAGAGACTTATTTTTAAGGGACAAATTCCCGGTGGAACTGAAAAAAATTCAGTAGTTCAAATTGCTTTTATGCATTATTCATTCATCCCAGATTACTTACAGCTGCGAGTTGAGGATTTTCGACACATTCTATTGGATAGGACGAACGAGCTAGTCGGTGGTTTATCTGGTAATAATTGGTGCAAAATACATCTTTTTCATCAAGATTTCCTATTATAAACTATGATTCCTTATGATTTATGTTATTTGCCGTTTTATAAATGTTCTCTCAAATTCAAATTTTAATATGCCAATATCAATCATTCTCCTCTTTTCATTAGTGAAAGATACCACTCTTTTTATTGCCGTCCCTTTATTTAAAAAAACTATCGCAAATTGCTGCATTCTGAAATGGAGTGGAAAATAGCTCTGTTGTCTACTTCCATTTCGCTTCAGGCATTCTTGCACTCTTACTGAAGTAGACAACTTACTAAAAAAAAATAGACAGGTAGAGTACTGGTAGAGATTACTACAAATTATGTCAATATTTTTGGATAAATTAATCTTTCAAGATATTTTACTCTATATAAAAAATCTCTTCGTAGTAAATCATTATACATTAAGTGGAGAAAGTAAACTGCACTAAAACTAAACACATGAAGTCACTGTTTCATGTTCATCCTAATTACATATTAAATGAGAAATTCTATTTACTAGCTGCACTAAAGATCTATGTTTTGTTACATTTGAGAAAAAAGAGTCTTTAAAGGCCATACATTATAAAAACCAATACTGAGCTTCAAAGACTGAGAGTTTGGAAATATTCTCATCGGAATAGTAATATGAGTACCAAAAGTATTCATTAGATTTTCTCTTATACAAAACAGTAAACGATGTTATATTTCTTCCAGCTTTTTTCCTTTCTACATATTTTTCGTTCGTAAAAAATTCTTTACATACAATTAAATTAAATGCAAAAAAGTGAGTTTTCTGGAAAATTTGTTATGTTTTTCCTAGCAATATTAGAAAAAAGTACCAAATAGTTATGTAATTTCAAAATTTATTTGTCACAATATTCAAAACTGTAGTCTAACTCAAATACCTAATCCTCGTTATCTTCGGAGATAGAGAGAGCAGTGTTTCTCATTTCAAATGTTTTTCATTAAATTCTCATTTCAAAACTGACAAACTACATTTACAACTAAAAATATGCACATATATGAAAACAAGAAAAAAGACAAGAAAGAGCTAACCGGATAGGTTTACTAGGCCGAACGGCTCCGGCTTATTACGGAAGAAACGATTGGCAAAATCGGGTGAGTCGAGCGTTAAAAACATGACATTTCCCAAGAAAAAGCCAGCTGTTTGACCTGCTGCATTGCAAGTCGATGCATGCCCTACATTCTCCCTGTAATGTCAATATTTATTTGTTAAATCCAGACAAACTCAGAAAAGGTTTGTCCGGTCATTCAATGCATTACAACTAAAGCGGTAATGCTAGTGTAAACAAATAAAATCATACAAGAAAATATAGTAACAGAACATGTAAAGGTATTACGTATAGTTTTAATATTTAAAAGTCTTGCATTACGATAAATGTAGCAAAGTATAATCTAATTTGTCGAAGATAAAAGGAAGGACACACTTTCTTGAACAGGATAAGGACATATGTTCCTAACTTTACGCAAATGTTTAACTATTAGATAAGACTAGTATATTACAAAATTGCAAGTAGTCACTTAGAAAGCATGGTAAGTGCCCAGCCATCCACGGCTATATCCTGTGTAGCGGCAAGAAAATTCAGTGGCAAAAACAAAAACATTAACAAGAACACATTTGGCGGCTTTGAATCTGAAATAAGAATATTTAAAGACAGTTATAAAGAACTAAATAAGTAGTATCCAAACATATAACTTCTCTAATTCCTCTTCTTGTACAATTTCCACCTTAAAAGCATAACAAACAAGCTTACCTGCACCACTATCACCCATAATTTCAGAAACTCTGTAGGACAATAAAAGCATAAAAATGCCAATAAGATACTGACATGGAACCATCCACGATTTCCGACGACCTATACGTCTCCAGTAAACTGAATCCACAATTGGTGCCCAAAGCAACTTCACGCTGAAAAAAAATAAACATTCTTTACAAAAAATTCAGTCACTGCATATGTTTAACAAGGAAGATGCAAACTCCACAATAATCCTGCTTATAACATAGAAATTTATTCGGAATGTTAAAATATATTCCATGACGACGCCTATCAGAAAGGTATATTTTCTCTATATTGTATAAACTGTCATTTAAACCAAAACATACGTAACAAGAGTATATAATATACCTAAAAGGCCAATGTGCAAATGAGAAGATCGCTTGCTGACCATATGATACATGTTTACTGGACAGTACAAGTGGAATGGCTGCAATCAAACCTAAAGGGATGCCTTGTAGTAAATAGAGAAATGTTAACAAGCATAATGATCCGAAATCTCCTTGAAATGATTTTCTGACACGGCCCAACCATGACAACGGTAAATCTTCCGATGGACTCTGAAAATGAAATCATTTCAATGTTTATAATTAATCATTTACTGCAAGGGAAAAACCATTGTATAATAACATTATTTCGAAAATTCATATTTAAAAGTGTGTTCCTCTTATAGATTAATACGTAAAGACTTGAATGATGAACATATGATTTCCATGTGAGCATTAGTCCCACAATATAAACAGAAGTGAGTTCTCACTACCACCAAAAATAAAAGCATATGACAGAGCGAAAATAGCAACTATCCAATGGATTTTAACTTTCAAATATTGCATTCAGCCTCTCCAAGTTTGGTACCAAATCTGTGAGATATTGCAAAAACTGGAATGAACTTCACGAAATTTTACATATAGATATGGCTAAGGTAGGATAGAAAAAAGTAACGGCAACAGCAGGAGTTACTACCACAAAACAGTGTTGGACTATCAGCTCTCTTGGAAAAGGAAAAATATCACTATTACCTCGTCCAGTTTCTTCATCTTATCAACTTCTTCATCCCCTGATTTGCTGATACCTTCGGTATTAAGTTTGCAGTTATGTCGTTTCAGTCGGTATCGTGTATAAGGAACTCTGGTGGGGGTTATGAAGCCTGATTCCGTGGTTACAGTATCATCTGTCTTTTCATCCATATACTCAAATGTTTCATTTCGATGTCCAAATAGCATTTCTTCCGCCATACTGATTGAACTGCAGGAAACGTCTCCAGCACAGTTACACACTGGTCTAATTTTCCCCTCGTGAATGTACGTGCCGTATCAAGACGGAAGGTCTAAACGTACCTGCAATGACTAAGGAGCCGGATATAAAATCAAACGGAAGCCCTCAAAAACTGCAAATAGTTTACGCAAAATGCACGCCCCTGCCACGACGTATAACCCGCCCATACCATAATGCAAATTCCATTGCGGAATGCTTGCGGCTGTTGCAACTCGATGGCTGTGCATTAAATCATTCTCATCAGATAGTGCTTGTGAATGAAATGTGACCGGACTGTCGGGTACCGGAGTGCTTCAGGTTATTCCACCGCGCTGTACCGGTTGATAGAAAGTCTTAATTAATGGAATTTATCGTCTAAGAAAAAAGAAGTATCTTGGTATCGAATCAGAATAATTTTATCGCTGATATTTTACTCGAAAGCAACGAGATGGATGATCTTCATATTATTCTGTCAGCTTTAGTTCTTTAGTCTTTAATTTCCGTCTTTAGTTCTAACTCTTTTGTGTCATCAAATTTTCCGTGTCAATTTTGTGTTTCACAATTTATAATCAAGTAAAAAATTTTGAGAAAAAATGACTTAAGCCATTTCTCGGTGTCTTGACTTGCAAGTTGAGCTGAAAATTACAAATAAAAAAAACCCACAGAGACAGTTTCCGATTACGAACAGTCTCCATAAATTTAAAATCCACAATGTTCCAACATTTTTGCCAAATATGGATACATATTAGACAAAAAATTTGTTTACCGACCAAAATGGGAGCTGAAGCTAACCTTTGGAAGTAGCTGATGATTGAGTTTAAAAGTTGAAGTCAAAAATCAAATTAAAACGTTTTATTGAAGTTATAGGAAATCAAAAAAGGAAAAATCTTTCGCACTTGTTAGCTAACAAATTTGATGAAGTACTTTTAATAAAATCATTTGCTTATCTCAAACAGAGGTGAAGTTTAAAGAGTTTCTAATTTAAAAGATTTATTCTGCATTTGTTGTGGTCTCTGTCTGATTATTTTCCAATTTGATAAAGTAATAAATTATTCTTCATATCAGTATCAATTACAACTAAATCAATTCTTTTCAAAATGATGTAATATCAACACTAATCCATATTCAAATGTTGTTTTTTAAAGACGAAACCGCTTGGTGTTTAAGTGGAATTGGCAGTTTAGTACAGCTCGATTTATTCAATGGTTTAATATGAAGCTGATAAGATTGAAAGTTGAAGGCTTTGCTTGGAGAAAAAACTGATAAAAAAGGACTGATAAAGTGAAACAAACAGTAGTATGAATGAAACTTCCCGGGAACGTTTCTCAAAAATGCTTTTTTGCTTTTGCTAACATTTTCTGTAATCAAATATTTGACCTATTTATACAGCGATCGCTGTCTTGGGAGTAACTATCCGAATCAATGAGTCGGGAATGACAAATGTAACATGATTATGTGAGACTATTCAATTAAACTCATTATTTTGTATTTTCTGTGTAAAAATCGTTTTGAAATAGTTTACAGTATCGATTAATTAAAAAAGCATGAAGAAGAGACTTACGCTGTAATCGAAATTATGGATGACAAGTGGGTCATTTATAGGTGAATGTTGGAAAGAACTTCGATCGGAGGTCATCGAAAACTCGAAAAGGCTTTGTTGTTACTTCTGGTAACTGTTAACGGTATGAAAATGTCTCTAAGCGTTATTTCAGGTTTGAATTTCATCAAATTCCAGTTTTTATCGATAAGCGCTTCTTTTTTTTCGAAGCAGTAATAAACAACCAGTGCCACATTGTTGCTCTACAATCAAGGCTGTTTCTAATTTCAAAGAGAGGAAGTTGTCTTTCCAATTAAATCGGAAGAGAAAATAATAACATCAAAAGTGAAGTGTTGGAGTGGGTAGTATAGATTGTCGATAAAAGAAAATGCGATAAGCGGCGGTGAATCTAAGGAAAGTTCCACTTAGTCATGTTTGTTTCAAACTTCTCAGAGAGCTGTTCAGGAATGATCCTTAGTAAATAATAGTACTAAGAAGACCAGGAAGACAGTGGAACTTAAGTTAAGATGAAATTAGTGAATTCGAAAGCAACCAACTTTCAATCCTTTGAAATCAAAAGCGGTAGAGAGTGAGAAAGCGGGAAACAGGTGAAAGACGGTCCAGCTAAGCAAACAGCTGTTATCAAAACAAGTTCATTATGAACTAATATGACATGATGAGGAGCGTAAGAATTTATCGATAAGATCAACTGAAGAAACTGTCATTACTGGCCGACGAGAAGAACCATCTAATACTATAATTGTCACTGTGTAAAAATGGCAGTAATTCATTCACTGCTTTTCAAGACTAACCATTGTTGTTCCTTAAACTATCTTTGCAGTAATTAGTCTATAACGTTGTTTGTTGGAGATATCCATTAATGTCAACACATCACGTGATATTCTGGTTTTGTATCACTTAAACAATGACATCACAAATTATTGGTGATAACACAAATCACTGGTGTACTCATAGAGTCCATTAATGACAATATATCACGTGACATTCTGGTTTTATATTAAGTAAACAATGGTACTGATAGTGATGACATTCATAGTCAATTCTTTGAACTTTCAAGCAACTCATTTTCCAAAAATTTTAGAATGCTGAAACAATTAAGAAGAGAACTCTCTTGCGGTCATAGGTTGCCAACAAAAGTGAATAATTAACGATGTAGTTATATACTAATAATTTTTGGCGCAAGAAAAAAAAAAACGTAATTTTTTATGAATAAATTGGTAGCTTTTTCTGTGTTTCTATTTCAATACGCTTAATTAGATCCAATAATTCATTAAAATTGACTATTATCTCGAGCATTCTCATTTCTTGTTTAAAGGGAAAATAGTCAGATACACGGATATTTATTCTTTTTGAAAGAAATGTGAGTATATATGTTTGTCGGACAAACAAAACTTCCAAATGTAAAGTGTTTCTCTTTAATTCACATTGGTTCTAACATCACATCTCCAAATTACAACATAACTTTTAATTCAGCTGTCACTCTATGTATGATAGTTCCCCGTTCACATTTCATAGTTTTATAACAAAATATGAACCTTTGAATGATTGGTATTTCTTTCTTCCATATCGATCAATTTAGTTGATAATATACCGGATCTTTCGATCGATTTGTTTTCAAAGGTAATGTCACTGATAACGATGACATTCATTGGATTCTGTTCTATTGTCGGCGAAATTTTTGCCATTTTTGTTTTCGCTGCAAATAATAATTTTGTACAAACATTGTGTTTGTAAATTATAATTGAATATGCTTATATTTATCTCCTTTACAATGACTTCAAAGAGCTGTGACTGCAATGTATGCATGCATGTTATGCATGCATACATTGCGGCTGGAGAATGCATGGTTTAAAAAAGAAAATGAGGTTTATTAATCAAATTTTAATAAAGTTTCAAATAATCGGCTTTTTCTTCTTCACAGCAAGCAGTGTGATAAATTTATGATATTAAGTGAAAAATTCTTAATGTAATAAAAGAAAAACGACAGATGATTGAAATGGAAATTTAGTAACAAAAGGTTGTCAAAAGGAGAATAATTGCAGGATCTGATCTGTAATGCAAAGCAGCTTGAATTCGACTTAAAATATTGCACTAGCTGTCATTATGACTAATAAAATAAAAAATTAATCCTAACATTCCCTTTTGTTTAGAAAACATTTCTTTTGAAATCAGACAATAAAAATTTTGAAATTTTATTTAATTTTTTAATTAGATGTCATGACTTCTAGTAAATGGAACTACTTTGATGATTTCTGCAACACATTTTAGGTACTAAATTATTAAAAAACGTTATTGAAGTTCTTATCAGAAGAATGCTGAGATTTGGTAAAAGTCATCTACGTAATAGCAAGGAAATATCAAATATCAAGCGTACGTTACAGCATTTTAGAATTTATGTATACTAGTTAAGGAACTTTTAGGTTAGTTGAAATATCTATCTTTTTCTTATCAGTTCTCTGCCAATAAGTTGCTACTTTTTTTAAATCTTGCAAAAACCATTCAATATTTCCTATTTGGAATTTCACACGTTCGAAAATATCTGTTTTAATTTTCAGCAACTGGAAAAGTTTTAGATTAATTGAAATCTAATTGGTTTTATTGGTAAAGGAATTGTAAGAGAAACTAATTTCAAAGTTTAAATTTTCTCATGGAAATATATAAATGGTAACATTAAAAGGTGTCCACAAACGAAGAAATGTCATTAGAAAGTGAATGTTATTTCTGATCACAAAGTTCGCAATAACATTATAGTAACACGCAGCTGCAGTAAGACAACGCCGGTCTCCCGTTATTTTATATTATAAATATTTTAAATGATTTACATATTCTAAAAGGGAATATGACTGACCGACTAGTTTTCTGAGCGGAATTGAAACCTGTCACATATTTTCCCATTTATAGTCCACAGAATTTCGAATACTAACAAATTGAAACTAAAAGTGAAGCAAATATTTTCTCTTTCTCTTAAGCTTTTTAATACGATGACAGTCTAATTGGGTGGTAAATATGCAGCATTCATCTTTGCTACTGTTTTTCATTCCATGTACTGGTTTTCTCTTTTCTGTTATCGTCTTGCAGGATGAAAACATCGTCAACAGACAGGAATGAAAGCAATATATGATTCCTGTTGCATAGAAAATGAAGACATTTCTTTAAATAAGGAAAAATTCACTCTCAAATTCCATTTCTTCTTCATTGTTTCCTGTTTTCTTAATAGTTTCACACTTGAAATTCCTACTAGTACATAATTCTGTCGTTTTTATTTACGAAGTCGACGACATGCATTGTAATTATCAATCATCTAATTTTAATAGCTTTTTTCGGTTAATCGTTCGAATTTTGGATTTTCTTTCCTTCAGAAACAATTTTAAAATTATTGCATCAATGCAAATGAAATAAGCAAGATTTCATCAATGTTTTCCTCATTTGATAGATTTCATCAATGTTTTCCTCATTTACATCAGTTGCGGAATTTTATTTTATTGTGTATTCAGCTTGAGATGATCTTGTTGGCTAAGAAAATTCAATTTTAAATATAAATAATTAACGTTGAAAATTTACAAAAATCAAGTTTGATTGGAACAGGCAGATAGAAAGACATACACACATGTACGGAGAGACGTATAAATTTAAAATTTTAATGTAAATTTAAATATATGCATTTATGCATATATTTAATGTTAAAACTGGCATATAAATGCGCTGAAACGATCGACCGTTTTTCTTACGGACCAATCGAATCTTTTCATTTTGACATTTCCCACGGCATATACGGATTTAATGCACTACCGGATTTAACCTCTGTTATCATTACAACAGCATTTAATGAAATAGCACATATTCTGCAACTGAATCACTGACAATTCTAATAAGTACTTTCGTGAGGATTTCCTGAAGACATATTACATTGCCAGATTACCTTATTAGTATTCTAAGTATTACTAATTTACTTGTTGAAAATACTCACAGTAAATAAGTAATGGCTGAATGTTAAAAAGTATGAGGTATTTAATAAATGAAACGAAAAACTTTTCCGTTTTCAATGACAAAATTTTCGGAAAACTAAAAGTTCATTTTATTAATTGAGAAGGGAATTTAAACGTTCTTAATTCATTTTTTTTTTTTTTTTAGAAAAACTTTTTTAGAAATTTGAATAATTGTAATGCAAAGTTTAATGTCTTTTATGTGTTCGGCCTTTCTCATCACTTTTCTTCTTGTCACTGTTATCCAATTCGGAAATGAGTCTATCTAATCTAATCAATTTCATTAGTTTGGTCTTATTCAAAATGAGCGATGACAGATACACTCCAACAGTAGTATGACTAACACTCTTTAAAGAAAATAATTATCAATAAAAGACGAACCAAATTGAAACAATAATTTCGTTATTCCTCAACAAGAAATTCTATTGTTTCACTAATTAATTCAAAGCTTATCAACAGATCAATAATTCTTAATGAAACAATGAAAATTTTTTGACCAAACAAATGAATGAACAGCCATTAAATAAATATTAATAGACACACACATATATAGATACACATCTAAACAATTAGGTCGCCTTATTTAATGGTATTTGTTAGAATTTGTTGTTTTTCTTATTACTCGATATAATTAATAATTCTCTCAGCAGAACATCTAATTATGTTTTATAATGTCTTTCCGGAAAAAAAAACCATCCGGAAGACAGTATTTTTATGCTATTAGTAAGTTTTCCTAAAAAATTAGCCCTCTTATTTATAGCAGCAACGAGACATTTCACAGGTAAAGCAGAATTATTCGAATGTTTTCTTAAAGTGTAACTCATTACTTTAGTTATTCATTCCAAGTAAAAAATCTGAAAAAAAAAATGAATTGTTGTCATACATTAACTGATTTAAAGAGCAATTTATTACTATTATCAATGATCAGAAATGCTTTGTCAATATCATTATCATTTGAAGCAAAGCCCCTAAGCTAAAATCTATCTCAGAATTTCAATGAAAGATTTGTTGGAACATTGCTGATGTAGCAAATTTTATTTCTCTTTTTGTAATGATTCCTTCTATCTTCTCTTTATTTCTTTAAAGTACACAATGGTCTAGATTTTTTGAACTGAAAAATTTTTGTTCAAAGCTTTTTTCAAAGCTTCAATTTCTCATGATCCCCAACGAATCATCCAATCATTACATATTCCAAATCTTTTTAGATCAATATCTGTTTAGAAATTCAATTCAATTATGTAACAAAGAATTGGAAGTATGAGTTACTACGCCAGAACAAGGTCAGATGATGCTTGTTGTAATTTCAAAATATTGATTGTCTGATCTATCGGTCAATTAATCCATTCGTGTATGCAATGCATGAAAGAGCATCACATTCGAGTATTATTAATACACAATACTTGAAGTAACTATGGATATTTCCTACGCATAAAACAAGTCAAAAAATAAGTCACTGGGTAAGCCATATTCTTATCAAATTACAATAGCACAACAGGTGATGAAAATGAAATGAATAGTAAATAAATGGGTGGTAAATTAAAGCAAATGATATTGCCAGTTAAAAACCGGTAATATGATGTTAACAAATGATTAAATGAAAAAGTTAATTGAATTCTGAACTGAAAAAAATCGATCCTATCAAATAATTTAAAGCAATTAAAAATTTTCAATGCTTTTTTGACAGCAGAATTTCACAAAAAAACCTATTGAAATGGTGTGAAAAGGGTTCTGAATGACATTAGAATAATCGAAGACGAAGAAAACGATAGAATGAAATAATAGCGCAAATAGTTCATTGCGTTTTCAGGAAAAATAATTCCCAATGAACCATCAACAAATCTTTCTTTCTTGTAATGAGATGACGAGTAATAATCTAGTGATTTTATTAATTAAATTATTTAATATATGCTTGATTGGAGATTAGTTATTCAGGTTAATTATGAAAGAACCCAAAAATTTCATTTCTCCTCTATTTTTATATTTATTGATCTATGAATAATCTGGTTAAAAATCATTGCTACATTCCTGGAAATTTCTGAAACTGAGTATTTTCAACAATTGATATTTCTGATTTTGAGGAATTTTCTTATCAGTCGAATTGTCTTACTGCAAGTAATCTTAATCACATCGTCACTAATAATTCCTGAAATCTTTTAATGGCTGTTAGCAAAACATTCTTTGAGCCAACATAAGACTAGCACAAAAAGACACGCTAAGATTTGACGTGAATACGATAGTATGTTTATATTTATTCACAATATTCAAAATGACTTAACAAAATTTTTCGGTGACATTAATATTTTAATTGTAGCATGGAAGGTGAGGACTGAAGGCGAAGATATATAACATTCTACCTTACGTCAACTTATAGACGGTTCTCACGCCAAACAAGTAAGTATTAGTTTGGTTATTAACCAGTGCAGTAATGCTATGATTCATTTGCAACTGATCACAACTATGATTTTTCATATCAAGTGAGATCCTCTAAAAACATGAAAATAAATAGTAATGTAAACACTAATTAATTCATTAGCATATACTGATCCAAAAAGATTACAAATAGTAATTGATGGTATATATCAATGATTGCACTCATTTACACTGCGGATTTCAGTTTATTTCTTAATAAGAATGGTTGAATGGTTGATTTTCAACAGTAACCACCGGAAATCTGTTCCTATTGTTTTCATCGAACATTGCTAGGTCTTTTCATTGGAAGACGTTTCGTTGGAACTAAAAAAATTGTTTTTTGGAATTGTCCAACAGAATCCTCAAATATTCATCTAGCAGAAGTAGTAGGAATCGATGTTATGTGAACATTTTGGAATCTAGCAGTTGCTTTGGTTTAGAAACAATTCTCTTATAGCTAAACATTTATATTTTCCCTTAAGATTTAATAAAATGTTGAGAAAAATTGATCCAACTCTGTGTTTTATCAAATTGCTTGCATCCATTCTCGAAATAAATCAATCCGTACTCCTGATGCTCTTGAAAATGTTCAGGGCTTGATAATGAATTTTCATCATACAACAAACATTTGCCCAAATTGACAACAAATGCTGCTGACTGCAAGTTCAAAATTAAATGAATAAAAAGGATCAATCAAAATCTGGTCACTATATTCTAAAAGATTTTAGAAATATTAGATTATAGTTACAAAGTGTTTGGAAAACAAAACGAAAATGTACAGTGATAAGAAGATTAAATATTATAAGAGATATTAGCAATCCTATTTCCATTTCATGTCAAAACTCAGAACTTTAATATAGAAAAAAAAGTATTAGTTGAATGAATCATTAAATTTCTTATGAAAAATTGCTTTGTATTATTACTAGAAGATATAATTTAGTGAATGACAGAACAGATTTTGTGAAAGATTATATAAGTTAAATGATATGCAGTTGTCCTGCTTAGGAAGAAATTGGTGCTAATAAGCAATACCTTGCAGTGAAAATGAGGTGCCAAAACACATAGCTCAATGCATGCATGTAATCCTTGATGACCTCTCGGAATACCATCAAAAATTTCCCAAGGCTCAATATCAATGGCATAATCCAGAAACGCAGTAAATTCAGAACATTCTTCGAGAAGAATCAAACTTTCTATAATTATACCGAGTACGAATAAGCACGACTAGCTTGTAATTCTAGCTTTTAATTTGTAACTTAAATATTCAAACTTTCCATTTTTTTTAAAACTGACTAATAGAACGAGAATTAAACCTGGATAGCAGAATTTCACTGCTGTCTGAATGTTGAAATCGGATTCAGGTGATGGTGAAAAAGCTAAAGATGCTACAACGGCGTTATTGTTGGTATGTGTTACACAATGTCGCTTTACTTCGTCATATGTAAAGGAAGTACATTCTCTCCCAGAAACCTGTAACTGAAATTATCAATAAAAGTAAATAATCAACACAATTCACTTATTGGTTTTTAAAGTAAGAGAACTGTTAATTGATATCTTTTTCTGTTCGATTTCTTCATTGATTTATTTATTGGGTAATTTGGTCTCATATAAAATATGTAAGAACGAACAGTGATAAGGTTACACTTGATTTTGCAAGAGTTGTACGACGCAGCACTTGTCTCCTTTTGCAACCTGTTCCTTTCTAATACAGCATTTACGACAGTGAGCCATACTTCACGCTCATCGCTTCCACATATTGCTGCTACGTAGTTATTATAGTACTTACAGATAAGTATTATTAGTTGGTAAATGCAATTTTATGGTATGGATTTCAACATTATGATAAAATCATACTAATCTCTTTCAAAATTAATGTGATTTAGAAGACAGCTTAAGATCAAAAGAAGGATGAAGGCAAGGTTACTTCCTGTTACGCTATTTGAACTAATATCATTCATTAGAAATAATTTATGAAATTTCATACGTCTCTCAAATCTGATGAGAAAGATTTGATGATTAACATCGAAAGAGAAACCTGTTGGAAGAAGTCTTTCTGTTCTACTATTTTGCTTAGAAAATGTCATGGAGATCGATTTAGCTGTCGAAATTGGTATCAACTTATCCAGAATGGATTTCTTAGCATTCAGGAATGTCATCATTTCATTTGACTTCTAAATAATTGTTTCATCACAAACTGAACTGGCAGTAAAAATCTGTTACCACATAAATTTTAATTTAAAGTCAATTAAGAAAAGCAAGCAACAATTTAAAAAAATTCACGACTTGTATTTTTCTTTAAATAAGCACATGATTTTCAGAATTTTTCTTGAATTCACGCATGTGATTTGAGCTATAAAGAACCAATCTGAAGGTGAAAGGCGATTTAGCGTTTGGATTTCTTCCAAAAAATTGACTGAAACTCTGTTATTTTTACGTAATGTTCTACATGATTAGTAAATAATACCAGAAGTAGAAAGATGAATTGCTAATTTTACCTCATCTAACTTTTCCATATCTATTACGGAAGTTTTAATTGGTGATCGTCTTATGTCTTCCGTAACCATTTTCAACAGCTTATTCAAATCAACACCGTCTTCCTGACGATCCTTTCCGAAATTTGCGCTAAGAGTTGGAAGCTTCCTAATGTTTTCAGTGAAAGATAAAGCATCATCAGATGAATGGGTTTCATGACTTGATTGTTCCAATGCTTTAGTTCTTCTGGATGTTAAATTAAACAAATTTTCTTTGTGTGTGGACAACAACGTTGGAAAAGTTGACATAAAAAATTTGGAAGCCGGTATCATATGAGCAGATTCGTCGTAAATTTGATAATCCCTAGACAGTACTTTTGATAATGCAGTTGGCGAAGAAGTAAAAGTATTAACAGTGATACCATTAGCAGGTAAGTTAGTTTTATCAGAAGTAGTCATAATGGAAGTTGCAATAGTAAGATTCGATTCGTCGAACTTTTCATTATTCTTAAGTTTTTGTTGATTATCAAAATAATCGAAATAAGGAGTGGGAGTTATAGCTCGACCACCCGGTGGTACATGAATCAAGGGGTTTGCATGCGCTACCGCAGGTCGCTGTAACTCAATAAAACCTATGTCTGTGTCATACTTCGGAGTAGAAGGTGATGTCTCTGAGATTGCAAATTCTGAACCCAGAAATGTGAGGTTGAATCCATTTAGAAACTGATCTATAAGAGAAATTAAAGGTAAAAATATGCCAAATTGATAACAGCTAAATAATATAAATAAATTAATTGTAAGGAATCGAGTAAAATGAAATGAAATCTTAGCGAATGAAGTAGTAATTTGTTATTAAATTATTTAAACTGATATTAATTCAGTGGTTTTATATTAAATGCAGTAATTTTATGATCTCTGAAATGACATTTCATGACACTGCTCTTATTAACATAACAAACGACAACTTAATCTTACCCAAGCATTTTTTTTCAACTACTCGGAAGTAAACCATGCCACGAGCTATTTGTGAATGTTGCTGACCATCATCCAAGAAATAATGGCAAATGTGTTGGAAGGTATCATGAACTGTAGACCGACAACGAGACTGCAAAATTACGTTATTGAGAAAGAAAAAGAACAAAATTACTTCCAAATGGATGAAAAGAAATAGAAACTATACTACTTAAAATATATTTACTGAAAGGTATCCAATCAACGTCAATATTAATGCTTTTTTCTTTTTAATTGAAAAAGCCAATGAAGAAATTCCGACATAAATGCCTGCCTATGTATTTATAATCAAAAATGAATGTAAATTTAAAACGGAATTCTAAAAAAAAACAAACAAAACTCATAATACCGAAGAAAGAGCACAAAACAGTAAACACTCTTCCGGTGTTTTCATTCGCCACTCGCTATGATATGGTGATAAATCCGATAGCTGTTGACCAATGTGTTGTTCGAAACATGGTTTCAAAGCTTTAATGGATATTTTTTAAATTTAAAATGATGTTGAAACTGAAAATTGCCTATTCGAGAAAGAAGAAAAGGTGCAGAAATCGACTATTCCACGCTTGACTTCTATTTGCTTTCATTATTATATAATCCAATCCATAATATCACTAATCATGCCTACATCATTCGTTTTTATTCCATTAGCTGTGACTAATATTTGTTAAGAAATAATATGACTCAAAGAACTAAGTTTAACTTATTTTACTTATTAGGACATAGTATCATCCTATAAGTTAGTAAATTGTTTTTACAATGAAAGAAAGCTTGTAAGATTCTTATAATTTTTATTTGATTACGATCAGTTTTATTACGTTTACTTCATTCACTGAAAGAATGAAGGAAGAATGAAATCGACAGCGACCACGAGTGAAAGATCATCAATTAATAAAAAAAGTGAAAATTGAAATTTACCATCAATGTTCGATTTGCAGTTACCTACTGCGGATAATAATAAAAGGAGCAACGGCAAATTAATAAAAGAAACAGTGAAGGCAACAGTAATAGCCATTTCATAAATGTTGAGTGGTCGAAAAGGAGAAGATTGGTAAATCTTAAAAGCTGACAAAAAGATGGAATGTTTTCAGTGAAAGGAACAACACAGGAATCAACTTTATTAATTGTATGTGGGTGTGCGTATATGTCTGTCTCCGTGGAATAGTCTCTCATTTTCAGCACTTTACTGTTTCTCTGGAAACTTGAAATCTGTCCTAAATTGCGTAATTGTTTTGTACGGACACGGATGCAAGTGTATTTGGGTGCATGTGTGTGAACAGAAATACGTCATAATAGGTAACGGAGCGAATCAGGTCACCGGTCAGCAATAAATCATATAAGTTCATCTTCAAATGCCATGTTTTTGGACCTTCTGATTCTCTGAACAAATCCAGCCACCTAAAACATTAGTTCTAATAAAATCGCTTTCATTTTGATTAATAGTCAACAAATCAAAACAGTAAAATCCCTTGAAGATCAAGTACGGCCGAGGTGGGGGAGGGGGGAAGGGGATATAAGTTCTGGAGATTCAATTAAGCTAGTCAGAATTGAAAATCCAACCAGTATCAACTATCGAAATTCCAGAACTTCAGAATTGAACCAAAAAACCTATGCAGTTATAAAACAACGAAATACAAACACTTAGCCACCAACACTGATAAAGTTGATCACTGTTGTTAATCATTCCTCTTTTTTGGATGTCTGATATATATTTTCGCAACACTGAATACGTAACACACAGTAAAATGTATGAATAATGGATTACAACAGCAGATCGCAATAATTTAAATTTACATCAAGAGAGAAACAAACAGATGATGAATGAATAAAGCCGATGCATTCGCTTTTCAAAATTATACGTTAACAAAATGAAAATCGATTAAAACTTAACAGACAATGATGTTGTGATAATATAATTTTTTTAGGTTTTTGGCATAACCAGTCAAAATCGAAAATCCAGAAATTTAGGAATGATTTTGAAAAAAAGAAACTTATGCAATGCACATAGAAAAATTATGAAGTACAATCCTATCAGCATATTGACAAGTAAAAGTTACAAAAACTGAGTAAAATTGCAATTTTTATGAAATGTAGCAACACAGCAATTCCATGCTCACAGCCCATCTTAAACAAACGAAATTCTTCCACTGCAGCAACTAGTAAGTAACAATCATAAATCGAATAACCGATATATTTCCCGATCGGCAAATTGATATTTCTGACTATTGTATGCTTTCCTCAAGAGATCCAAGTATAATCATCATGCATTTACGGCATTATGAAGCACTACAGTGAATGAGTAGAAAATTCAAATAATTTAGCGTATAATTAGCCGTTATAAGGATATCTTTACAATATTGAAGAAGCATTCTATCTAAATTAACATTTGGAAAACATGAAAAACAAAGAAGCGCACCAAAAAGCCTTTTTAGAGAAGATGGTGAAACAGCTGTGTTGCAGGACATATAAATTCCTTTTGCTTTTTTTCACTTGCCAATACCTCCTTTTATCTCCGTTGCAATTTTCTTTTGTCGTTTCAGTTCCTCAGCATCAAGTGTGGTACGTAATTCACCAACAATTTGCTTGGTTTTCCCAAAGTAAACTTCATTTAAAGTTGATCGAATTTTACTCTCCATGTCCTGAAAATGAATATTTTATTGATTAATCAAATTTGCTTCAGTCACTAGCTAATACTGATCAATATCCTTAAATTCAGGAAGTAAAAAGAATATCAGGAAATTAGTGTGAGGTGGTTCTTTTCAATAGAAAATGTTGTTATTTGAAACAAACGATTTCAATCCTTTTAGAAGAGAAAGATCTGAAGAAAGTTTCTCACCTCTATCATTTTTCCAATATTAATAAGATGGGTATTTGTAGAATCGTTTACCGGGTGGTCAGCTTCAACCTAAGAAAGTAAAACAGCAAGCATGAATGAGACAAATTTCGATTTCAAATAAAGAGCAGCGGAATCATTTATTTGTAGTTGGCTATAATAAAAAATGAAAATCACCTGTCGCGTAACTGATCCTCCTAAATTCATCATACCGCTTGCTTGTTTAGTCATTTGTAACCAAAGCATCACTGTACTTGTAAGTTTGTAGTGTGCATGCCTCCCACCAGCCTGGACAAATAAGAAAGAGAAATAAGAACAACAATTAGCGTCTTTTCCTCAAAAATTAGTGGAAAACAGAAAAAATCCATAACAGTGTAGAAGAAAATATACTTTTTCTTGTATCTCAATCACATGGATTGAATCCCAGCAACCCTGTATATTACGCAAACCATCTCCAATTTTTTTGATTAAAACAACGCCTGCAAAACCATAGTCCAAATCCCAGAAATACACTGAGGAGACGCCACCCTCAAAATATCTGTAAAAATATTTACAACCTAAACTTTGTCAGCAGTAACAAGTACATGAAGAATGACATTAATCAACAATTTATATTTAAACAGTAATATACTTCTGGACATTGCAACATACTGAAAGCCTTGTAATTCTTGCTACAGTAATATACTTTTGAAATAATAAAGTTGTTTCGATTTTAAAACATTTTCATCTGCTGAAGTAACCAAACTAATATAGACTTACGCATCTCTATAAGCCTCAAATGCAGCATTCATTTCAATTTCCAGCTTACGGAGTTTATCTGATGGCGAAGCACCGTCTTCCAATGGTGGGTCATAGGTATTGGACCATGGTGAGCTAGAAATAAAAGTGAAAACAGTATACTGATATAAGAATTAATAACAAAAGCGCCAAAACAAGCGTCAAAGTGAATCTGAAAAGTAATATAAAACCTAGTCTGAAAAAAATTATATGAAATTTAAAAAGTTTTAAACAAAGACCAACCGATAACTATCGCTATCTCTGTTATAATCACAAAGGAGGTATTCCTTTCCTGTTTCTTTATCACGAGCAATTTTTAGCGGCTGATCAACCGCACTCAACAAATCATCCACCAAGCGAGGACACAAATCAATTAGATCATTCAAATTTCTTTCTACTTGTTGAGGTGGCAAACGCCTCATCAAATCTAAAGCGCAGTCGAGCTGCTGGTCTCCCTAGAAATATTCAATGAAAATTCTTTTTACACATTCTGAAAACTTTAAACTTTTATGATTACCAAATAATTACCCTTCAGAGACCTCATGAAATGTTCGAGGGATCACAGCACTGATTCTAATTTTTGTCTAATGAAAAATGATACGGCTTAGGGTTCCATGTCTCACTTTACATTTCGGAGTTACAAGTTGGAGGCTATAGAAAATTTCTCTCATAGAGATGGGCAGAGATGGGTATGGGATCCAACAAAGGTGAGATGAAGTGAGATCACTCAGATAGGGTGTTGGAACATACCATAATTCTCTGAAAATCAGAGATTTTTGGCCAAGCAAGCTTAAAGCAGGTGATGAAGTAACTTCAAGGTAATCTCCTTCTATTGCACCTGAAAAGGAAAACAGTAATGATCATAAGGTGCCATTGATGACATAGTATAAGCATCTTAGATATGAAATTAAATAGCAAACAAAAAACACATTCAATCAATTTAAAACTAACAAAATTTCAACGAGCATTTTGATATTAAAGCAAAAACATTTTCAATACTATTCAGCAATTTCCCCTTGGTAAACCTCCCAATAATATAAATTATCTCTTTACAACTAATATTATCAATTGATTAACTACCAAAACTCTCAGACCACATTAATTCACCCAAACGGTTGTAGCAGAAGCGTGGGTTGCAAAACGTTAGGGATCAGTTCATTTCGCAACTCTGTGGCATGCAACGAGAGATTGGTAAGGGTGATAGACAGTCGACGTAATGTACTTCGGGAGGTAATGTGCTGCCTAAGATTGAGAAAATTTTCAATGTTTGAACAAAATAATAGGAACAGTGATTGAAAGTAGAAATCATTTTATGATGGAGTAAAATTAAGGTTAACAAGTAGGGTTAAATGTTTCACTTGTGAGGAATTCAATCCTGATGAAATACCTTTTTAAATAGGACGTCACGCTCAACCATAACTGAATTTCTTCAGTGACATATTATTCCTAAACATTACAAGAAGTTTTGTCTATATAAAGTTAAGTTGTTAAAATAAAAAAATTATCATGTTCCATACCCTAAAGATTGCTTACCACCACTATTAGATTGGTGAAGTGAAGGGAAAGGTCCCAATTCGGCCGATCATTTTCAGCATTTCATTATCATGTCTTGTGCCCTAAACGAATTATGTGGCAATATGTGTCGTGTAAAGAAATTAACCAAGCCCTCTATGATCTTTATATCCATTTATCTCGTGAGATAGTTAGGTATTGTTTGCTACCGACTGTGAGGATTGGTTATCAGGGTTTTGCTATAATGGGGAACCTTTAATATTAATAGTCGTTATACTAATCAGAATTTAACTAAGTAAATGACCAACTTATTAAAAACTTCAGCAAGTTTTGTTCGGTAATGAAGTTTTTTTAATCAAAACATTTAATTGATTGTTTCCCCTTTATTTTGTTTAGTATGAAAACCATTCGCTACTGTTGAGAAAACTGTGCAAAAACTTTGGAGAAACTTGATACCAGCCGCAGGATTTGTATAGCTCTCCCGGGGTCATCTAGGTCCACCTGGGAATTTCGAACTCGATAAAGGATTTTGAAATGCCCAAGAATGACATCCTATTTCGGTCGTTTGGATAATAATTTCATGTCGCAAAGCCATCCATATTTCTCTGTATTTCGTTATCAGTCTAAGTCATAAACTGAAGAAATACAAAATTCAAGAGAATGAAGTGGTCTTCACGAACAGAAAACTGTCAGTTGTTAGTAGTTGTTTACGAGTTTCGTAGTTCTTATGAATATCAATAGATATACAAGAAATTTGAGCATAATAGGAGAGGGATTTAGTCGGAATTAAAATTTTCTATTAATTTGAGTCGATTTATTCATGCCCTCTGAAAAAACAGTGAACCAGAACTATCATATAAATCTGTTTTAGTGTCAGCAGTAGAACTAACGGAACTGCCATGCTCTCTCTCTAACATGTCCTTTCAAAATTTTGACCAGATTAAAATTTTGACCTGAAACCGTCTCTCACTGAACTATCACGTGTATGGTGACAGTACAACTCTGCTTCAGGATATACTCCGGTTGGTGAGTGAATTAGTTTTTGAGATGTTCGAGGTGTGTTCGTTTTGGTGGAATAACATGCTGAATTTAAGGTTGAGCGATATTAAGTAGTTTTACTACATAGTTGGAAGTAAAGTAAAACAAAACGATACTGGTGATAGCATGCGTGGTGGCATCAACCTAATATTAGAAGATGGAGAGGAAAAGTAGGAATAATTCAAAGTGATTTCTGCTAGCTGTGAAAATAGTTGGGATTGTGTGGAGACAGTTCTGAAATAAAATGATAAACATATCTACTCTTCCTGATTTTACAGATTCATTTCTCAGATGAAAGTTATGGATCATCTTGGTGAAAAGTTTGAAGTTATGGCCAGTTTCTTCGTGCTTTGTCATATTTAGAGTGAATTTGTTTCAGGATATCATAGTGGAATGAATTACGGTTGAAGAAAAATGCAAGAAGTGGTTTGTCCGCAGGACTCACCTGATGTCTGGTCAGTTATAGAATGTGGACAGTTGGAGGTGGAGGGTAGCACGAGTCTCGATTTATTGCTGCCAAACGGTTTCTTCATCAATGTACGATGCTCTGTGGATTTCACCCTTGCTATGCTTAAACAAGAATTGTTCATACAAGCGAAAAAGTACTGTTTTTTTCCGTCACTTGACATCCCAACAAACAGCTACATAGGAAGTGAAACCTTTTGCAACTGGTTAATTCTCCTTTTTCTCAATAGTTTACTCAATATTCAATAGTTTTGAAAGTCTTAACCTGATTCTAGGTATTACATAGGAGTAATGCTTAAACCTCGAGTATTGGTAAATGGGATCAAACACTCATATATTCTGGAAATAGTTATAGTTCTGCAGCTTATGTAAGAAAAAAAAGTTCAGATTTTAAATCGAATGTATTTGATGTGTTAGAAATCTAAATTAAAGGGGATCCTTTCCCCGATGGCAACTTTTTTAAAAATCGTTCAAAGAATATTCATTTATTCAGATTACCGTTGTTCAGTCTTTTGTTGACACCATCGGATTACATATTTTTTACGATTAGAACAGACGGTGAACGTGAAGAATTATACGATGAATCGCGTTCCATATTCTCGTTACGGCTTTTTGTGCCTTTACTTTGCTTGGTTGAGCCTGAGGGCAATCGGGAGGAAAAAGAACTTACCCATGATATCGGTAATCTCTTGCTTTTCAACTGGTACTATGTGCTGTAAACTCACTTAGGAATAGATTTTAACTAAACGTAATTTTGGAATCAGTTGTTATTTTAAAATATATTATTCAGTAATTTTAACCCTTCCCGGATGTAGGCTATGTTGTGAATCCGTAATTCACTATGTCATGCACAACTTGCTTAATTTAATTAGCTAACCTAAAGAACAAGTCGTCTCAAATATCGAAATTAAAAGTGTGGACCTTTTAAATCTTTAGGTCTCGCTATTGGACGTCCCTTGACAGAAATTGAAGCAAACTTATCCTCAGATGAAATGTCATATCGTATGGATTTGTATAAGGTGTCAGAGCAAGCAGTTTCTAGTCGTGGGGTTGTCGGCTATTCTCATTATGCATTTCCTGAAGATGTTTCAAGCGAGTTAGACACTGATATCCCACCACAAGTCAAATCAAAAATCCAGAGTAACTTTTCTAATATTATTTTCCAAAGTTTTATTACAGTTTTTTTTCTTTTGTTGTATAATGGAGTTGGTATGGATAACTCATTGAGGAAAAAGAATATGAAAAGAGTTTATATATGAGTAAATATTTGAAGAAATAAAAATTTTCACCAAATTTGCTAATTTATGAAATATTTTTTGTTTATTAATATTGATCGCTGTTGGGTGGAGGCAGTCTTATGTGTTCGAATCACTGAAAATTTATTTATGTATCAGGGTAGCAATAGAGATAACCAAGTTTTCCACCACTGGGAATGAAGTCTTGAGTCAGTCAGTCGCTATACCAGTTTTGTAGTTTTTCATGTTTGTGAAGCTCATAATTAAATTTTATTGCTTTAAATAACGAATTTTAGTGGCAGATTTGTACATTGAGTTGTGGTATCGCAGTAGAGAGGATGAGCTGGCAAATATCGACACGAACTGTGTTTGTGTCAAAATTCGTAAAGTTATTGGTGTGCATGCTTCAGATGCCATAGCAAATGCAATAAAGGAGCTTATGCAACAACATAAATTATTCGTAATAAGTTTATTATTTGAGATTTTCTTTCTCTGTAGACATATTCCTTCAGAGCAGAAGATTTTGGGGCTAAAAAAAATAGCGGTAGAGAAAGGAAAAAAAGGGAACGGTTTTTATATTTCTAGATTTCTGAACAAATTTCATTCCAGATCAAGGAAGCTGCGTCTAGTTTCTTGTTACAAATAGCGGGACGGCGCTGTTTTTTAACCAAGGACATCAGGTTAACCAGTTTTGAGGTAATTTTACTTCTTTTACTTGGTTCATTCGTTTATTTTGTTATTTTATTTCCAGTAAATCATAATCTTTAATTTGTAGTATGTCAGATCATCCTTCGAGAATTATCGCATACCAAAATTCATATTGCGAAGGAAAGATATTGTGATGAAAGACTTTACAGAACCTCCACCCATAACCAAAGTGAGCACTTTATACTTTCCTATGTGTATTAATCAGAATATGGAATTATATTCAGTTAACGCTATAAGCGATGGAATGTGGAAAACATGTAGTTTGAGTTACTGAGCATATTTAATGGTCAGATATTTAAATTTCACATATAAGTTCAGATATTTGATGATTCATTTAATTCATATTTAATTTAATGGTTCTTAAGTACTGGCAAAGCTTCCTATACTTCCAGTAACTCACGGTTTCTTAAAGGAAAAGAAGTTACGGTGATTTTTTTAATTACTGAACATTTTTGCGCTTTCCTTTTCCTATTTTTTTGATTGCATTTCTCTATTATTTTAGCCGAGCTGGGTACGAGCATATGAAAGTCGACTCGATCGAACTGATGGAATTGCCGTGAAGGTTTGCATTTCCAATTGTTTGTTCTCGCTCATATGTCTTCGAAAGTTTTGACGAAATTTAGAAAATAATTAAAAGTTTTTACTAAAATCTGAGAACTTAATTTAAATCCAACTTGATTTAGGAATGTTCTCTGTGGAAAGTGGATGATAATCTGAAATTACGGATACACAGCGCATCTCATTTAAGCATATTAGATTTTGACAAGATATATGTAAAAGCATCTTTATATCACGGGATAGATCTTATTGCAAATAGAGAATCAGCCTGTGTTTCTCCTTCAAATCCGCGTTGGAGTGATGTAAGTAGAATACGCGTTCTTTTAAATTTCGGTCTATATTATCAGATTTTCGAGCTGATAATATATTATTTGATTTGTAGGGCTGGATCGATTTCGATGTATATTTGAAAGATTTGGCTCCATCTGTACAATTGTGCCTTTCTCTAGTTGCCGTAAAACAAAAAAAGAAGGAGGTTAATTTCAGTTTTTTTCACTTACTTTCAAATGTACACAGTCTTTTTCAGATGTGGTTTACTAATTTGTATTTTCAGGAATATAGTGGAATTGGTTGGGTAAATATACGTCTTTTCGATTGTAATGAAAAGCTCCTTCAGGGCAAATTTATGCTTTATTTGTGGCCTTTTCCGAAGTACTACACCGAGCTACTTTATCCATCTGGACAAGTAACACTTTTATGTCTGATCGGAAAACTGCAGCTAAGAATTATAGGGCTTTTTAATTTATTATTGAGCATTGTAAATACTAAAGATATCCGGATATTCAGTGTAGTTCGTCTATCGATATTGATACAACCTTATGCCAGATTCACGATATTAGTTATTAAATCGTTTATTTCAATTCACACATATTAATAAAGTGGTACCATAACTTTGGACTACTGGATATAAACGCTGAACGTAGTAGCATATTTTCTTCATCAAAGCTGTGCCTTAGTTTGCTTGCATATTTGTTAGCACAGTATAATGATGCAACCACGATAGACTTTGCTTAACATTTTGAATTATTTTCTTATTTAATAAAGTATAAGTGATAGTCAAACTGTGTAAAATATGCAATATGTTTAGGTAGGGTCAAATGACAATCATGATACAGTTCGTATAGAAGTGGAATTTGAAGATTATGGATGTGTAGAATTTCCAGATGTAGATTCAATGTGCGAATATGTCGAAAAACTGGATGCTCGCGGTGCAAGATTGCCTTTACAGGCCTTATCTTTAGTAATTATTTCATACTCATGATTCACGAGAATTTATTATTTCATAAGTATAAGAAAGGTTTTTATAGCCAACCAATTCAATGAAGGAATTTCTTGACTCCTTACGTTTTGTGGATGCTGAATATTTAACCGATAAGCAAATGGAATATTTATGGGAAGCGAGGTGATTTTTAGAATTAGTGATCGGGCGTCTTTATTTTTATCTTAATGAGTTGATAACTGCTGACATTAAGTCATATCGGAGCCTAATTATTCCTTAACTTAATTGCTGGGAATGTTAATTGCCTATTTCAGAGAGTTAGTTGCACAGTACAAACCTGATTTATTGCCACTAATTGCACATTGTCCCTTGATTTGGACGAGAAGAGACGAATTTTCACGACTATACGAATTACTAAAGCGGTGGGGTAAAATTCAACCAGAGACAGCTCTGATGCTTCTGGATTTTAAATATCCTGATATCAGAATCCGAGAATTTGCAGTAGATTCGCTTGATAATGTTTTGGATAATGATAGATTACAGCTTTATATCTTGCCTCTCATTCAGGTAAGGCCGTTCTTTGTAAAATACTGAGCAATGCATTTGAAGATTTTTAAAAGTTCCACGCGTCAACTTTACTGCACTTCTTTAGTAGTAGTTTCTTTGCTGAATACTCCTCTCATTTACTATACTATAAGCAAAAATAAATATATTGAAGTCTACATAATAATGTACTGCATTATAACATGATTTTTTACCTCGAACTATATTATTTGCACTAAACTACCAATGTTGTAACGAAATTAGCTGCTTTTTTGGCTACAGGTTTTGAAGTTTGAGCCGTATGGGTCATGTGCTTTAAGCAGGATGCTTCTGAAAAGAGCTCTGTGTAACAATCGCATTGGTCATATATTGTTTTGGTTACTGCGAGCTGAACTTGGACAACTAAGTAATTATCTCCTTATAAAAAAAGAATATAATTTTACAAGTCAAATTTGCCACTGATCAATCTTTCAGGTGAAATAGGTCAAGATTTAACAAAGATTTACAAACGTTTCGCATTAATGATTGAGGCCTATTGTCGAGCTAACTATACTCATCTTAATTCTATGTTACGACAAGTGGATATGGTAGTAAGATTGACAAATCTTAGTAAAATTATCAAAACCATGAAGGATAATGAATGCGCTACCAAGGTTAACAGTTCCCAAAGCATTTCAACTTTTATATCGTAAGTTGCTGACCACATCACTCGATACTCAGTTGCCTTCTCTTAGCGCAGCTAATATATTTATTTCACCTGGTCCTCCAATTATTGTTTTATTGGTACTTATTCATGCTGGGAACTTTCCAGATGTCCATATCATAATCTAATTTTCCATTCAGGACATTTCATCTTCACTACCTACTCTCCGGGATCGTACATGCGTGGTCGGGGAAATAAATTTTCATACACTTAAATTTAATGCTCGTTTTTTTAGCATTTGCAAAAAGAATTGGCATCATATGTGGAAATAATGCAGAATATGATCTCACCTTTAGATATTTCCAATAGTTTAGGCGCATTAAAGTAAGCCTTCTTTCATTGTTTTAATTGTGTAAAAATCAGTGCTAATATGTTTATTAAGAAAATTTAGAATACGAAAATAAATGATCTTTTTAGCATTGAACTGTGTAAAGTGATAGGAAGTGCGAAGCAACCACTGCGGCTGGCTTGGACTAATCCAGAACCTCTTGCTCGATTGCATAGTGAGACGCATCAAATTATCTTCAAGAACGGTGATGGTAGGTATTATTTTTTATAATTTTGGAAGTTCATCAACAATTGTGATTATTATAACCATGTGATCAGTTTTATTCAAAAAGCTCAATTGAAAGATCGTTTGCTCCGGATTAAATTTTAAGTCGATATCCATGATTTTGCCGCTAAGATTGCTTGGGCTAATATTGCCACAACCTCAGTTTATATGCTTTAAACTTACTGATGTTAAATTTTAGATCTGCGGCAAGATATGTTAACTCTACAGGTTATGCGTATTATGGATGCACTGTGGAAAAGTCAAGATTACGATCTCTGCTTAAGCATTTATGAAGTACTGCCAATGGGAAGAAATGTAAGTTATGAAAAACGACTTCTGGGCATTTAGTAGAAAAAATGTTTTTTTTATAAACTGAATCTATTACGACTGGATACTTTGTAGTATGAAAGTAAAGAGAATAACTTGCAGGTTGGAATGATTTATGTTGTTCAAAACTGCAGTACACTTTTCGAAATTCAGTGTGCTGCAAAGCAGCTTGGCTCAACGTTCAGTATGGAAAGTGGTCTTATTAACAAATATATACGAAATTGTTCAGAAAATTCAAAAGTGTACGTTTACAGCTCCAAAAAAAAAGAAAAAACTGTAACACAAAGCTTTCACAAGACATTGAAATTTTTTTCAATCCCAAAAATAAGTTCGGGTTAGGACGAATCCATCAGGTTTGGTCAAAATATTTTAACGCAAAGCTATTTTTTCCACTTTATGTTTTCAGCCCTCTCAAATTCTTACTACAATTAAACAATAGTAAGGAAATGATCCTTTGATAAGGTACTTTTTAGAAACCGTTTTTGGAAGTTTAGTTATGAATTTTCTTGCAGATATCTGGAAGGAGTTGATCGTTTTACTGCTTCGTGTGCTGGATACTGTGTTGCAACATATGTGTTGGGAATCAAGGACAGACATCAAGACAATATCATGCTAGCCAAAGATGGGAGGGTACTTATTACTACGTTAACTTTGATAATTTTTCTTTTTTTCCTACAACTCCTGATTTTTATTTTGCAGCTGTTTCATATCGATTTTGGACATTTTTTGGGGCACTATAAAAAGAAATTAGGTATTAATCGTGATCGAGTGCCATTTGTTTTGACCGACCATTTTCTGTGCGTTATAGCGAAGGGCAAAAGCAATTTCCGTGACAGCCACGAATATAAAAAGTGAGTAAATACATATCTCTCCACATTCTAACCAGTTTTCTTATTTGTTGTAAGAGAATGAAATTAAAATTTTTAAGGTTCAAGAAGCTATGTACAGATGCATATATTATATTGCATCAACGGTCCAAGTTATTTATTTCGCTTTTTTCGATGCTGCTGTGTATGGGGCTTCCTGAGCTGCAAACGGTAGCTTATAATTAGAATTTTTAACTTTTTTCTTTTCTTGAAAAGCCTGCACTATGGCCTTTCTTGAATTTATAGATTGTGCTGTTTGTGTAATGAACAAGATTTTATTTCAGAGGGAAGATATTGATTTCTTGAAAGGAACATTATGCTCTGATGTGGATTCCGCCCTTGCAACTACATCGTTTTACAAAATTTTTGAAGAAGCCTTTAGCGGCGCATGGTCAACTAAAACCAATTGGTTCTTCCATTCTGTTAAACATTTATAAATAGTTTTTGGAAGAATTCTGCCGAGTTCTAAACTGTCCTAAGCTATAAAAACATCTGATGGCAAATGGCATGGCTTTAAAGCCTCTCGGATCCTTTTTTCGTCTCAGTAGGGAAGTTTGCTTTTTATGCTTCTTTTTGACACGGTGACAGGAAGATAACTTGTTTAAGGAATAGCTCTAAAAAAGGAACTTGATCCTTAAATTTAAGATTCCGTATTTCATCTAGTTTATTCCTGAATAAATTGTATTTTATATGTATTGAACGGAAGCTTTCTGAAGAGTTATTTGAGTACAAGAAAGAGAAGAAGTTTGTCAGTAATTTTAATCCACTTCATTTATTTTTAAAGTGACCCAAAAGAAAATATCAACAACATAAATGAATTGAAAAACTTTGCAATAACAAATATTTTGGCTTTGTGATCAGTGCCTATTTTGCAAAAGAAAGAGCAACTATTCGAGATAAATGAAAGTTTTGTAAAAACAATCCACAAAATAGAACAGGTTTGAGAAAAGGGTTCAAAAACAAGACTTGTGAAAAGGCACATTGAAAATTTGACTATCATCGACAACTGCTTAAGTGAAATAAATTAACAAATTTTCTAAGGAATTACATCATATAAAACATATTAAAGAGCTAAACGGAATGAATACATGGCCTTTAATTACATTGTCTTGCGAAGCATTTATGTGAGTAAAATATGAAGTTTAAAATTTCTCTCAGAGTGAATGCTGAAACTAAGATTCACCTTCCAATTCGACGATCTCTTGATGAGTATTCATGGAGATATGAAAGGAACTGCTGATGTGAAAAATTACTGGGAAGGCTTTTCAACTGCAATATTTCCGTTATCCTTAATACCCATGGAGAATAACCCGCCATTGTTCCCAAATCACCTATTTGGAGTAGGAAGTCCGGCTCCCAAATGTGTTCTTTAGCAAGACATTCTGATATTTTCTCGATTGTTATGTTTTCTGGCGCACATTCCATGCAAAGCTGGAAGTAATTCAATAAAATAATAAGTCAAAACATTTAAGAGACTTGTTATAATGTCCTTGTATTCCAGCTAATATGGCGCAGTTTGGCAATCAAAACATGGGGATTATTACATTTCTGGGTGCGGGTACAAATTCACTTCTTTTAACCACTGTGGAAAGCAGACCTAGATTACAATATACCTTTTTTTAATTTTCAAAGGCATTCCCATCCGTTCCCAACTTATTGTTTCATTTACATATTCCATTGTATTAAAGGTGGAGTAATGCAAATCCTTAAAAGCGACTTAAACTGTTAACAAATTTGAAGCAAAATATACTTTTCGGCAAGCTCGAACCATGGACTGTCTTCCATCTCGTGCACCAAGTATTTTAACAGTAGTATAGATGAAGTTCGGATGGATCATGAAATGGTCGGAGTCGTAAAATTCCACGTCAACAAGCTGCTTCGAGCATGTCTTCCGCATAAAATCACGCGTTAGCCTTCGCAGAAGTTCTCGTTTCGAAAAAATATATGACCATGGATCGTATAGAGTAAGTCTTGTGATGCCAGCGCTCGCACTATGAACAATCAATTTACTCAGAGCTTCCTAAAAAACATTACTTTAAACTGACGTTATGACAGGAATGTCATCGCAGCTTAGTACTTCGAGGAGGGAACATATAGTTGGTATGGATAATTAAGATTAAAGGATTTAAGCTAGTTCGCTCAACAAGTGGTGCATTTCGAATGAATCCGTAAATTACCTTATTAATTAGAGGTTCCACATTTTAGTAGTTAATTATATTAATTCTTAAAGTTGCATAAGCAATAATAATAATATTAACAATGGAATAGAGAACGCCACTGATTTACAAGCGCTCATTTAGGAATCTTGAATTTTTGGCAAAAATCTTTTGATACTAAAATATGCGGATCGTAATCCACTTTCATGAAAATTTGAAGAATGACGCATTTATCTTTTAGAGTTTCAAACTGCAAAGAACTTCGAAACTTCAAAATTTAAAGTGGGACTTAAACAAAAAACCTACAAGCGAAATAGCATATTTATCGGTGTATAGGACAGCGAGATGATTAGGAAGCTGATGAGATTGAGAGTTGCTGTCGGCGCTATAGAAAAGGCTTTTAATGACAAGTGATGGCTTGGAGATATAATTCAGGATGACTTCCAAGAAAGTGTACGCAAACCTTAACCACTCCACCACAACATTCAGCATCTCCAGTTGACCACTTCACAAAAGCATCGACAAACTTTCGTCTGAACGAACATTTCTCGAACACTTCACTTTTTCACAGGCCGCAGTTATGTCGAGATCGATGAAGGACGCGTAGGGCGGGGAGTTCTTTGTGTCTCTGAGAGTTGTGGAGTCTTACAATCGCAGAGTGGTGAGGTCTGAGGGAATATCTTATCTCTACGTTGGTATCTTTGCTGTCTAATGTTGCAATAAAAGAAGTACTAAAAGTTATTGCCCGCTTATCAACACTTTTCTTCTTTCCTTCGGACTGCAAATTGAACTTTATTATTACTTTCTGCTAATCTTTTTTATCCTTCATCAGTACGCTTTTTAGATCTCAAGGAGGAAGAAAGTTGACTTTTGGGACTTGTTCATTTTCAGGCTGTATTTGTGGCCATGGGGCACGACCATGGACCAAAGATACCGTCGTATACAGTATATGACAATTATCGTGAGATACCGAAACTCCGAGCACATGAAGAAAGACTGGCACGGATCGGTCTAAAAGATCCTTGGATAAGGTATGTTGTTACTATGAAAGATCTAAACTGTATAATATCCTTTAGTTTTATTTCGAAAAAGCTAACTTCTCTATTATAAATTGTTCATATTATATTTGGAGATTCACATTTATGTATAAAGATAACATCACCAATTTTATTACACATATTATACCTTCCTTTATTATTACTGTCATCTATTTCGGGAACTGTAGATTTAAGGAGATGATTTATTTCTTTGCAAATGGTATTTGGCTAATTAGTAACCAGATTAAATTATGCGTAGTTATCGAATTTTTCTGCAATTTTTTATCTTTCGTCGTTCAGTGCGACGTGTATCATTTTACTGATTCCATAAAGATTGGAAGCGGGATTTCATCCTATTGTACTCACAACTTTCCAAATTTATGACATATTTTGGTAGGTTATTTCCTGTCATAAACTAAATTTTTTTTCTTGATATTTTCATAATTGATTTAAAAATTCTAATTAGTGCCTCTCATTTTCAGGAATTATTCATATTTGTTTATGGGACGATTTGCTGGCGACTCGTGGGGTAGTTTTAAATATATGATTCGTGCTGGATGGAAATTAGGATGTGGTGTTGCAGCTGCAGTAATAGCCATTGAAGAATCGTACATGTACTGGAAATATGGACATACACATTGGGGAAAAGAACATCATTAGAATCAGAATCAGTTCTCTTCCGTGTAATCATCTCAATTCTATATGCTGTTTAGACTAACTATAGCGTAGTTTTTTGCATCTGAAAGAAAGACAATCTAAATAATGCCGAAATTGTTACGAAACAAATTTTATGCGTGCTTTGTATGATTATAGTTTGTGCAACTCTTCAAGGTCTCTGAATCGTTAAAGAGACTTTTCTGGAAATCTGTAGACCTTTTTATATGTAAATATCAGACTTTATGTTATAAAGCTCATGTCATATTGTACAGACTTTTATCCACAAGCGCTGCAAGGTGGCATTCTTATAATAGTGAAAAGCCCTTTCTTTTGATGGAAACAGTGTAAATAACTAGCATAAAAATTCCTTTTTTTTTTGTTGAAAGTGTTCTCTCAGAAATAGGGAGTTTCATATTATGTTGAAGATGCAAATGAGACACGAAAACCAGGCTAAATATCGCAAATTGAATAATGTTATATTTTAGATTGAAGAATAAATTTTGTGAAACTATTTAGTCAGCATTATTTGTTAAATATAACTGTCGATAATTTGAATTTGTTCATCTTATGTTCAGTTTTTAAGGGGGAAAGGGTGAGAGATGGATAAAAGTTTCTTTTCTTCCATTAACTTCCCAGCTTTTTAAAAGAGAACAAAAAGTTGAAAATGCATCAGTAGTCATCCACTATTCTGTTTTTATTCCATCAACCAATTATTAAAATGGGAGTGTTTGGCCTGTAAAATAGGTCAGTAATTGAGATTTTCGGTAATAGCTCAGTGAATAGAGGTCGGGGTGATTTAGTTTGAATGTTTCATTTTCAGTTCCTCTCTTCTGTATGCAGTGAACAGTACGTGTGATTCATTGTGACTTCCGGATTTTTGTCATGTTAAGCAGTTCCGAAAAACGATTTCGACAAATGAACTTGGGGCAATCGTCAGTTATTGAATGCGGTCACTAGGAGTTTTTGCTGTTTGTTTTCTTTTTATCGGTAACAGCTTTGAGTATTTGCAAGTTTTACTTAGATAAAAGGGACTTGGTATTTTGACTATGGAAGTTTGTTATTAAATTTCTAGAATAATTATGCAGCTTATTTCGAATCAAATTTTACGGGGTCACTGTTATTTGGAAAAGTTCAACATAGCCAGCAAAAAATTAATTTGGCTCTCCTTTCATAATAGATTTATATTAGCCTAGGTGCTACTAAATCATTGGAGAAAACAGTAAAGCAACTCACCGCTAACAGTGATCGATGGATTGTTCCGAACAATAGTCAAAATGCAATTGTTTCGCAACGTCAACTTTCTGGCAGGTTCTTTGACTTTTAGACATTTTAAAACTTTACAATCCAAAATTTGTTCTAATTAATAACAAGGCGTCTTATTCATTGTATTCATTTGATTTGAGAAATATAATCAAAGTTTAGAGTGCTATGCCTTATATGATATATTTTCTTAAACATGAAAAGTTTTTCTATTTCAAATGGTGATAAGGTACTGAATGGAATAAAATTTATTTAAATCAAGTTTTCATGTATTTAATGAATTTTTTGAGATTCAACGCAGCGAGCATAGATAATTTGCTTACTCTTATCATGCAAATTTTGAACAGAAATCGATCAAACTTGGTATCACCCAATCAGTATACGCGACAGGTCAGCATATATTTATCCTAAGTATTTTAATTGGTAGAATAACCTTGATTTTTTTTTCGTTATCTCCAAATTTGTTCCTGATGTAAAGCTCCTCATCAGGCACGAACTAAATTTAAACTTTATTATTTGAGCCTTACTTATTCTCTAAGTATATATTAAAGTTAAATCTTGCTTATGACAGGAATCGTTAACTTTTCCTTGTGATATTACATTGTAAACTGATCAAGCAAAGATCTCTCGTTAAAAAGGATTGGAATCTGAAACACTATGTTCAATCTACAAGTACAGCGAATGATTACAATCAAAAGCGCCAGACTTTGGCTCATCTGGACACCGGTGGAAATAATTTTGATCGCTTTATAATATCGGAAAGGAGAAACGATAACCCATTTTTGGACTGGATTGTAGGCAAATTTAATAGACGAGGTCAAATTTTGATTTGTCTCAGATCTCATCAAATAAGGAGTCGTTTTCTTCCACACTCTATCTTACTTTTTAATCTACTCATATTAGACTTCTCCAGTTCACAATATTTTTATACAGAATATTAGTTTAGGTTTGGATTGGTCAAATGGAAATCTCAGACTGGTCAATATGCAAGGTAACAGTATACTGGGATCCGACCTAATTGTACATGATCGTAGCGTTGAAATACCTCTCAAACAGTGGCTTTATGCTTTGAATTCGATTTTTAAGCCAACTTCTAATTATTAAAGTCGTAATTATTAAATAGGTAGCATTAGCATATCCATGAACTATAGATACTTTTCCTTACGCATATTTGTTGATTAAAATCAATAATTCTTCCAGTATTCTAAGGATATGTTATTGAATAAGAGCTCTCTAATTTGCATTAATTTCTTAATTTTTCTGATAACCGGAATAATCAGAAATGATACAGTGAAGGTATTATTTGTCTGATGCCTGCTTGAGTAATGCAACTTCAGGTCGAGTTAGATAACTACTAACCTATATATATGCTGATATGTTAACTTCTTTTTCTTCGTTTATTTCATGTTAATTTTGCCCTTAAAGCAACAACAAAGCTTTGCAATGGCTTTTTATTTGCAAAGATACTTGAAATCAAATGATTAGTGCTGGAATCAGTAGTTACTTATAACAAAAATAATCATTCAATGTTATCCAAATATTTAATTTTCACTTTTAAATACGAAAAATTCGAAAATATTTGTGCAGTGCATGTCAATGGTATCACATAATAAAAATTTCACTCTGCGTTCAGTATGAAAATGTCACGCCGGTCCCCAATTATCCATATTGGCGATTATATGCCCCAAAACAGCAAAAATTGATGCCGTATACTCCAGATCTCCATCCTTGAATATCGTTATATAATCACCACCAGTATGATGAAAATAGAAATAATAATCGATGGCCTTGTCAGGTATGTAATTAACTGATGGTATTCCATCCTTAGCCCAGAACCTAACGTCACCCTGAAATTCACGTTGCTAAAATTATTTTTATTGGAGTTTCATCGTATTATATATATAATCATTGCTAAATTAGTTTGCCTTGATCTCTGCAAATCTCAATAATTTTCATTTCTGATTACTGAATAATCAGAAATTTCTAGTCTTCTGGTACACGAGCTATTATTATTCATAGAAAATGTCACATTGTCAATTAAAAGTTGCCGTAAATTATGTTCAGACTTTTCATTTCCTCATCAAATAAGTTAAAGCTGCTTTCTAACTAGTAATTTAAAATCAGAAAGAAAAGGGAATATTAAAATTTTCTTTTATTCCTTTTTTCAAATACGCCGACAAGAAGAGCAAAAAAGAGTCCATTGAAACTTTCTGAGAACGAGTTACCTGACTTGGGTTATTCACCAGTCCAAGTAGTATACCATTTCTGTTCAACAAGTGTACTATTTCATCCAATCGTTTCATCTTAAGAAAACTCGGTGCAATAAGTTAAAATATTCATTCCGTAGGATTTAAAACTTCAGGACGGCAAGATTAATTTGAAAATAACTTTAAATAAGTTTACATGTTGCTGATCACCACTGAAGGATAGATGAGAAAGCCAATTGACTGGTCTGAATGCTCCTGTATCGGTTTCAGATACAAAATAAAATGTTTCATTTGTATCATTTTTATGGGTATTATAATAATGTTTTGCACCCAAAAACCCTTGTTCTTCTGAAGTCCAAAATATTCCTCGAATTGTTCTGAATCAAAATAAACTAGTTTATACAGGTTAGATTTTTATGAAGTTATTAATTGTAAAAAAGTTAGAATTGAGTGGTCTTAAAAGTACAAAAAAGAAGACAAATTAAACAAAAGAAATGATGAAAAATTGAAATTAGTTCAAATGGGAAGAAAATATCCTAATTTACCAAGCTAATGAAGTAATAAATACTAGCTTACAACAATTGATGCTTATTAATATTTACGTAATTTTAATAGATGAACCGTTTTGGTTTGAAAGCAGCATTTTTTTTAGCTAATTGTTTCAAAGAATATAAAGCACTCCATACAGCAGCACAACCACCGCCATCATCCATTGCACCTTGTCCAACATCCCAGCTGTCCAAATGCGCTGATAACAATACTACTTCAGACGGAAACTCCTCACCTGATTATTAGAAGATGGATACTATGGAAACATCAATTTCTAATCATAAAAGGATTTCCAATAATAAAAAAGGTAGTAAAAGGATTTTTCACTTTCAGTATCTTTTTACAAACAAAAAGAAAAAAAAAATGAAAATTTCTGGATTTTGAAAATGTTCAAAAATCTACTGGGATTATTGTAATTCTTAACCATGTCGATAATGTAGCGAAAAAAAACTGAAACTGTGAAAAAATTGAGTAAACTGCATTATCGGACCGGTAATTTGAAAGATGAGATTTCTGGATGTTGTAGTATGATTCTCGCTATGAGACTTCATATTCATTCGGATTACGATCTTTTCGCCGTTCTGAAACATTCGGTCGATCATATCAGCTTGCTCCACCGTCAAGGAAGCAGCCGGGATTCTTGCACCCTCTGAAATGCTTCATAACTTTACAAAAAACGGCTGCTGTCAACTTCATTGTTACTGTATTGTATTCGTAATTTGAATAAACAAAGAAATTAACTTATTAAGGTTAATTAAATGACGGACTAGTCGATCAGTTCAATTTTGCTTAGAGTAATACATCTAAAATAAGTTAGCGGCAAAAAATTCAATTAGTTATAGAGGGGCTTAAACAATATATAATTGAGTGCTATGTACCTGCACCACTGCCAGTATGAGGTGAATTGATGGAAAATGACGTTACAGATTTTATTAAAACGCCAATGGCGCCCAGTGATTCGAACAATTTTACTGATTGTCGATATTTAACCGTTTGTGGGTATCCTTTAAATTGTTGTGCTGTTACGACAATCTTTCCGCTGACGTTAACGAACTAAAACGTAGTACACGTAAATCAACATGAAATTTCCTACAATGATTCATTGAACTATTTGTGTTGTAATTTATAGAATTCAAAAAATTTCAAGTGCTTCACTTAAAAAAACCTAAATACCATTAGATTTTCACTCCAACTATTTTTGGTTTGTGAAACAACTTCCAAATACCTTGGAATTATCGAGGTCACGAATGACAACAACTTCTCCGGTTATATTAGCTGGTTCGCATCCTCCAAGAGCCAGCACATTAAGCCGCTGATGTCGTGGTTCTAAAAGTTTGCAGCAAAACACATTCATATAGAAAATTGGGAAAAAAAGAAATTGTCATAGAAGAAATAGCTGAAAGTAAGTAGTTGATTCAAAAAGTATAATTTCAGAAATAGAACAGAATGTTACAACCATTAAATGATTTTGAAAATAAAGAATCAACTACTGGAAAGTAGTTAAATTTTCTCTTCACAAATTTCAAAAATAGATGGAAAGCATGAAGAGCTTTATTTTCATATGCATCTTTCAAAAATGGGTGGATAGAGCCGATCGAGATAAGATCAGGTCAAATTTGGTTGCTTGTCCCACATGTTTTTTATTTGACTATTTTATCGCTTTTACAGATTAAGCATTATTTTATGAAAACTTTTCCAGTTTAATAAACATTCAAAATTATCCAAAACGACAGCTTTACTTTCATATGCATTTTTATTCTTAGAGTTTGTTTTCTTAGTCAGCTCATTTGGTATGCAGAAATTACTTTTTTTTAATACCAATTATTTCAACGTTGTCGTCTTCGCGAACCCAATTTGGCAAATTTGGTACTTCCTCGGTGTGCACATCATCAAAATCATCTTCTTCCAAACTTTTTACTAGGAAATCAATCGCTCTACAAAGCTATGAAATTGTTCATTCAGCATTGAAGTCGATGATATTTTCCAGTCTGATATTTGATTTGCTATCAGTTCTATTCAATTATCTTTTCATTTTTTCTCCAAATATTTTTAAAATTCATAAGGATTACATTTTCACCTTTCCATCAATATTATCTTATGTAAATGACTCATACGATATGTTTGAAAACTAACACTACAAATAAATTCTCAAAGGAACAACAAAGAATTGTTCACTTTACTGTTAAAAGTTTATTTATTATATTCAAAACCTACTCTTCCAAACTATCAGAGCCAACCATGCGATGTCCGAAACCATCAACTAATGTGCTAAGCCACTGATAAGCTAATCCGGCCCCATCACCCTTAGTAATATAACGGATCAGTTCAGTAGTATCGTTCCCGAACTAAAATAATTGTACTGAAGAAAAATAAACTGAACAAATTATATCTGAGTAAATGATTACATTTAAATTTAATTAAAATTGGATCAGAATATGAACGTCAAATATTAAGAAAACACAAAAACTATACAACTGAATATAACTTTTCTCTTGCTACAAATTATCAAAAGATATCATTTTACAGCTTAATGAATTTTTAAATTCCATTTCGGACTATCAGAAATGAGACTTGAAATTCGTCTAAGTCAATTGCATTCATCTCACTAAGTAAGGATGAAAATTTCTAGTTGAACAAACGCTTCATGTTATTTATGAAATTAAAGATATGCATTTTAATTAATGAGAAATACTTCCATATTCTTGTCAAATTGGGTTTGCGTGCTTCAATTTATAAAAGTTAAAAATGAACACATTTTTGGGAAATAGATACTATTTAACAGAATGAAATTCAAACTTCTTTTGGGAAAAACAAGAACTGGAAAGAAAAGTTGAAAATTAAAAATGGAACTTTCAAATGTAAATTCATCCAACCATCATCTATAAAATGTATAAATTAGAATAACAAACCTTTTTGAGGACATAATTTTGACTCGCAACAATAATAAACGTTGTAGTTATAAGGAGGAAAAAGGAAGAGAATATAGATGACATTCCTCAAACAAATATGTAACGTAGAAATGTGATGGTAATAAGATGAGAAATTAGATCAACTCTTTTATTTTTGCCGAAGAGGAGGGAGGAGAACAAGAGAAAGTGAAATTAACCATATCACACTACTGGAGAGGAAAGTGAAAAATGAAACATTCTTCTGTCCTTTGTTTGACTCGCTTAAATTTCACAATTGAATATTTGTTCAGCAGAAATTTCCTTCCCTTTCAAACACAGGAATAGAAAAAAAAACTTTTTTGACAAAAAAGTCAGCTCGAGTTAAATTTTTATGTGCTTGCTATAAACACACAAAAATTTTCTTCAACAGCAACAGCTTCAGTTTTTCTTTGCAATAAAGTTTATTTGTTTTCATGAATATTCATATTCGTAATGATAGCTCCCGTGACTACAAATCTCATTTCAAATTTAAACATTTTTATGACATAAATCTCATAACTCTAAAAGGATTTTCTGGATTTATTAAAGTTAGATAAAGGGAAGCAATATAAAGCAATAAAGAGAAAACAAAATTATGTACTAAAATATCAACTACAAAAATTTTCCTCTATTTCCTTACAATTTATTACTACGAAATTTTAATATTGCAAAGAATTTGACAGAATGAGATTCATGTCCGAACATATTTTATTGCCACTTCAAAATTTCACATATGCAGTACAGAAGAATGATACAACTACAAAAGGTATTCCAGAACAGTTTGAATGCGTGCAGTAAACTAGGTCACATATTCTTCTTTTAAAATACTGCAAAAGGAAAACAGCGAATTTCCATAGCAGTTCATCGTAATTCCCCTCGTTGTAAAAGTTTAAACAACTTAACTCTTTTATTTTCCCTACTAACTAATCAGTTTTTTCAGAAATTAAAATATTGTAAATATAGCTATATAGTTTAAGAACAAATCGAATAAATAATCGACACATCACAAACCTTGCATGTATGTAGATTATAAAATGCATATCGAACGTTTCGTGGAAAGCGGAAAGTGCGAACGTATTGTTATACAATTCTATAAAGGGTAGAATGCAGCTACGGTAGAAAAATCCACCCCTCCGAAAGTTAGAATTCTCAGGAACTGAATATTATGATATATCACATGACCCAAACCTTAATTTCGGAAGATAAACGCAAATCAAACAAGCACAGATCATACTAAGCATAAATCAAGGCTTTTATATTTTACTCAGTGACTGAAATAAACAAAACGACTGAAACAATCAAATACCGTAAGCCCCATGCAACTATTTCCGATGTTGTCACAAGCATGATGTTCTTAAATTGATTTTGTTGCTTTCATTTTGAATGATAAATTACTTTTGCATTCCAAGATTTTTTTCTTGGCAATTAAGCAGGAATAAACATCTGTGATGAAAATAATGTCAAATAAAGAATGCATTACAAAAATTATGCACAATGATTCAGCAGACATATGCAGCAAGAAAACAGCTGGTATGTTTTCCATTAACGAAAATGCGAACACAAAACATATGGATCGGAAAATAAACTGGAATTTTACAAAGAAATTTAAGCCGCACATATCGCATTGACATGTGATGCTTAAATTTACTGATGATAAGCCTGCGAAAAAAAAAAGTGGTAGTCCAGTCATCATAAAATTAAGTGACTGTGTTATTTCATTTCCTACTACTCACTCCAATATTAAAAGAACAGTTCCCCAACTAATATTTGTATTTTGGAGAAGCTTTAAGTCACAATTAATTATAACAAGAAACAAAAGCACCGAGTCATGCCTTAGAATACCGCACAGAACAGGCAACTACTGATTTTATGGTAGTTTGAAAAAAAAGCGTTAACAAACATGATATCAATAACTTGATTAATGGCAATAAACTAGTAACAACCTAAATTACAATGTTAATGAAATTACATATAAATTTCAACGACATAAAGTGGCATCAATTTGAGTCACTTGAGGTAGGCATAACATTACTTTTCTCCGATAACTACCCCGATCTGCTTTATAAATAGGGTTTCTTTCCAGGTAGATCGTCTTCAAAGCAGGTAACTTGGAAAGCTTTATTAACTCGTTCCAATCTGATATTTCATTGTCGTTTAACTGAAAGAAGAAGGAATATGCAAAACTTCATAGATCTGAAAGTGGATATAGAAATGATATCTGATGAAAATTATTCCTATTGTCAACCTGAAAATAAAGAAGCATTAGTTATTCCCTCCAGAACGATATATTTTACGTCACATATGTTCAAAGGCATCAAAAGCTTTTTTATATCGCTAAGTAGAAGCAACTGGAGCAAGAATCATGACAATCATTATTACTTAATTGACAGTCATTACCATTATTATTTCTTTTGACAAAATCTACTGTTTTAACAGTATTAAATGCTTCAATAATTAGACATACCCATATATCCTCCAAGTGATCTAAGTGAATAAGGCCATCCAATTTAGCAATCTTATTGTTGGCTGCATCAATTATTGCTAGCTTTTTCTGTAAAAACTCTATTTTAACAGTTCAAAGAGATAGATAAATTCTTATTCAAAGGATGAATCCTTCGGTACAACTTCCAAAATGGTTGGGCTATATATATCTGCTTAAAACAAAAAGTACTGTGGTAGCACTAAAATGATAACAAATGGGAAATAGGATCGAATAATTAAATAAAATAAACCTGAAACGTCAGTTCGCTCAAAGATTCAATTCCTTGGTCACTGATATGAAGCTCGGTGAGTTCACTAAGCATCGAAATACCACTTAATTCAGTTAAACGATTAGCCTATAACAAAAAGCATGATACTAGGTTTTTAACATTAACAATATCACGTGTCATTTATAAAAATATCATACCAAAAGTTTCCAGAATCAACTACAAAGCATCTCCGTAGTGTAGTTTTCTCTTTAGGAGCAAATGAGAATTTAATTAAATTTACTTTAAAACAATAAAAAAGATGAAAAATCTCACCGGAGCACTAAGCACAGTAAGTTTGACCAAATTTTCCAAGTTTTCGAACTTCTGGATTTTATTTTTACCAATGTACAGCTCACGAAGACATTGCAAATGTCCAATGTTTTCTAACTTCTGAAGAAAAATAAATGATCGATACCATATAATTGTTAAAAGTGTTAGGAACTAAATAAATAAATTACTCAGGGACAAACATAACGTAACCTTGATTCTATTATCACCAAGTTCAAGCACTTCAAGTTTCGCGAGTGATTCTAAACCATCAATTTTTTCAATTTTATTGTGCACCAAATAGATACGTCTCAAATTACACAATGCAGATAAACCTTCGATTTTTCTGATACGATTATAGCTTAGATCAAGAATTACAAGATTAATCAGTGCATCGAGATTTGAAATAACCTGAAATAAAAAAAAAAAACTCCTTTCTCTAAACAATCTATTTTCTTCTTCCCTCTAATTCAGTAATCTAAGCCACGAATAATATATATATATATTTCAAGGTAAACTTATTATAGATGTATCAGTATAAGGCAATCAGTATAATTAACTTATAACATAGGTTAATTAGATTAATGTAATCAGAATGTTACTAGTTCAATAATAGGTAAGAAAACAATTCATACACCTCAATCTGATTGTCGTATAAATCAAGTTGAGTAAGAGTGGTGATTGCAAGATGATCACTGAGTGATACTAATAGATTCTGTCGCATGCAAAGTTCCTTTAAAACAAAAGTGCTTCATTTTAATGACCAAAATATATAAATACAATACTGCTTCAAAAACCTCCATTTTAAAAGTATTTGTAATTAAATTTCATAGCTGAATGTTAAAACGGCATCAAACGAACATAGCTAATGAAGGATGATTCCTTTGCCGATAAGTTGATAAACCATATTGACTATCAATAAAAAACTGCATAAAAGAAGCTAAATATACCTTTAACTGGAAGAATCTTGACAGATCTGGAATAGCGTCTACGCGGCACTGATTTAGATCTATAATCTGAAATAAATACTCTAAAGAGAACAAATTTCTTCGAACAAGAAAAGAATGACTTTTAATTTCACTCTCCAACTAATTTACTTAATGTTTACATTCACCTTTCTACTAATGACTTTTCTTACATTTAAAATCCATTAATGTAAAGAATCAATTAGCTGAAGTACACATTATGAAAGAATCTGCATATAACAGAATGCATAATTTATCCGTATTTTTGACGAAATAATTACCTCTGAGTCTACATCAAATTCATTCAAGTCGAAGAGATTCCGATGTAATCTCTTGTCATTCTCTCTCAGTGCCATATCTGTCTCATCATCCATCGGTTGATTGTTACAGTTAACATTACCGTCACCCGCTGCCATTTCTAAAATTTTATTCAGCCCTGCCTATTCGAATACAACACAAAAACAATTCGTCTTTTAAACGAGGATCACAAAGCAAGTTATTACATACACGTTCATAGTTATGTGAACTCTGTATTAACAAAGATTGAATCAATACATATATATATATATAGCAACAAACATAAAATTACGAAATGGTTTATAAATTATACAAATACGCATTTTCAAATAACCATAACTTTTAGTAAGCTGTGCAGTTTCACGAATCGTCAAACTTTTGAATGAAACTTTTTATGCTATATGATCAAAATCTTATCCATCTTCTAAATTCGAAACTTTAGTATCACAAGCCATCACCAACATTCTTTTTCTGCATACCCTTGAATTGCTCTTTGTGTAACATTGGATAACCACCAACACTATACACAAATAACGGTATCATCAACAGGAAACCGAAAACAGCAATAGTTCCGGATGTTGGTTTACGGTAAAAGGCCAATCTTGAATATCTGTCCAATATTTTAAACCAAAAGTTCCTACTGGAATTTCGCATCTTCCTTTCTGATTTAGAAAATCGACTATTCTTTATTAATGCCGTCCACGCCTGCATAGAAATCGGTTCGTTTATCGTAATTATTTCGTGAAATGATAAAACCGATATATATATATATATGTGAAGCTCCACATAATAACACTTCATATCCAGAATCCTAGTGGAACTCGGAATCATCTTACAGAAGACCGTGACAGTTTACACACTAATCTCTCAACACCTAAAGAACATACCTTCCCCCCATTCTCTTCTAATTCGTAACGATACGTCATTTTCACAAGTCTTACCTCTCTATTCCCCTCATAATTGCCGCACTATTTACTACTAAAGATTATTGAAAGGAAGGTGAAATGAACGCAAGAAGCCATAACGTGATATGTGACACGTGATATTCGTCTGACATTAGAGCTTTATGAAATAGAAACAAATCAGGTAGAAAATCCGGCTTCACATAATAGTGATAGTTGTAGGACAAAGGTGCATTTCGGGATTTCATTGCAATATTGCATTCCCATGTTAAACGTATGATTACTAAAAGGCTAGGAGTGCTTTTACTAGTTGGTTCCGAATCATCCACGTAATTCAATTGTTACTGGTGACATCTGGGATGGTTCTTCCCAGAAACTAAAATTTCCTTTGCCCTCCCAAGAAACAAGAAAGATATATAGCTAAAGGAAGATGACACAATCCATTGCAACTATAATAGTTCGGCACTGGCAAAAAACTTGTCATTCTTCGTTTTGTCGTGTTGTACGTCAACAATTGGCATTGACTGAGGCACCTGACATTTACTTTATTCACATAATATTGTCTCTCTCGGTGATAGACCGCGACGTTTTATCTCGTCTCGTTGAACTTGCAGAAACGGCAAAAGTTGCACTTACTTTCTTACATTTCAATTTCGAAAAAGAATATGGGATTTTAATTCCCACTAGAAATAAGATGCTAAGTTTAGAAATTGAAAAAGCTAAAATTTCAAATTCAATTTTTGAAAAAAAAAATCTTTTCTGTAAGAAAGTTGTAACTTACATCTTTCAATGTATTCAATTCTGAGGCTATGCTTCTATTTTCTTTATTGATTTTTGAACTGCCTTTGTTTTCAACTAAAAACAGAGATTCAATGCATTGTTAATATATTCTTCTTATAGACCATTGCATGCAGCTGCAGCTGCATCTGCACGCAGTTCAGCAAATACAACCATATCTTCTTTGTTTACACTTAAACATATTTTTTGAAGACTTACTTTCTACTACTTTTACTCGTGGCGATTCATCGGCATCTTTTTTAGGAAAAGCTGTGTGTATAACTGCTACCGGAGACATTTTTACTGGAATTGAAAATTCGTCCACTCTGAATTGACAAGTTCACTAATAGATACTAAATATCAGTTTTAATATGTACTATAAAAATCAGCCTACGTAATTTACAGACAATTACAGTTAGCAGGGAAGTTATGTCAAGAATTTTGTCCATCATTGTTGATGAAGAACGCTATGAAAGCTTTGCATTAAGATTAAGATCGTTATTTGAAACTTTTCTTGAAATTCTAGAATTATTTTATTTACTAATCCTTCTTTGAGGAAATATCAAAAACTTGAAATCGTTCTACTTATTCACTTGTGAAGATTTGCATATATTTCATTCAAAAAGTACTTTAGTTTTTGTGCCTTCGAATTTTCGGGCTGCGCTATGATTTCGACGCTTCCACTCTGGAAGACATGAACTTAAAAGTGGGACAAGTTAGTATATCCTACTATTCATTTGCTACTTTCTTCTCTTTTCTCCGATTATCACCATTCCACCTACGACTCTATCTTTCTAATATGTTGTATTAAGGGAAGTAGAATAAAATGTTAACTGTTGGGAAAGAAATATGGGAATGAATTTTAGTTGTTTCAAAGTAAGTAAGTAAATTAGGTGTATTAATTAAGGAGATGGATTGGATGTATAAAAGAGAAGGCTGGCATTATAAGTTTATTATCATAATCATTACTTCCTTCTCTTATTATCATAATCATTACTCCACCCAATACGAATCATTCCTAATCTTTTCATCTTTTGTTCATGGTTCCTCTCTTTTGTTGATATATTTTAGAATTCCTCGAAATGTACCGAAAAATATTTCGAGAAAGAAGAAGTCAAGCAAGTAACACATGCTTATTTTTTCATTCCTTTATATGCTCACCTTCTTCCTCCATGTATTCCTCCAACACATCGTTCTAGTAACTTAAAGTTAACAATAAAAATTTTATCTCTTCAATTCTTTTTAAAAACATTGTTATAATCTTGTGGGACATAAGTAAGTCAAGTCAAAAGTACATGCAAATTCCGCATCACCAGAAAATTAAGCTCCAGTTGTCTTCACTTCAGTTTCACACCTTCTCTCACGAGCCTAACGCTGAACTATATTCAACGGCTGGCCGATTATTTCGGTATGTGACGCATTTTTACACGTGTGTTACTTTTGTATGTACGTAAGAAGATTCGTGCATTTGAGACATTTGTACCTGGGATGGGTAGTATTATTAAAATTATTACGTCAAACATTCTTTTTGGTCTTCATGAAGTATGAGAGTAAACTTGTAAGAGTTCTCATTCTATGGACAGTATGGTATGTAAAGGTCACATTATTGGATTCAAGTACGTAAATTAATTTTTAAAGCTTCTGAAGCTCAGTCTCTTCCTTTCCAATCGCTGAAGAAGTGATCAAAGTGAGCATTCAATAGTATATTGAATTATCAACCGGATTAGACGGACACGCCTTTCTTAAAATTTACCTCATTTCAAATTTGCATACAGATAATCAGCAATGGTTGTGGAGAGTGGTGCAAAACAATGTTTCATTGAGCTTGCTAAAGCAAATACCAGTGCTGATTACGATAAAGCATTGAAAATCGCCAATAAAGGTAAACTGTTGAAACATATTTTGGCAAATATGCTTGTTTAAAAAGCTGTCGATGTTCATTTTAGCTGGATTCAATTACTGATAACTAATTATCTAGTCAATCATCTTTTCATCTTCTGCTATCCATCATATCAGTACTCTTACAACAACATCAGTTCATCCAAGGTTTTGATGATAATGTTGAAAGTGGAATTATTTTTTCATAGATATTCTTCTGTTTTCAGTGCTGCGCACATATCCAAAGGAAACACTGGCATTTAAATGCAAACTAGTAGCACTCATACAGCTTAGCCGATTAGATGAGGCGCTCATTCTGATCAAGAAAACTCCACCTCACCATATGGGGTAGCTGTTTTCATATTTTATTATAATGTTTAGTTTTCTATGTGTGTATGAGTGTGAATGTATAATTTTTTATCTAATTCCATTTAATAGAAATTTGCCGTCTAAGGGCATAATTTAATCAGCTCATGACATCAAACTTTCTTAACTTCCAGAGATAGTTTGTTTGAAAAAGCGTACGTTTTGTATCGAAAGCAGGAGGATGGCGCTGCACTAGAAACACTCGATAAAGCTTCAGAATGTGATTACCGTTGCATGGAACTGAAAGCGCAGTTACTTTATCGTGCCGAACGTTTCGATGAAGCTTTGAAAATATTTATGTATGTTTTCAATAAGATTTTTAACTTTATGATAAGGTTCCAAATTTGTTTTTTTTTTTTTTTTTCAGATTTTCGAATCAAATTAATGTACTAAAGAAATGAAAGTCATGAATTTTTTATTTTCAGAACCTTATTAAAAGATTATTCGGATGATTACGATGAAGAACGTTGCGCCAATTTGATCGCAACGATTGCACAGTTGCAAGCAAGTGGTCTCCAGCAGGTTTTTTGTATTTTGGCGATATGGCGATTAGTTAGGAATGAGCTGAAATTGTCGCTGTCGGTTATGAAGAATAGTGAGCTAGATATTAGAAAGTTGCGCAATAGTAATTTTGACGAGTGAGGTACTCATTAATGTCGTACTCAACACAGGAAAAAGGCGAAATTCACACGACTCGGGAGAATTGAAAAACGATAAAAGGCGAGAGGTAGTTTTTGACAGTTTTTTCAGCAACCGCCATCACGTCTGGATACATTTGAGCAACTATATAATGGTGCTTGCCAGTTGATTGAGTCAGGTGGATATGCTCAAGCGCTGAAATTTCTTGAAAAAGCTGAAAGTTTGTCTTTTCCCCATCTCATAATCTACATATTTGTAGATGTTGCATACCTTCCATTACATTTTGTAATGTTTTCTTCAGAGTTATGCAGTGATACATTAGTAGAGGAAGGTTTGTCAGAAGAAGAAATCGAGGAGGAATTGTCCGTGATTCGAGTCCAAAAAGCTTTTGTTCTCCAGATGCTGGGCAAAAGAGACGATGCATTAAAAATCTATTTGCGAGTTCAAAATCTTAAGTTAGTAAATTTAAATGTCACAGGTTTAAAAAGCTGTTCAACTTTAGGATTGAATTCTTTTATTTTAGTCCATCGCTTTTATCTAAAAATTTTTGTTTAATTCTTTTATTTTAGTCCATCAGACAAAAGCGTTATCGCAGTGGTTACAAACAATATACCATCGTGTCGTGTGGAACAAAATTTATTAGAGGCACGAAAGAAGTTAAAAATTGCACTGCAGGTGGAGAGTTCTAAGCTAACAGCTCGACAACGACGCATTCTTTTGTTAAATCAGGTCTTCACTCCTTAAGCAGCTTTTAAAATTTTTTTAAAAATGTCTTTTGCTAATCAATAGTACAATTGGTGATGGCACTTATATTGATAAAAATGATTACATATAAAGTGTTAAGTTTTATTTGAAGAAGTTTTTTTTAAAATTCGATCGAAATTTAAAAAAATTGTAATGACTAGTAAACTGTTGAGGATAGGTTTTAGAAAGTAAAACTCATAGATCAAATTACTTTTAATACGTATTTTAGTCGTTTCCTTTTTTTCATCTTAACTAAAATTGCTATGTTACTTTTTAAAATATTTTAGGCTTTGGTACATCTTTACTCAAACCAGCGTGAACCGTGTCGTCGAACTCTCGAGGAATATATCAAGAAATATGGTTCTTCTACCGAAGTGACGTTAATAGAAGCAGCACTTCATGTTCGTTCGAAAGAGCTCCAAAAAGCACTTGTGATTCTCAAGAGTGATCCCTCAAAAGAAGCAAAATTGACAGCAGTGCAAGTTTTGCTTGATGAAGGTTTGCGTTCAGCTTAATGTGATCCAGTTCTGTTTTTTCTAGTAGTTCAGAAAGTTGAAAATTTTGCTTCTCTTTTTTTGAAATTAATTATTACCTGTTAAGGAGAATTGAAAATCAGTGGAGTTAACTGTGTTATATTTAAAATTGATATTGCTACTGGTGGTTCAAATTAACCGTTTCACAGCGGGATTATGAATTTTTCAAGAGGTCCATGCATGACTTTATCCTGTCTGCATTCTTCTTTGCCGTAAAGCAAATAATATTAGTTGGTCAGGCATTTCTTTTCTTACACTGGCAGTGACTCCATGTAATCATTCAGTAATTTCCAGTATTCAATGATAACTTTTTCCGAATTTGCAGGAAAATTGGAAGATGCTAGCAGTGCGTTGGACGAATTAGCTCCGGATTTGTTATCTTACCCGGCAATTTTGCAACTCAGGGTCGCTTTTCTTCTGGCTACAGAGCAGCAAAATGTATGTTCCACCGTAGTCTGTTTATTACATCTTGTCAATATCATGCAGGAAAATAGCTTCTCGTTAACATCAAAAATGCTTTTGATTGTGACATGTTATTTTTTGTTTTGAAAGTTTAATTGCAGTTGGCACTGAGTCTTCTAAAATCTGCCTTGGATTCGGCGAAAAGTGAGAAAGCTCGCATCGCAATGCTAGAGGAAATTGCTTCACTTAATGTCCAGTTAGGAAATTATCGTTCCGCTGCAGAATGTTTCGAAAAACTTTCTGAACTTCGTCCCAATGATATGCAGATAATGTGCTGTTTAATCAAAGCATATTCAGCGTTTAATGTAGCACGAGCTGAGGAGTTATTAGCAAAAGTATTTCCACAAGGGAGTAGTACTGATATCGATGTCGACGTATTGGAAGATTCCGACTTTATTTTATATGGTGAACGTTATCGTCAGAAGAAAGAAACAAAAACAGAAATTGCTAATAGTGTTGGTTCCAATTTTTTGGTTAGATGAGTACAGATGAATATTGAGGTTGGAACTGAAATCAGTAGTCCGGGATATGTAGCTTAAAATATCTCAGCTTGCAGTCATTTCTTTTTTATTAATATTATCAACATACGTTCGAACTTCACAATCACCGGCTTGGCTACATAGTCATTACTTTTATTGTACTTGTTTAGTTTTTTCAGGAAATAATTGCTAGCAAAAGGAGAGCGCGCAAACGTAAGCGAAAGATCATCTTACCGAAAAACTTCGATCCGAAAGTACCTCCTGACCCCGAGCGGTGGTTACCAAAACAGGAACGTACGGCATTTAGGAAAAAACTTAACAAAAAGCATCGTGATCGCGATATCGGTAAAGGCACACAAGGAGCAGTTAGCTCCTCTCCCAAAATGTGCGTGTTTCTAAACCATTATAAATTCCTGTTCATAACTGTTGTTCATAACATGCATCACAAACTCTTTATACTACAGTAATAAATTTTAGATTGTTTAATTAGGATTACAAGTCGTATTTTTAGAGAACCAACGATGACAACGAAAGCAAATAATTCACCGCATCTAGCAGGTCCAGTGATGGGTGTGGAAGGCCCGCGTCAACAAAGACCAGCTGGTCAGCAACAAAAAAAGAAGAAAAAAAAAACGGGTAACAAATGGTGATTAAAAGAGATATGTCTTTTACGTATCTGGAAAGACTGTATTGTTTTAATCCTAAATTTAAAAGACACGTTAAAATTTATTCAAGAGATGCTGAAATCCTGCTGAAACTGAGCCGCAAGTGCATCTCCTATATCACTGCTTTTTTTAGAAATTAAATTTGATTTCCGAAATTCGTTTGATTACATCTTCAACAAGCAAGTATCGGGAACGATTCGCAATTAAATGTTAGGTTTGTAAAAAGATGTTTACCAGCAGTTACTTCTCTTTCTGTTATTTCACTTTTGCTTTTTATTTCAATTTCTTTAAGTTCAACAACTTTTTAAGTCTTTTCTTTTTTGCCTGTTTCATATCTGTGACATGTGTTAGAAGTAAAAATTATAAAGAGCTGAATAATGAAAGAAAAAAGGGTATTTGTTTGCTAAAGTCCCTTATAGTATATAATATCACATTACACATCTTGAAACGAGTAAGTATAGTGTTGAACAGTCATTTCATCTGTACTCAATGGATTCCTGAATTCCACAAAAGGCTGTGGTGTATGAGAAATTCTAGTATTGTTAACTATATCAAGAATCCTAAGACACCATATGATTGTTGCAAAATGAGCACCTAATGCAAACACTTCCGCAGTATTGTGTATTCTCCATGACCAACTGGTCGCCTCACCTACAATAAATCGCACGTTGTTAGATATCTTAAAATCATTTTCAGTTTGAATTTCTTGCTAAAAGTTAAAATTATTCGATACCAATATTTCGATAGTCCAACTGTGTCAGAATGTCCGCGAAACGAACTGTGTTAATCATCAATAGGCATGTACAATGCAGCAAGTTCGCATATAAATCTCGACTAACGACAATCTGAAATAAATCTCTAACTGAACTGAGTTCATAGCGTATAATTGCATTTCAGGGAATGTGAGATAGCTTCTCATCGCAGTAGTTTTGGTAATATTTCAAACAATTGAGAGAATTTATTATAATTTAGTTCGCTCTGGTGTAATTGAATATGGTAACATACCTGATAAAGAGGAAAAATAAGAAGAGTTACGGTAAGAGAGACATGGTAAAGTGAGGTGAGCAAAACAATTAACGGATGCCTCGATGAATTCCATATAAATTCATACACAGTGGCGATAAGCACCACGGCACCGGCAATTAGCAGAGCAAAACCAATTTTCTGTAATTTTTATTTCAAATGAACTTACTACTAAAAGTTTTAAAGATTGTTTAAACCAACTGAGACGATTCTTCAACAAGCGCTACGGAAATGCTAGTTATGGTCATGCGTAGCCTGTAATTACATAATTGTCGGGAGTCACACTACATACTGAGTGAATTTTTAGATTGCATTAAAAAAACTAACTGTTGAATTCAATGGTCACCAATATTCATCAAATAGATTATTATAATGTGGGAAATTCGGAGCTGACCTCAATTAATTTCTCAAATTTTACAGCCACCATACTTTTTCCACCAATATTATAGGAGCCACGACGCGGATTTATTTGTACCACTCGCCAGATAATGTAAGCCAAAGCACAGGATGCAACAAGAACAAAAAAATATAAAAGTGCTTCCATGAAATGAGATATAGCGCCAGATATAGTCAAATAATTGGTACACCAGGCGGAGCCACGGTAAAATATTTCACACACTTCATCGGCATAATATCCATTCCATGAGAGGTAGAGATATGAGATAAGCAGGAATGTTGTGGATTGGATGCAAAACAGCAATGTCGTTAGTCTAAAACAAATCTTGAGAAATTCATGAAAAAATTCCATTGCAATAAAATTACTCTTTTTTACCAATCTTTTTATTAATTGAAAAAATATGATACAGTGTGAAAAAAAAAATGTAAAATGCCTCTAAACGAGTCGACATAATATCGAATGCAAAGCAACATGATCTGTTGTTTCATCAAATTGCATCACTCTTCATCAACTGATAATTGGAATTACTTCATGAAAGTTTATATGATATAATGTGGAACATACAATGCAGGGATCACGAAGAAATTGACCTCTCTAGCAGAAGCAAAAAATAGGAATGCGGTGACTAAAGTTGTCAAGAATGGCGCCTTTTGCTCATTGCCATGGAAAATTTTATAAAACGCCTCCAAACGAGTCGATATAATATCGAATGCAAAAAGTGCTACAGAAATTGTGCCTGCTATCATACCTGAAAGAATTTATTAACTAAATTTTAAGTCAAAAAAGACAGATCCATACTGTCCAACTAGATTTTTTGGATTCTTGATTAGAAATCTGCTCAAGTTACGATTACTAAGATAAGGTACAAAGTGCTTTTGTTAATTCTATCCACAAGACAAATAAATGTAAATTCAAGAGAGAAGAGTCATGATATTCTTTGACCAACAAGAGGTCTTGTTGTCGAATCATCAGAATCTGATCATACACTGCCTTAGAAGTAGTTAGTCTGAACGTCAGATATGCCTATGACTGTGATCGAATCATTTTGGTAAACATACCCACAGCTTTAATTGATAATGTAATAAAACTGCTATGAACCTGATATGAAGAGAAATGTTCTAAATTGGGACGAGAAATTTACGTGAAGTAGTTGTCCACATGAATTAATAAGGGTCAAAGTTAGAATAATTAACAACAAAACATGTGTAATGCCAGTACTTAAACTGAGCACTGATAACCAGTCTGGTATCCACTTCGCAAATGCTGTCCCAGAAATCTGCAATGATTTCGATGGAGATGAAATTCCAGTTCAAAATTTTTTAAGTTTTAAAAATTTCAGAATGGAAATTTCATTCAACAATAACTTACTACAGCGTTAGAAAACCATCGGTAATCAATCCATAAATAAGTAACTGTTGGATAAATGCTTATTGAAGAGAGGCAGAAAGTTATTATTCTTGTTGGAGAATTTGTTGGAACTCGTAGAATACATAAAATACCTTAACCAAAAATCATCAAAAAATAATTTTTAAGTTTATCAAGAAATACTTCAATTTTAACATTTTGGCTATTTATAACTTGAAGAATAAACAGATCAGTGGAGAAGATACCAAGGGCGACATTAAGCATTATCCAGAGAGGTTCATCAGTAGTATAATGTATGAAAGTATAACGAATAACATTGCCGATAGAGCGTAAAAAGTATAATTCGGCAATCCAGGAGAAAAATTTAAGCACGGAAGTGACGATAAGAGCGCAACCGATGATAGATAATGGTATGGAATGTCTTTCCATCTGGACATCCAAGAAACAACGATGACAGGATGAAAGTATCAGTAGAATTAATGCTACTGATACCGCGCTGAGAACCATATCCACTGTACTGTAGCTAAGCAGCCCATACACCTGAAATGTTGATCCCATACATGAAAATAAATGACACCTATACCTTGAAAAAATGAAATAAATTAATATGCCAACATAATCAGGCCATGGTAACGAAGTAACAGAAAACAGCTGTACCTGTATCCTTGTGACGAAAACATTTTTTGTCAGCGAACTGAAATCCTTGCAAATAGCAATCACATTGAAAAAATCAGCAATGACTGCAGCAGAACAAATGGCTAAGGCAAATATGTCCACAATGATAGCAAGGATGGATAAAGTGGACAGGAAAGTGAAGGATGGACAAAGAGATGACGCAATACCAGCAAATAGTGATATGATAGTAATCCAATGAGTATTAGTGAAGTGCTCCGTATGATACGACTTCTCCGCTTGAATACAGCCAGCCAAAAAGGCATTCAGAGCACTTACCACACCAACAATAGTAAGTATCCGAGATGTTCGATGTATTTTGTCCATACTTTCTCACATTTGAAAATTTAGCTATTTTTATTCAATTGTAGTTCGTTACTCACAGAGGTAAATGATGAGTATTGAATGATGTAGAATTCAAGTGATTTAACAATTAAGCTGAAGGAAATTAATGGATTTTGGAGCTAGTTTGAATCACAACCGCAATGAACTTGATTTAATTATATCTGAAATTGAGATAAAATTCAACAGCTAAATTGAACTGAATTTACAACTCGATTTAATCTAATTGAAAAATTTCTTTATTGAATTTGAAATTAAAACATAAGCATCCTTATACTTTAATTTTTTTCTGCTAATAAACACTAGAAAACTTAGTTAAGCAAACCACAAAAAATTACTCCGGACTGATACAGCAGACATGAAAGCATAATTTGATATCAGTAAATTACGAAAGGTCACCTTCCCCTCGCATCTGCAAATTACCAGTTTGGGTAAATGTGCGCGGCGTGTTATGTGTCTCTCTACCAACAACTTCTCTTAGATTCCTCCTTTTATTTACCACAGTTAATATATTGGTTTTATAGGAATATTCACAACAGGTTGTAAAGAATCAGACACTTCAGTTTACACTCTTCCTTCTCTGCTCTATCAAACTATTCACAGTGACTAACAATTAAAAACTTTCCGCTTCAACTGGGAAAATTGCAAGCTAAATCTTCCTCTGATTTTCGATCTGCATATTTCTTATGGAAGTCATGTCACCTCAAATACTGCAAAATTGATCGACAACGATTGCTGATCCATAAAATCGGCTATTTACTCATGAAAGAATATTTTATTAATTCCGCTGCTTTTGTCGCGAATTTCAATTTTTTTCGAAAGACCAAAATATGAGAAGTTATTTAAGTTGTTAAACTATAGCATTTCGTAACTTAAAATTACACAAGTTACAAACAACTGTTAAATTTTATTCAATTGTAACTTTTTTATATCTTAATTTAAGTCTCAAACTTAATCCTTATCAAGTTGTTAGGAAATAATTGTAATATTCTTCCTAAATTACTTTCTAAAGTTTTTAATCTGTCCGAGCAATTATCAATCAATTCTCGAGATCTTTGTTCTAAATGCACCTCTGTTAAAATAATTAGAGCAAACCACTCCTACTTTTTTCGTTATATAAGCTGTATTCCGTGTTACAGCGAGGAGGTTTTTTTTTCATTATTCTCGATTCTTCTCATTTTTTTTTATTGTTATCATTATCCAAGCATCGTATCGTTTTGTGACCTTACCCTTGACAAGTAAAGATTCAACTTTTACCTTTATTCACAATGTAAAGCACACACACCTCATTCCCAACAAACTTGGCGCAGCTAACGCTTCAAATAACCTCGAATCTTCTATCCTCTACAAACAATGTGTAGAAAGTCCCCTGCTTGTTCCAACTATTGACTGACCGCAAATACTTCAACAAAACTCCACGACAGCTTTTATTTGACAATACGTGCATGCAGTCCGTTGATTTTTCTCATGCATGTCAATACTTAGTTATGAGTTGCCCAAACTTGACAGCTTTATGTTGCTGATGAACATACACCCTCAAGATTTAATCAATACGTTTGACATATAAAGGACTGGAAAGCATCAGTCATACTTATTACTAACACCTTTGTTATAATGAACTGCACGAATCCTCTCTGAAATTACTTACTTCTTGAAAAAAATATTCGAATATTAAATGTTTGAGCACATCACACAGTTGAGATAAAGATTTCATTTTTGAATCAAGCAAACACAATATTTGAGAATAAAGACAATTTTTCACGTGGCTTATAGATATCCAGAAGAAAAAACAAAAACCTACTCACTTGCCTCGTCACGTATTCAGCTATTATGTTTTCATAAACAGAAGCAAAACAATTTGCGAATAAAAATCACAGAAATCTAGACGTCACAATATTTCTATATTGAATATAAAATAATCTGAAAGACTTCACCAACATCTCAACAAAGCAAGGCAATAAACAAAATAAGCAAAACTTGATAAAAGTATAACATAAATTAGGTTGCATTTTGGTGGAAATATTAAACTCTAACGATGGATCAGATTCAGACTTACAGTGGTCAAAGAAAAATCAGTAGGAAGAAGTAATAAACATATATCTTGATAGGACGTATATCGCTGCAGTAGCAGTACCAGCAACTAACCACTTTCGAAGGGATGTCTTTGGAAACGACGGTTTTCGTACCCGACTAATATTTATAAGATGTTGATAGTCTTCCATTAGCGGACCACGTAACCGTGATGGAGGAAACATCCTTAAATAGAGAATAATTTTCAAAAAAAAATTTTTTTTAAATTACAAAGAGAAACAATTTATTACCAAAATGGACACAGATAAGTGAGTAAATAAATAGATGTGCACAAATGAATCGAAGATAAATAGGTGAATACAATATATAAATATATATGAGGTGTAGAAATAACCGAAACAGATCTTGCGCATCGTTGATTAGTGCTTGAACAGGGATATCATTTGGTATTACATTCAGTAGATGATGAATAGAAGCCATGTCCCGAGAACAATTCAGGACTGCATTACTTCGCCACAAAACGACAGCAGAAGTTAAAAAAATGGGAGTAAGCGCATGAGTAGCCAGGAAAAAGTCGAAACAAAGCACAATCTGGAAGGAAAAGAAGCAACCCTTGAAGTAACTGATTGTCTTTTTTCTGTTATCTACAGTAAAGTTGTTTTAGAGTTTCCTTTAAAGTTTCCAAAAACGATCATATTCAGAAAGTATAACTGGAACGTCAAATGTCTCAAGAAAATGGACCAGAAAAAAAAGCAGATACATGCGAAATATAGTACTGTATTCTTCGAAAACTTAAAACTAAAAATAACAAACTTGGTGGTAGTGATGAAGAGCATGTGAAAACCACGTCAATGGCCAGCTTAAAGCAAATAACGATCCTAATTCTACAGCACGCACTACTTTTTCCAACTCTTCATCAACTTTCCAAAGCAATACATGCATCAAATCAAGATCTCTCAGTACGGTATCCTCTAGCTTTCTGAGAAGGTAACTGAAAAATATTAATTTTAAAACAAGCATCGACTGAAGCTGACGAAACACTTTCTAAGATATTTCATCAAAAAGTACTTAGTGATGAATTTTTCTGAATGATATGAAATAATACTTGAGGTAAAGTAGAATACTCTCTATCAAATAGAAAGCAAACCCCCTAAAAATTCCATTATTTGCCAAAAGTGTACCAACATGCTCTGCTTTTTCATTACCGAGCACCAATAGTAGGGTCAAACAAACATCATGAAAACCTTAAAACGTGATATATTATACAGCAAACTCTAACATCAGTGTTCAAAGCATAAGAATATTTAGGACTAAAATATTAAACTACATATATATATATATATATCTCTATTTTCTGACAGGTAGAACGTTTATACTACAGTTTCCCTATACATTTGTTGGATTTGTTGTTGTAGAATGTTCTATAATTTAGAAAGTTACAAATTTAATACAAAAATCATAATATTTATTGAAAAGTTTTTTAAAGAGAAACAACTTTTCGTAAAACGACTTATTAAAGACAGCCGTTTGTAAATTTCCATAACCTTGATAATAATGAAATCGAGGACAGCTCCAGAGGATTTTTACAATCAAAGGAGTCAGATCTTCTTGTAAAGTACATCGTTCTTTATCTGATATATCAGGTGGAAATCGCGCCAGTGTGCGCTGAACATCCATTTGCACCTGGTTCCATTCACGATGACTTTGTAAATCTTTCAACGTTGGACTTGACAACTAAAATACTGGAGCGCCGGTGTTAATGTATTGAATAAAACTGCTCTTATCGAAAACATTTATTTCCATTTTTGAACTGAAAACTGTCTATATTTGAATATCAAGTGTAACTTTAATTTTACTATTAAGAGCACATAACTGTGTCAAAACAAAAATATTTCGTGGCTAACACTTTTTTGGTTAACCAAACTGAAAAAACAGAGCTTTTAATGATATCCCAAATAGTACCAAGGAAAGGAAAAGGCCTACGAGAATCTTCAAATATCGCAGCATACTGAAACGAAATTCATGGCTAGTTCCTCTAAAACTTAATATTTTCATCAAGCATTATCAAAATTTCTTAATAAGTCTTGAAAATCAAAAATAATTTTCAACCAAATGACTGTACAAACAAACATCGAAAATTAACTGACGTAGACAATTTTATACCTAAAGACTTGTTTTTTAAAACAAGAATATTTTCTCAATTTTCTAATTCTTCTCTAGGACACGTCTAAATCAAAGGCAAATAACTATTACAAATGTGTAAGAACTTACGATGGTAGCAGAGTCAGTCGTGGAGTCGTGCTCTTCATAAGTGAAGTCAGAATGAGCGGATTCAAAATCAGAATCCGAAAATGTTGATGCTGTCTCCTGATCAGTGAACGAATCCTGTACAAGTGAAGATGCCAGAACAGGCCAAACAAGAGAACGAATTTCATCCAGAACTAAGCCTACGACAAAATATACTGATTCTGACAATAGCAATGGACGAAGCAAATCCTGCTTATATGCTTCCATTAACTAAGTGTTTTATCAGCTTTGTAAGTATTAAAGAAGGACAGAAATTAAAAAAAAAAAACTGGATGAGTGAAGGAAGTTCGAAGTGAATAAAAATATGCTGAACAGTTTCGTATAAACTTTCGCTAGCACTGCTCTATTTAACAAAACAGAAAATTATTTAACAAAACAAGTAATACAAAATAAATTTATGAAAAACCAATGACGAAGCAGATTTGGATTTTGACTGTGTTAGGAATCCGAGAGCGACTTAAAAAGAACCTTGAAATACCAATTAAAGCATACCACCGGTAGATGCGGCAAACTGTCGTAGCTGGCTAATATGTAAATGCAACGAGTCGTGATTTTCATCGATAAATGTCCGCATGCGATTGCATTTAATTTGTAACGTCCGGCTAACAGCATTTTTTAATACATTTTCATTCACTTTACTTCTCTGGAACTTCACTTCTATCGATAAACATGCACATGTAAAATAACAACAGATCATTAAATAAGGCTAATAAGTAAAAACATGGCTTAATGAGAACTCATGTTAAAAATATAAATAAATCGGTGAACAATAACTACTCTAATGGATACTTAATTCCTTTTCATTCTGAACACTCACGTAATATTCAAAGTGATTTATAACTGCAACAGAAATACGTTAAAAATACTTGAAATATATCAGAAAGCATTCATACTTTCTTTGTAATTACAAAAGATGCAGAATAATCGGTAAGTGAAGGCATATCCTTGAGAATATTGAAGTATTATTGCAGCAAATAATCCCAGGTAAGATCCATTTTCGAATCATACAATAACATACTCATATAGTAATTAACCAGTTATATTTGACAAACAATAGAAAAAACTTAGTTTTGCTGAATTAGTGATGCCGAATTAGCAATAAATGGGATCAAACTGTAACTCTGAAACAAGCAATGTCAAATACAAACATTAATTAGTACAAAAGTTAAACACAACAGCGTGACCACCACCATCATACCTCATACCCATCAATCTAATGCTATCGTCCACTTCAAATAAGACATTTGTCGATGAGCTCTTCTGTTATTCGTTGTTACGACGAGGTAGATCAAGTATAGATATAGCTTAACTGAGTCATTTGTGTGGAATTTAAATTCATTTAACATTTTTTTCATTATTTTGCGTCAGTTTATACGTAGTTAATTAATGCGAATTAGGGACAGCCTTTCGTTTCAACGTGGTGTACATCTTTATATTAACATTAAGGAGTACATTTTAGAGAAATTAAAATTTTCTTAAGAAATAATGGAGACAGAAATGACAATAACGGTCCAAAGCTGTCCAAACAAACATTTTATTACATTTCGGCCAGTAAAATTATCCTGTTAAAATTAATTTTTTTGTTTCATATTAGTGGTGGTATATTAGTATCCTTTCATATTAGTATCCTTTCTGTATTTCTTTTCTGTTTGAAATAACTTATTAGTATTTAATGCTGCAATGACAGCAGATAATAATTACTTATAGTAAACTGGACGGTTTGGACGAGTTTTCTGAGACTGTAAAGTGAGTTCCAATTCCATTCTTCAATCAATTGATAGCTGAAATCAGAGTGTAGTACTTGATGTATATGACAGTTTCCGTGATGTAAATTTCTATCTTTTGTACATGTATATAAATAAAAACTTTGAAAAAAGCATTCCAGAATAGATAGAATTTTGAGTAGAAAATGAATAAATAAAATGAATATATTTCTTGACGAAAGCTTCAAAATTTAAGTCAGTTATACAATACAAATATGCTTATCACTCTTTTTATTTCTCACTTAATTTAAGACTTCTTCCAAATGTTTACCAAATAGCAACTTCTTTCATGCTGTCGTGCTGATACATATTGATATTGAATAAGATTAGAATCCTATGCTTCAAAGTCTTTAACTTATTCAATTTCATTGTTTAAACAATACACTACCAGAACTTACTACCATTTTGTGGTCATTTTCTGATATGATCTAACGGCAAAATTGTTCGGTTTGTAAAAAAATTATAAGAATTAAGAGGGATTCAAAATGTTATTGATTCAGAAATAGATTTAAAACGTTAAATGAATTTTGGTCTTTAAGTAATGTCATTCGAAGTTGTGTGTGTATGTGAAACTGGGACCGAAATTGCTGTTTCATTTTCATTTAATAAACGCACAAAAAATTTCAAAAAACGAATTTGCACAACACAACACAACATTTCATTTCATCATTTCACGTTAGTTAACGGATGCTCATATAGCTCACGCAACTTTTTTTAGAACTCCATCAGTCTTTAACAGTCATTTTGCTGTTGGTTGTTAGTGCAATATGATAAAATCTCAGAAGAAAATTGTTATATTTGCAGAGTTATATTTTTAATACCTTTAAAACTTCCTAATCAAGTAATCTGTTGAATGGCAACCAAATTGATTTTTCGTCAGGTGAATAATCTTTGGGGCAAATTCGAGTTAGTGAAAAACACTTTCTAATAACTGAAAAAAAAAGTATTTAACATTCCAAACTGTTTATTTTTCTAACTTGATTTAAACTTTAATGTTTTTGGCCAAATTTCCTGAGCTGTAGGGTTTATGAACATTTCCCCAGCTTAACTCATTTTCTTTTTTAGCTATTCGAACCCGTTTCATGCACTTATACATATTTGTTAGGATGCTCTATGAGCAGAAAATCGATAATAATAGATCCCGTGCTGGAAACTGTCGAACGGGATGCAAAGGTATAGAATATTACTTCAGTTCAGTTTATAGTCCTGAAATTCTTCAATATCAATGAATCGAGAGATTTTGTTCCTTTTTCAAATTATTTCACAGTTAAATAACTTTAAACCATACAAAATCGCTTACTACAGAGACGTCAAATATAAATGATAATATTTTAGCTTATCAAAGAGCTCAACTTGGATCCAATATATGGTGTTAACACACATCTTCATGCAGATCATATTACTGGTACCGGCAAACTGAAACGTATTTTCCCACGTATGCTTTCTGTATTATCAAAATATGCTGATGGTCATGCAGATATACTGGTCAATGATCGAGAGATACTAAAATTTGGCAATCAAAATCTGGAAGTTCGCACGACACCAGGGCATACTGATGGTAAATACGATGTAGCGCTTTTGAATCATATATTGTTGTAATTTATAAGTTATTATCCTCTCATGGTCAGCTCAGGCCAAATTAATGGTGCGGTTTTTTCAATTATAGTTTTCTGAAAATGGTATCTTTTAGTAATTTACCTTGTCATTATTCGATAAGGCAAGTTAATAAGGTTCCGCTCACTTAGCTTTTTGATCTTTGTTTCGATAATGGGTTCAAATCTGTATCCATTTTTTCGTATGAAGTATTCTTTTTAATAGAGTCGAAGGCTGATAGTTTCAGTTCATGAAAAAAATCCACTAACAGAGAAGAGGTGGTATATTAGGTCTATCATTAGCTAAAAAAATGGAAAATTGAAAAACTTTCAAAGTGGTGAAAAAGAAAATATATGTTGCAGCTTCGAACTTACTGAAAGAAAGGTAGCTGGAGATCGAGTCAAGTAAATGTTTTTTTTCCTTATCGTTTGGTGACAAGATAAGTTGAGTGTATGACTTAAAGGGGATTTTAATATTTTGCTGTGATATTTTTATTATGATATTTTATACTGTGATATTTTATAACAGAAAAACCATCAGTGAGGCTGAATTTGAGTCCATTTAATCATTTCGCAACTTTCTTTGTGAAAAAAATTCTCACAATCAATCCTCCATATGGTCTTTTCTGCTCATACTATTTCTGAATACATAGCAGATACAGATGCTAGAAGATGAGTAGTGCTTTCAAGGATGTGTAACGTATGTTTTATGTGATCACCGAATGGCTTTTACGGGCGATGCACTTCTTGTACGAGGATGTGGACGCACAGATTTCCAACAAGGTATACTTGCTTTTTTATATTTTTTGATTACATTTGTGCATATGTACACTTCTTGAAGCGTATAGTGTTGAAACTATAAGGTCTGAAAGTGCTGTGAATGTTAAAGAAAACATTTCTCAGACTGTTCAGAAACATCCAATCATGGCAAGGATAGCCGATATGGTTCAAAACTTTCGCTTAAAACGAGACATGTTTCTATAAGATATTTAAGCTGGCTCTGCTGTAATTCATGAGAATTCCTTTTAAATAATAAACAGTTTCTCTCAGTATGTTCTAGCTATTTATAATAAACTAATTTAATTTGCTCAAATAGAATAAAGGATGAAGTGAGGAGCATCAGAAGTATGTATTGAAAAACATATTCCAGTAAAAATAATGGACAGGAAATATAAATGTTGTGTTTATTGAATTAAAATTCAGTAAATATAAGTATCAAATAAACTCTATTGAAAAAAAAAAACAAGCTCGAATTTTAAGTTGCATTTGTGATGTGAAAAAATTGTTGAGAAGGATAAAAAAGATCGAATTCAAAATATCCAGTCTGATGAGCTCCATATCTGGATCTACCTTACCTGTAGGTTGCTCTTTACAACTACAGGCTTTGAACTGAACTGCTATTGGACAGAACTGTTTATCACTTTAATCATCCTCTTAAAATACTTATGTTTCTCTTCCTTTTTTAATGTTACATAATGTGCTAGAAATTCCTTACAGTAAACAACATTACTGTAACACTTTTCTATTTTTTTTTTTTTTTATTTATAGGAAATCCAGAAACGTTATACAACTCAGTGCACGAGAAAATATTCACTTTACCTGATGATTTCCTGCTTTATCCAGCTCATGACTACAAGGTATTTTTGGAATGAATCATTGGTTTCAAACAGTCAATTTATGAAATAAGATTTCTGATAACAGCAAATTACAATATTTAGTGTCAAAACATTATGGTAATTAAATGCGTGTTTTTTCTTATAAAATTATGCACAACATTACAGTAACACTTTTCTTTCAAAAATTTACACAATCGTTCAAAAACAACAAAAAAAAAATGAAAGAATCTTAAAGGAACATTAAGAGGACGAATTGAATTAAAAGAATTGTCGAATCTTTACAGGGCTTTTTATTAACAACTGTTGGTGAGGAGAAGAAATATAATCCAAGATTAACGAAAACTTTGAGCGATTTTGTAGTTCTGATGAGAAATCTTAAACTTGCATATCCGAAACAGATTGGTTCGTTCCCTTTAAGCCTTTTTTTTGTTTTGAAAATCAAAGTTTGATTATAAATAGTTCTTTTAACCGAAAAAAGAAATTTTTAAAATAGAGGGAATTTCCGTATGCAAGAGTTACTACCAACGGAAAAAGTGAGGACTATAGTTTGTTGTTGTAAGGAAACAGATGAGATTTAATGAATTTTGTTCGGTATTGATAATCATGAGTAGGTAGGTTTTTTTCTGGCAAGATAAGTAATATTCGAACAGCAGTGACTCAAAAAATACATCTCATATTTAACTGTTTTAACTTTAATCTGTTTAACGAACATTCATTTTGCGGTAATTTTAGATAAAGCCGTACCGGCAAATAAAGTTTGTGGGACATACGAACTGATGGACGAAATGACAAAAGCAAGATAAAAAAAGCCGATGAAGATGTTAAAAGCTTTCTCGGTCATGTATAATTTCAACCACCATATTATGAATTATTCATATGAGCTATCAGACAGAAAGATGCATTCCACAATTTAACCTAATTGTACAAGGAATGGAAATCCAAAGAAGTGAGAATCTTAAAGAAGGCTCTATCTTAAAGAAGACTAATAAATTAGTTCCTACTTGCTTTTGAGGAAGTATTCATTTTGAGATGAAGAATGCAGTAAATCTGGAATTCATCTGTTCATCTTTACAAAAATAACTACTGATGATATGCCATTATACTTTATGTCATGCAAAATATAGATAATTAGGTCTTTTCATACCTATAAAATGGACATATGTTTCGAAATGATTATATATATTACATATCTCATTTTATGTCGATATCATTTGAAAAATTTATAAGGGAAGTAATTGATTGCTGACATGTTCATCCGAATAATCACTTCGAAACAAAATACATTCAAAAAAAAGCTGAAGCTGATGAATCACAATTTCGATTAAAAAAACTGTAAGCAGTCTTAACCTCAGCAGTACATCCATATCATTACGAGTGGATTTGGGGTTTAAACACACATAATATGGATGAATCATTGCTCTCTCTCTCTTTATTGTCATCCAGTCTTATAATCATTCTATCTGAATTAAAGAATGTATTGTTACGTATAAAATGTAGAAACCGAATTGGAAGGATGTGACTTATACAAGAAATATGAATAAACGCATCTCATTTCTTGCATCAACACATCTCTTATATACATTACGCAGTTATGTCGATCTCGATGTCTTGAAGCTTATCAGTCTCTACATCTCAGAAACTGTAAATTCCGATATTTCGACTTTTATTCCTCGTTAGCACTCGTTTAGGAATCTAAAAAAGGTGAGCCTTTACTTGTCAAAATCACGAAAGAGAAAAAGAAAGGAGAGGGAGGTCGTGCAGATGAAATATCATTTACCTCATCTTGGGCTGGACTGAAACTTAGGGTTTTGCTAGTGGACGTTTCTGTTGCACATATTTTGAATTTAATTGTATAAATTTCGCTCTGTTTATCGGGCTCACCCGTTTCATTGCTGTCTTTGTTTTGTTGGCTAACTAGGTGACGATCTCTGGTATTAAAAAGATGAGCGAAGTGACGTCCTCGGTTGAAAAACTGGAAGTTGTTACCAGACCGAGGAATAAGTTGGATGAGGATGAAGACATGATCGAGCTGCTTACATTCGAGAGGAACATTATGCTGGATACTTACGCTGATGATGTTCTTTTTGTCTTTGCCAGGTATGCTACTTTCATTGCTCACTAGGTGATTCTCATTCATTTCAGTTCTAATCTTTTTTTTTCAGTGGTTTGGGAATGGAGCGTTTCATCCTTCACCATTTACATTTATATTGTGATCCACAGTTATTGGTATTTATTATCAATACGATTCCACAAGATGATGTTAGTAGCTTTCAGGAATATTTCACGTAGAAGAGCATTATAAGCTCGTAAATTATCGAAAAATTTCCCCATTTCATTTCAGTTTTGTATTTTAGTCTTTATTTCAGAGTTACATACGTTTCAGAGCACTGACAAGTTGATCCTGAGCAACATATAAGGCTCTTTAAAAAGTTCTCTAAATACTATTGTGATACAAATCAACTGAAAAAATTGGAAATTTCAGGCATATTTCCTTTCTCGCTTACGCGATTCCAAAGTTAAATGCCCACCAAAGATCATCACAGCAGATTGCTCCATAAAGGATCGGTCAGTCTCTTTCATTTTTTGTATGGAGGAATGATGGTGATGGAGAAGTTATTATCTGTGACAAATTCATTTTCTCTTTAAATATTATTATATCGTGATAGGTCTTTTTTCTCTTTTACATAATTCATTCTTTGACATATCTTGTTCAGGGAATCACTATACATGGAAGGAGGGATACAGTTCATTACGTCACGGATTCTGATGGTTGACCTCTTGCAAGGACGTGTCCCAGTAAAGAATGTGGCTGGAATCATTGTCCATCGCGCGCATCAGTCTGTTTATTTCTTGATCAATTTTGCAGTAAAAATTAGTTCATTGCTTTTGTAATTTCTTAAAAATGGGATGTAATATTTGTTTGAATCTTTTCAGGTTGCTAAGTGGGTTTCAAGAATCATTCATTCTTCGCTTGTATCGAGAAAGGAAGGCGGGTGGTTTTGTTAAGGCATTCAGGTTTTTGGTTTCATAGATTTTTTATTTCTTCAAGTTTGCTATTGCTGAACTGACTGGACTGCATAATCTGTTCTTTAGTGACAATCCGGGAGCATTGTCTGGTATGGGCGTTTTGCAACGATTGTTGAATCGATTATATATTCGAAGAGTTAGACTTCTGCCAAGATTTGATGTAGATGTGAAAAGTTCATTAGATCCATGTTCTGTGAGTATTTACTATATGTTAAAATGCATAAAGATACTTTAGGTTGACATTCGTTTCGTTTTGTGAGGGTATGATAAAACGGGAAGGTTGATCGTTGATTTTGATATCGTTGATTTTGTCTTTAAGCACCAAAATGTCCGACCAGTGAGTCATAAGCACTTCAATATTTGTGATAAAATAAATTGTAAATGATTTCTAGCCACATATGATAGAAATAACACCTGACTTACCGCATGCGATGCGAAAGATTCAATCATTATTGGTAGACATAATACGTACTTGTGTTCGAGAACTGAGACAGGCCTCACTATCAGCAGATGTAAGTTTTTAGAAAATGGAACTTGCATTTTCTTCCTGCTGTAAAAAACATTAATCTTCGCAGTATTATAGAACATCCCGGATGAAGAAAGTATACAGCCAGCTGCGGGTCTTTTGCCTTCTTCACTAGAAATACAACTGAAAGGACGACAGTTCTCCATTACTGAAAAGCAGCAGCGCCTTTTAGCGGATCTCAAACAACTTCGAAATCTTTTATACAAAGTTAGAAATGCGATACCTTCGTAAATGGATGTTCTGAGCAGTATTGAAGAAAGGTAAAGTTTGTGATGTAATTGCTGTCATTTTCAGGCTGAAGAATTGGATCCGATTACTCTTTACTGCTCTTTGGATGAAGTCAGAAATAATAAAGACGTGAGTTTCAACATTGATTTGAGAAAAATTTTCGAGTGAATTAAATTTTATCTCAAGCAGTCTTTGATAAAGCGTCGTTGGCTTACTTTCGAATAATTTCGAAATTGTTTGTTACAATTCAAGATTTTTAAGAGTGTGCGTAAAAATTTGAATAAAATTTTCTAGCTGATTACAACTAATAGTGGTTGGTTGTTCACACAGACAGCCTCAAAACTATTTGCGGAAGCAGACAGATTGTGCAAGATTAAATCTGATACTAAACAAAGTGTGTTAGGTAAGTAATCATTTTTGTTTGCTCGAGCTATTTAGGAGCTAATGCCGAAGTTGCTGAGATGCTTGGCATGTTCGACACAACTGTCCTCAATTTTCTTGTGCTGGGCTTTCCTTTATTTTCACTCGTTGTTGCATCATATATTCAAGTCGTTTTTTCGAATCCAGTTGAGTGGTTTTCTATTAATATTTGTTATTGCCGAAGTCATCTTTTCCAGTAGTATAAAACTAAGAAGGCGTAAAAGCGTCAAACTTTAAAGCTGAAAGCATTAAGAGTCAAACTCGAAGCTAGAAATTTCAGAACCACCAAAATGGAAAGCACTTCTTAAAGTTTTAGAAGAGATCAAAATCAATTATAAAATGGAAAGAATGAATTCTGAGAAAGGTATATTACTATTTACGGCATAAATTTGATGGTTAAGAGAATATTTATTTAAAAACGCACTGAGTCGCTTCCATTAAAGTTTTTTACTGTGATTTACTTTGTTTCAACCAGAAGTACATTTTTTAAAACGAAATCTCTTTACGAATTGTTTCTAGAACCAACGGTGTTATTAATTGGTGCAGGAAATGAGGTGTGTCGACAGTTGAGAGATATCATCAGTTGGGGTGTGGCAAAATTTTTATGGGTAAAAAATAACCAGCTGGGACGGAAGTTCATTGGTGGAAAAGGGGAAACTGAACCGGAAGCACAAACTTCATGGGATCCTTCACAAATTGTTCTTTTCGCCAATAATATCGAGGTGAATCATCTTATACAAATCCACGTTCTTTCTTTTCAATGTTGGGACAAAATGTTAAAGATTTTTTCATTTTTTATTTGTAGGGCGAAACAGGTAGTGAAATCATAAGTAATCTGAAGGTGTTGCAAAAAGAATTCACCCAACGAAATCGCAAAAGGCGTCGTTTATTTGAAGATAGAAAGAAGAGGCATGACTCAGGCAAGCAGGCTCGACTCATGCGTTTCGGCATAGTGCAAATTAAAAAGATGACAAAAGTTAGTATTGTTGAAGTGTGTTTTCACTTCCTGATTAATTTGTTGTTTTTGTCAAAATTTAAATGTTTGTCAAAAGTACTGTCATCTTTTTGGAAATTTATCAACCTCTGCATCGACCAATGCATTTCAGAAATGCAAAACTCGTTTCACTGTAGTTGGTATTTTTTAATTGAAATTCTTAAAGGAAGAGGAAAATGCATCTACTTCGAATATAAATGTCGAAGATGATCAGTCTGGAAATTCAAATGATTCGGAAGGCGTTGGAAGTCAAAATCAAGATCCTCTTCTAGTCATTGTCCCTTCTGGTGATCGATATAACCTCATCAGACAATTAGAAGCCTTCGAACCACAAGTTGTTATTCTTTATCATTCCGATATGGTATCCCTTCGATTATTAGAGGTAAAATATTATTTTGTTTTGTCCAGTCAAGGTTTTAAATAAAATTTCCTTAAATTAGAATTAAATGGCATAAGTCGTCAACTTTGAATAAATGAGAATAGACGAAAGACATTTCTTCGGAATGATTGCGAACAATCTTAGTACATCTATAATGCATGTATTTGGTTAATTATGCATCGTTGCAGATGTATAAAGCATGCCATTCTGACATACCATTAACAATCTATATTGTTATGTACGCGAACTCAAATGAAGAAGAGCGGTACCTCTGCTCATTGAGGAAAGAACAAATTGCCTTCGAGGAAATGGTGCGGGAGCAGGGGGTATGTCTGATTGTAATAGTTACCCTTAGGAATTTGACTAAAAAAATGTGTTTTTAAAAGTATCTAATTGTGATAAACCATTTTCAGACGCTGATGTCTGCTAGGGAATATGAAACAGATCGTGAAGAATCGCACAGATTGATACTTATGAGATCAACAAGAGATGCTGGTGGAAGAGCTAACCAAAATGAAGGAAATCCAAAGGTGAATTTTTTCATTTTGTCGAAGTTCATGAACCATTAAATAAACTACTGAAAAACATGGAGCACTTTTAAGTATGAAAACACAGTCAATGTAATTCAGCATTTTAGGTGATAGTTGATATGAGGGAATTCCAAAGCGAATTACCAACAGTGCTTTACAAGCGAGGTATAGATGTAATGCCAGCTACCATCGAAGTTGGAGATTATATTCTGTCGCCAAATATAGCTGTTGAAAGAAAAGCTCTCGATGATCTTACTCAGTCGCTTCATAGTGGTCGTATCTTCAAACAAATTGAACAAGTCCTTTTTACCAATTTTTTTTTTCGAACTAACTTCTTAAGTTTTTAGCCTAAAAATATCTGATAATGCCATTTTCGGATTATTTTTATATCAAATTAGAATTCATTTAATCCACACAAAATTACTAAATTTTCTTCGCACAAAAAATGTAATTACTTAAGTAGTGTTAATTATTCTTATAGAAATTTCATTTTTTATAGAAAACGAACAGCCGTTCGTTGCAACAAGTTGCAATCTTTCCTTTAGTGCTATTGATGTTGAAGTTAAATCTGCTAAAAACAATTCTTTGGATTGCTCATTAAATTAGCATTTAACGTAACTCATTTTTAGCATAAATTGTGTTTTAGATGCTTCGTCACTACAAAAATGTAATTCTGCTTATTGAAGCAAATGTCAAAGATGACTACAAAAAAGTTAATGGTGGTCCCTTCCAAGTAAGCTTTTGATCTTAACGTTATGTCTCTTTTTTTTTTAGTATTGTAGGACATCAAGTTCGCTACAAAATTCTAACAACAGTCAATTCAAATTATTTCTGTTATTCGTGTCTAGTTGCCCCATTATTATGGAACGATAATTCATAGCGATTTTAAAAAATTAAAGGGAGAATTAAGTCGTCGTTGTCGTGAAACGCGATCGCTTTTCACAATTTTGGTGAGAACATATCCAGCTATGAATGTTATTTGGACTTTAGATCCTGCTCATTCATCCGAAATGTTCGAAGAGCTAAAAGTAGTTTATGTATTCCAGTTATTTCTTTATTTTATAAATTACTGCTGCTGATAAGACATTTATATTTGAAGTGTGATCCATTTTTCTGCAATTCAGAATGAACTGTTGAATGTAATTTATAATCAAATTCAAAAATAATGACACCATTTTAGATGTAGTTTACTGTTTTACAGCTAAATGAGCCGGACCCGGATCTGATTCAGACATTAGCGGTTAAAAGTGATCTCGAGGAATGCACTGATGTACCTAGTTCTGAATCAGGTTTTTTTTTCGATTCTCTTGTGAATGTAAATAAGAGATTTGATTGTTGGACATATCTGTTCTACCAATCCCCCATTTATAATGGCCATATCCTCAGGTTAGTTTAGTGGTTACCCGATGTATTATTTTTTTTTTTTGAGAAATCGCATTGGAGAACCGTCTTCCTTTCCAACTTCAATTGCATGGATGGACTTACTTTAATATGAATGAACTCACTTGATCTTTTCAATTAAGCTGACACTATCAGTTATCTAACTTTTCGATTAATATCTATTTTAAAAGTTTTTCATTTATAACCAAAGAACAGTTTAATTCATCTTCCCTTAAAACGTTTCCCATTATAACTGTTTACATTATTTTTCCACTTTCGCTTTCTTTTCCTGATAAATCAAAACTCACTTTTCGTACTACTTTGGATTTACCTAGGTGATAAGGCAGTATCAAGACGTTCAAATTCTGTTTTACATCGGCAAATGACACGTCTACCAGGTATTTCTAGTGGTGAAGTGACTTGCTTGATGAAATGTGGGAAAATGAAATGTTTATTGGATGTTGTCAATAGTGACGCGGACGAACTTGCAAGTGTTTTAAATAACAAAGAGCTATCTTCTTCATTACATTGTTTTTTCAATGCTGACTTGAAGCTGAAAGCGTTAATGTCTTAATATACATTCTTCCTTTTGCTGTTTTTTGATAACATGATTCATGAATATTCTTGATAACATGAATTTGATAACATGAATATTCTTGAAATAAATGCATGAAAAAAAAAACTGGTGAAGAATTCGAACAGTGCAAACAAATCTATAGGAACTTATTCTTTTCTTTTGCTGTTTTGTTCCTGTCTTCTTTCGTGATCTCTGTTCCTTTCATTTTCATCTCTGTTCAGTGCCAAATTGATCATTACTAAAATTAGTTCTGAATTTTTGTTTTTACTTAATTCCCATTTTTTATGCAGCCATATATCCATCTTTTTTTTCAAAAATTTGTATTTTCAAACTTGTTCTATTTGACTGATTATTTTGGGTTTCTATTCAATTTGTGGTTTATAATTTTCTTTATCTCTGTAGCTTATACATTTTAATCAAGCGTTAGTTCTTATCATTTAGTTCAAAAGGACTCTTTTACATTGAAATATATGATACAGATCGCCATTTTGCTCAGCTTACATGTTTTGGAAAATTACTTAACTTTTGATAAAGTGGTGCATTTTTATTATGTCCTTACCGAAGTTTTATCACATTTTTTCATTTAGAATAACAAGAGTTTCAGAATACGCGATAAGTCTAAAAATTTGAAAAATTATGAACATTAATCTTGGTTTTGTCTTTAATATTATAAACTTGATTCATGCAGGCACTGTTATCGACAAAGTTTGCTGATCTTCATTGTAACAGATCTATAATGTTTTTCCTCGTAGTGGTTCAATTATTCAATTTATTATTACTTTATCTCTTGCCTCTTTTTTCAGCTGATTGATGGAATTGTGGAAAGTTTTGTTTTTAGTTCATCAGGAAATTGATTGTTTTTATGCTTCCAAATTAAATAGCAAACTATTGCTATTAATGGAAAATTCTTTGTTAATAGAGGATTGCTTATAATTGCAAGAGGCGTTAAGTGTAGCAGTAAAAGCAGGCGGTTAAGGTAATTCAGTTATTGTTAAAAAGGATATCCAGACATTATCCCTGACAATCTTTCATATATTCTTACAACTGTTATTTATCAAATTAACCTAGATTCTGAGTCATTTTTATATCTACATTAAGTAATACTGCAATATTTCAGTTTATCATATGAATGCAGAAGAAAAATTTCTATGAAACGTAAGTGATATTGCAGTAGCAACCGTATTAATAATGCATTATCTCATGGTAATGAATCTTTTTGCACTCACAAATCTAATTGTTACTTTCACTTTTCCATTTTAAAATTATTTTTGTCCTTTTAGTTCCAATTACATTTTTGACTTTTAATTTACTTTAATTTCAATTTTATTTTTTATGTTTAATTTAGTGGCAATCACTCATTATGATTACCACCAGTTTCTTTATTTTGGCCATACTTTAAATTTTAATTTCCCGTATTTAAATATTTTAACTAATGTCGTTTAAACTGAATGTATTATACACGGTTTTGGTAAGTTGATGGTAATCATAATGAAATTTATGAAGCGTCTGTCTCACAGAAGCTGTTCTTTTGAGAAATTTTTAATATTTTTTTTATTTAATAAATTATAATAGTTAACTATTAATAGTGCTATCCATTTCCTGCTTTATGTTGTTGACACCTAACATGTGGAACAACAGAGTTCATTCATTTTTCGCTGGGTAATATAATGATTATATTTTCAACACTCACTTTTTTTCGAATTAGCCTTGGAATTCTAGAATCTATATTTATTTTCGTTTTCAATGTTCAATCCTTTTTCAAATTAATGTGAATTGGCATGTCTGCAAAATTTTCTATTAATAAGGAAATTGCTTTTGCATTTCTGTTAATCTAACCACTTTTTTCTTAGTATTTAAATAGTTCTTTCCAGAGGACATTGACTTGTTTTTTAATCACAAAAAAAATCATTTTTAAATCATCGTTTGGTCCTGTTTCAAAGTTATTTCTGCTCAAATTATCTCAAAATGTTTTAAATGCTTTAATCATTTCAAATATGTTATAGAAATTCCCATAAAATATGGGAAAGATATGAGATATAGGATATGGGACATTTGATAAATCCGAAGTAAAATCTATTATTGGTTGAATCTGGAATGCTGCTAATTGTTTGTACTTTTCACTTCAATATTCTAATTTTTTCTATGAAGCAATATTGAGAAGTAGCTTAAACATTTCAATTGTTGAGGGGAACAATTTAAGTAAAGTAATTTGATAAATTTAAGTGTATAAATTGTTTGAAAAAATTTGAAATTCTGTTGGAAATCAATTTCACATCAGAGTGCACATGCAGTAATTCGAGCTTAATTACACATCGAGGAGAATAGTCTTTTAGATTTCAAATTAATGTGTCGGAGTGATATTTCAGTTTCTTTTAATTAGTGCAAACTTGTAATATTTTCCATTTTTGCTGATCTTATGACAAAATTTTTGGTTTTAGGATTATCCATATAATTGCGAATGGCCACAGTTTGGCCATCATCCATCATCCAAATTTTTTTCAGAGCCAGGAAATCTTTTAAAGTTGAAAAGTTGTGGATTTGAAAATCAAACTATCAAAAAGTATGACTGATTGTATTTCTAAACAATTCGTTATCGACTCGAATTTGACTCACTAAAAATGTCTCCGTGAAATAAAAATGAAGTTGACATGTGTTTGCATTCATCATCAACGCAAGCTCACTTTTTAGATTTCAAGTTGCACTAAACGTTGTTATGCCTTAATAGAAGTGAAAGTAAATTTATAATGGGGAATGCAGCAGGCTCAATTAAGAGAAGTAAATCAATTGGCACTTGGGTTAGTTCAGAATGCGAGAATCCATTCGAAATTGCCTTCGTCAAAAAAGAACGGGCGTGTTTGCGTGAAAGTTTTCAGGTCATCAGTTGTTTAATTTCATTTTAATTAAGTTTGACTTTGGTGAAACTTGTTTGTTCTGAAAATAGATAATCTAAATCGGTGAAATTCACAGTTTTTTCCAAATGTCTTTTTAGTCCGTAGAATTTACAATCTTTTTTAAAAAACTCTTTTAGAAATTGGAAGATCCGAAAGAAATTATCGGAATTATATTTGTGAAAATCCTAAACGATATTGCGCCTGAACTGAAAAAGGTCATTTTCTTGCTTTACAGCTTCTTAGCACAAAATCGGTAATTTTCCGATATTAGAAATAGATAATTTTCTGACATTTAAAGCAATGAAATACTGTTCACAATATAATGAGAGGAAGTTTCGAACGATCTTCTAAATTGAAGCATACAAGAATTGGCAATTAGTAGCAACGTAAAATTATCCAGCGAGTTTAATTTTAATTAAATTGGCTGAAAAATTGCTAGGAAAAAAACATTCTCATGTTAGTATTTCATAATCTCTTGGCTAAATTTGAATTAGCCGAGATTTTTACAGCCTTTTGGCGTTGAAAGATCACCTAAAGCAACGATGCCAAAAATGCCAAAACTGGGTGGACACATCGTACGGTTTACCGATTGTCTTGACCAAGTGTGTCTTGTTTCAACTAATTAGTTAATGATTGATTCTTTTGAATTTCAGAATTTTGTAGTTGTCATAGCTTGGTTACATGCCAGAAGTCGAGTTCAAAATACTAGCTGCCAAATCATACTATTTAATTCAGCTTTCCTGATAAGCTATTGATAGTTTCAATTATATGATCTTAACTGATCAAAAGCAGCAAGTATCTTTATGGCTTGCTACATGAAATCGAACTCTCTGTCGGATCATATTTCCATTATAATTATTTGGTTGTAAATGGACGTCATAAGAAAGTATCGATGAATAGATTTGTAACAATTTATGGATTAATTTAAAAATTTTTGATGGTAGCTAAATAAATTCATTTCGAAATGCGTTTTCATATTTCTATCAATTTAAGAAATTCAGATGGACTGTTTTATCATAACAATTACAGTTGACAAATATGATTGGTTATACTGAAAATCTAATTGGTGCTTGGCAATTGGCTCGTAAAACTGGCCGAGCGCATTCCAAACAGTCATTTTTGGAAATGAACCAAAATAAAGAGAAGAATTATTTTGCCGTTGTAGGCAATACATTCATCGATGAATTCATTCCCTATCTGAATGGTGAAAAAGTGATCCATTAGTTTCTTCTTTTTTTTTTTGGTACTTTTTTTGACACTAAGCGAATAACAATAATTTCGACTGCATTTAGTTTATGAAATTAGCTACTTTAATTTTAGGAAGAACCAAGTCAAGATAAGAAAAGAGTGAGGTTTGCGTCCACTTATTCCGTGACAATGATAACTGACGTGTGGCGGAGATTCTTCACTATTCTTGTAGCACAGATAACGGAAAGTTTTGAGCAGGAACGGAAAAAGCATAACAAGATAATTAGTCAGAAGACATTAACACCACATCAACTCAGTGAGCAGAATGCGCAAATGAACAAAAGAAATTGGTTCGATTTTGTCATATACAATGTTGTGGTTTACAAACCTTATGCCAGGTCTTCAAAGCAAAGATATTTCTACTGTCAGTGGTATTTCAGGGAACACTTTTTCTAGTTTTCCGAGTCAACAAAGTCCCTAAAATTAAATCCTTCAAACTAATTGTAATGCATAATTGTATAATTAATCGTTTTCATCCAGATAAGTGGACCTGGACTGGCAATACATGATTACAGTACATTAACACCGTGGTTGTTACAACGATGCTCGGGCATATTTGAAAAATAGTTACCACAACTTCGCAAATATAATATCATTTCCCAATGATTTATTGTAGATTCGTTTTGGCAACAATATAGATGTGGTATTTAATTATTAACTTTTGTTTCCCACCTGTAATTTATTCCTGTTGCAATAAAATTTCTGATTTGTGACTAGTGATTTATAGGTCAGATGTCATGATAAACAAAGTACCAGAGAATTTTGTTATCAGATGAAAAGAATAAAAAGCGCCACCAAATTCCTACTACATGCAATGATGTGGAGAAAATTATCCCAAAGATGATAGTTTCATTTTCCTTACCGGAAATCACCCTATTATTTTTTAAAATCATTTATGGATTTATTTAAAACTATAGAGATCAGAACAAACGTAACGATCGTAATGACTAGAGATAACTTTTCCACTTCATCCGCTGTAAAAGCTTACTGAACGAGATTATTTCAGGAGAGACATCAAATAAAAAACAAACCAACATCTACCGAAAATAACAAAATGAAGCCCTAAAAAACTCTTATAAAGCATCCTCTAATGCATACAAACTTTTCATCCGTTATTCTGTTTATATTAATGTATAAAAGATTTCTTCATAGTATGAAAATCGACGATGTTCATTCTTTTGCAATAACACGAAAAATTATTATGGAAGCACGCCCAAGCTTGACGCCCAAAGTTTGACGTGGATTATTTCAACTCACAAAACAATTTCTGTTTGTATAAGAAAAAGAAAATCGTGATTGTACTATATTCTGAAACGGTGTAATGAAACATGAGCAATTTTTTATTACACAAGAAAATTAAATTCTTCATTAATATAGAAAGAATTAATAAATAAGGTACACAAATTAGAACTGATTTTCACAGTATGATTATCAAAAATAACCAATTTCATGGCAAGAAATTTAGAATTATCTTTATATGGAACAACTCAACGTAACCCAACTTAAACAATTTGTGATGACTGACGATTTGACTGGGATTCATTTGATTTTGATAGGACCTAAAATTATAGAATTCGCGGTAAAATAGCACAACAAAATGATTATAAACTCGAGTTGTCCGTTCAAATCTTTGAAAATAGCTGGGTTCACAAAAGGTAAAGAAAATTAAAAACTAACGATAAAAATGTGGGAATCAAACAAGGATTCTTCCTTATGTTTTTATTGCAATTATAAATTTTATCAGTAACGAAGTTAATTCTTTAAAAAAAAAAAAAATAAGAGCTAATTTCAAATGGGAAAGTCAGAAACTGACTGAAAGGAATGCCATTTTGGATATATAATTAGTGAATTCATCGGTGGTTCCCCATCTGCACCTCAAATAACCATATAAATTTGCTCCGTTCATTAACAGACCCATTATAGCTACCACCATCCATTCCCATTTTAGGGTCACGAAAGCGATGCATACTAATATCGTCCACATAGTTGGTGCTGCGACCAGAGCACCCCAAAAAATTCGTCGTTCCAAAGCATCAAAGCGGGACATATCCTATAACAATTTTTAATGATATTTTTATAATGAAGAGAACTGAATATGCTTCTTCACCTTTATAGAAGGTATATAGAAGGAACAAAAGTCAGAATTAAAATCTAGAAAAAATTCATTTTTCCAATCATCAGACCAGAAAATTTATCCACGACCATCAGTATTTGTATACAAGGAACCTGATTAATTTTTTCACTTATCTTGAAAATCATACCTTCGCTGATTCGTATCGCCAGTGATTGTTACCTTCAACATCAACGAAATTCCACCAACGAAGACCGACAAGAAGACGTCCGGTTATATTTTTCACGGTCCAAAAATCAATGGATAACAAAGTAAGCTGAAAACAGCAGTAAAAAGTAGTCACTGCACTGCAAAAGAATAGAGAAATTCTATTCATTAAAAGAATAAACGAAGAAATCAAAAAGGCTTTAAGAACTTACAATAACTAAAAAATGTATGATAAAAGAATCTGTGAAGAAATACGCAAAAACGTAAAAGAAAATAGCGGCTGAACGGAATATCACATGAGAAAATACAATGGATGGATGGCTGAAACAAAATACAAAGATGAACTTTTCATTAATGTAACTCTTTATTTCCATTATTCAGAAATGATGTGGTCTAGAATAAACTATCAGCATCTTTGCAATGACCTCAATTAATCTGAAATAATAATTCGTTCATTTATCTGCTCTTATTCGAAAGCTTTATTGAAGTAGGGCAATATGAAATCCGTCTCCTCCTCCTCTTCATACCATAATATCTGCTGTGAACCGCAACTGACAAACACTCTTCATATATATGCTGATTTTCCACACACCCACAAACACACACGAAACTAATTTTTTCTATGAAAGAAAAAACAGATTTTTACAATGGTTATACCTAAATGTCCCTTGAACTCCGGACTTTACAAACCCTTGTCCTTGAGAGATATTCAATTTCGAGTCAAAACTCGCAGCCATACTGTCTTCCTGAAAATTAAAATTCATTCTCCGTAAAAAAACTCCGTAAGAAATACTCATTCTGTAATGACATGAACAAAAACTGATGAGCCAATGGTGGATAACCCTTATTGTTCCACCCAAAAAATACTGACCACAGCAACCAAATATTTTTTACAAAGGAAAAAACCCCAACATAACACTTCTTGCATCTCTTCTTTTCCTTCCACTATTCCTTCTGAAGATTAAAATAGTTAAAAGGCAAGAAACAAGAAACAGGACGAAACATTAATTAAACTAAAACCCGAGAAATTTGAAGAACTCAAATTCACATATCTTTGTCTCGTCCTTCGCTAGTTGAACTGATAAACTCTACAAGTAAAACGGCAGGTGAAACAAATTTGTGCAATGTTTAGAAACAAACTATACTAATCAAAACTTTATGTGAAAATTTATTGCAAAATCAATTACAAGACTATGTCAGTGAATAATGACGTCTCAAAAAAGAACATCAAAACACTAGTACTAATAATCTGATATGAGATCTGACAAATTTCCCTGTCCTGGAACAATAACATTAGATCACCTTAAACCAGAATTGAACATAATACATTTTCTGATATTTCCCCACTCTCATTTCGTCAGCAAGCAAATTTCAAATTGTAGGGTCTATAAGAATTTATCGAGCTAATATTCTATTAAATAAATGAAAAATGATAAAAACCAACAAAGCAAAATGATGAAATCCTAACTATATCGTTGAAAACAATTTGGCTTCCAAAGTATCATATCATAGCTTTAAAAGTGGAACAAAAATGGTATAATGTCATTCTAAAGACATATTTTTTTATTACACCGCATTATTTACAAGTTAATACAATTAAATCCCAATCATTTGCCGTGTTGTTCATTTCATGTCCAGTAATATAGCAATTTCTTCATGCTCACACCGGAGCCTTAGCTTCTTTTCCACTAGCGCATCCAGTAATTTCTCATGCTCACCAGCACTGACGTCTTTGTAATCCATAATGAGTGATTTAGACCATGGACATTCAGCATATGCCAGGTAGAACACCTTCAAAAAACAATACATACTCAACATTAAAGTTTAATTCAAGAAACTTGTACAATTAAAAAGCATCATTTTAGTACCACCAAAGATAAGAATGATAGAGAAGAAATGGAAATTTTCTAACCAACTTTATGGAGAACTATAAGACTAATTCATAGACACACATTATGCGAGAAATTTTACGATAAAAAATATTAATATCAGTTTAGAAAGTGGAAGAACCTCGCGTGCACGTAGAGTGTCTTTCCGTTCATTCTCGATAAGCAATAATAAACGCCAGAAAACATCATCACGATGACCGATACGCTCACTTGACTTCTTCACAGCTGCTCTAAGACGATGCAGCTCAGGCGATTGGAAATCATTTGTCTCTAGCAACATTCTGTGCCGGAATAACTCAAGGTATACAGAACCAAAAGCAAGGCAGTAATTTGTATGCCAATCTAAAATGAATTAAATTCACTTTAGGCATGTAAGCTAACTTCATTTTTAATAATTTCTAAAACTGTAATCAAACAATTCATGTTACGACTCAATAAAGGTCCACACTAATGAAATGTTCACTATATATGTTACCTGATCGACCCACTAATCTATTGAATGAGAAAAAACTATACTTCGAAATCAAAATTTGAGATGAATGAGAAAAAGCAAACCTACGATAAAAAAAGAAAATGTACGATGAGATAAAGAAGATAAAATTGAGAAAAGGAAGATTTAACGTGAAAATTCCTCTTGTTCCATGTTACGATTAAATATCGTAATAAAAAGAAAATCAGAGAAAAATATAAACGTTTAAAGTGGAAGGATAAAATTTTCAATTTCTCCAGATTTACGTCAGGATAAAATTCAGCATGAAAACTAAGAATGCTAGATTGTTCATTTCCCTATTAAAACACGAACAGATATACTACATAAGTACTGACAACTGCCGACGCCTGCTGTTAAATTATTTCATTTAATCAACTCGATATCTGCTAGTTCAAGACAAAAATATCATTCGAAAATAAAATCATACCTTCCACATCATTTTCCAGGAATCTTCTTAAATGTATGACACGTGTTCCTACAGCACAACAATCTATATAAGTCTTCAAAAAAGATATTTCTGTTGGAAATTTTTGATAAGCCATTATAGATGCTTCTACTAACAAGCGTTGAGGTTCACATGGATTACTAGCGACATGCATTCGCAACAGTTCCAGATATTTTCTCTAGAATTTCAGCATTAATTCCTAAATAGACGAGCTGGTTAAACCGTTCCAATAAGAAAAAGTTTACTAATCTGAATATTAAAAAAATGTATATACATTAATTAAAAGTAGTCAAAATCCCTCAGATAGTGCCTTCTTGTTTACTTCATCGCTTTTAAAAATAACAGCTTTTATGTTTAGTTTTTTTTTGCTACAGATCTATCTTGAATTATCCCCGTTTACAAACTGGTTATTTCCTTATCACCAGATCATGCCAACATTTCTTCTTGCTCAATAAAAATAAAGGTAATTTTGATCTTAGACAAAAACGAACAGTAAATCTGCGTTGTGAAGTATTCATGATGCCAGATAGAGTTGCGTAACATTTTTTTAAATTGTGTACTCGTTTACTATTATCAGCATAATAATATGCAAAAAGAAGAGTGAGTGATGCCACGAGATCAACCACAGAGCCTTCCCATGTTTCGCTCATGTACTTAGCTGTCAAAAGATTATGAAGACGAATGTTGACTTTTTTTTCAATCTTTTCTGCATCTGTCGTCTGAAATTATACAATATTTAAAGAAATTTTAAATGAAGATTATACATCAATTTGTGCATTATCTATTTCATTTTACATTCGTACATTCATGAAAAAATCTCAGTTCTGGCTAGCAATTACAGAACAAATGAAATCTGTTGAAAGCAGTAACTAGTATAACTAATATATCACTTTTAGTGATATAGTATGCTAAGCACAGTTATTTATCATATTTTGTCAATCTGCATAGACCACGAAACAAGTTTCATTAAGAACGGTTACCAATTAAAGAATAGTGGCGAAACAGATTCTAATTTGCCTATGGTTAGCAATTATTAAAATCAAATTAAAAACAGTTATTGAGTTATTGAGAAAAATGCTCTAAACAATAATTCAAATTTTCAAAAGTAATTGCAATCTAGTAGCGCTTTTCAAAGTTAAAATTACCACATCAACCATAGGTTTTCCTTCACATATGAAACTTGCGATGAGGCGCCGCTTCTCGGTTTCGTCATCAGTTGCAGATATACATACAATAGCCATACGAAGTAGCGAAATTACGCGTACCTTTTCACCTTCGCCCCACATATTCGTCATGAGGAATTTATTAGCACAAACTTTTGCTACGTTTTTTTCTCCCAATTCATACATCTAAACAACACAGACTATCAAATAAGTTCACTCCCTCACTAAATAAACACAATTATTATGCTCTTGCCTTTTTTCTAAAATTCCACTCCTATGAATTTGATTTCTGAGACAAAAAATTGAACCACAAATATATCCAAAAAACATACTTTTTCTGCAAATGTTGCCATCAGCGAGACATTGTTAACATTGTTGTTCATATTGCATATACTTTTCGCTTCGTCTCGAAATTTCTTCAAACGTACTTTTTCATTCAACTCACCATCCATTTTAAGGAAATTAAGGTATCTAAATCAATTATCAAAGAGTCAAAGAGCATATAAAAGCAAATAAAACATATCAAAGAGTATACAAGAGCAAATAAGACATTCTTTATATTATTAGTAAATGAAAGATTTCGAACTCTCAGAAATGATTTTAGCGATATTAAAAGCGACAAGATTTCGACCAGTAAGCTTTGAATTTGTCACTCATTTGTATAACCACTATTATTTATAAAAGTGAGAAAAAGTAGAAAGAATTGAAAACTGAGAATATACAGCAAGATGAACCAGCAATTGGGATGAATCTGAAAATATAATAATTCTGATGATTAATTATAAAACATACGTGATAAGTTGTGATGATAGCAATAAATCTCGTTTCTCTTGCATGTAATTGGAAGCCAGCTCAAAAAATCTGCTTATCGATTTTTCAAAATTCCTCAAGAACAGAAAAAGATCAGGAAAAATGGCAAACTCATGCATAACGTTAGCTGGTAAAGTTGAGTCCTGAAAAGATATAACAAAAGTTTCAAAATGATCGAAAAGAGAATGCCGTCGAGGGAAATCGGAATTCCAATGAATAAATTCAATGTTTCCTCTACTAGAAAAGTTTAAAAGCTATTAAGGTGAGCATCGAATATTTACTGTATATCAATTTTCACATGTGATATGCTTTGTGCATCAAATTACAAAGGAAATCAAGATTCATTCGCATCCCATTGTAGTGCTACTAAAGTTCCACTGGTATTTTGTTCAGGTTATACTGATCAAACTCCATTCTCTCTCTGATTTGGTATACAAAGCATATTGCATGTGAAAATTGATATAAAATAAATAGTCGATGCTCACCTTAACATCTAAGCTTTTCTTGAATGCCAGCATCCTGGCATTCAAATAATTTTTGCGAAATGGAACTGAAAACCATGAGTCGTTTAATGCTACTAAAAATCACTGCAGATGTTCGCATACCCGACCATATATCAGTGCTCCAAATTCTTCTAAAATGCTGCAGAAAAGATCGAAAGCAACAGCAGGACTAAGCACATACAATACATCCTCAACATCTTGAAATGTCACAACTCGTTCTCTGTCATCAAACTGTAATTACCATAAAATAAATCAAAAAAGCAAAGAAAAAAACCATTAGCTGTTGCAATAACATCAGATACCTGTGTGAAACATACCGTTGCGCTTAAATCTCTGATCGGTCTCCACTGATACTGAGTGCGCAAACGTTCTACTTCTATCCAAACAAGATGACAAGGTAACTTTAAACCATTTGAGCCAACTCTGTTACATAATTCAGCCTCCTTTTTGTCATATTCCAATTGTTCCTCTTCACACAGCGACAGATCTGTTTTTATCGTTCCTTTCTTTAAGTGTTCTAATGATTTTGCCCATCCTAAAGTCAAGAATGGAGGTTAAAAGTCTTAATATTGTCGGATATTAGAAGTTTGAGAATGAAAGCGGAAGCAAAATTAGATTTGAAAACCTTCTGCGCCTTCATCACCGATGCGTGCGATTCCACTATCCCAGAAAGCTTCGAAAAGTTTTCGTTTATCTTCCAAGTTCGCATTTCTGAATGATTCCGGAACACATAAGTTAAATTCACAAATAGCTTGAGCCGTCCCAATTGCCTGAAATATCGATTTATCAAAAAGAAAACAGTAGTGTAAATATACTTATACTAAATTACCTCTCCTCTTTCCGACTTTCCTTGTAAACAAATTAAAAAAAACATAAGGAAAACTGATTCAGCTTAAAAATATTTACAACAAAATTATTTCTGAGAAATCTGAATAGTAGAAATGCTCATAAAACACTAAGTTACCTTTTCAGTATGTCCACATTTGCACAGAAGACGTATTCTACGAAGGATCACAGATGCCATGAACTGTTCAGTGTTCGGCAGTGCCTTATGCGACAATAACTTACCGCTCCGTATTTCATCAAGTTTTTCCAAACATACTTTCATCTTTATACACTAAAACATTGGCTAGAAAAATATGAGAACTAAAAAGATCTCTAAAATTGAACTGGTTAAATGAAGAAGATAACGACATGAAAATAAGGGTGATTAACATCAGATAAAAAAAGAAAACAATCGTCAAATTTCCCTAATAATATGAAACTTATATACTTTAAACTCAATTCAATGAAGGTTTCTCCAGAATCATCTGTAGGCAAACCTGATTAGCAAGATTGAATCGTCTCGTGTCATTCTCCAAAAGATCAAGTATGCCTTTCCACATTTCCGGATCATTAACATGTCTGAATTCCACCTGACAATTGATTGTAAAGAGAATATTGAAAGTAATTATTGATAACGTAGCAGCAATATATTAATTATCCAGGTGAAACAAAAGTTATTTAAAAATAAGAAATACAATCAAGGTAAAAAGCTAACATCTCTAATTTCACGATTGAAAACATTCTCTTCCCATAAATGCATTCCAATTTTTAGCCGCTCTAGTTTGAGTTTCACGCAGTTGAAATTAAAAGAAATAGCCTGCAAGTAGTTTTAGTGCTTGTAATTACACCAATTTTTAAAGGAATAGATGTGGCATGAGCAAAATATTCATTATAACACACATAAATTCCCGTCAGTAAAACTGAGATTTATTACTATCCGTAAATAGCAGCAAAGGCATAAAATATTCCATTACCTTGTCCAAAATGCTCATTTTTCGTTCCAAGAGCTCACGATTCGTAAGCCGCTCATCCCTCGTCTTCTTATTTTCCAGAGTGTCTTGCGCCAAAAACACATCATCCTTAAAAAAATTTAATCACATCAGAGCAACTACTGTGATATTTAGAGAAATGCGAAAATAGCATATAAAGAGCAACTAAACAATAACTTCATTTGAAGAGAAAAGACATAAACATGATAATCCCCACCTGAACTGCCAAAAATTTCAACCACAATTCAATATTATATCGATCTTTTCCTAATTCCGCATTATATTTTCGACTTTTTGCTTCTGCAGTGGCCTCAATCAAAGATCTTCCACCTTGAACTGCTTTACACTTCTCCAAGCTCAAATTTCCACTCTCATCCTTAATTTTTGAAGTAAAACTGACAAAAACATGAAAAATCCAGAAGTTACATCAATATAATTGTAACAAAATAGCATTACCTTCAAATCATCTTCTGACAAAGCAAATTTTGAGAGCTCAATGTAATCTGTGAAAGGTTTTAGTTCTTTTGTCCTCCATAATCGTTCTGGTTCTTCTTTCCAGGTCTTCCTAACTTTATCGCTGAAGTATCTTTGGAAGTTATTCTTCCTTTCAGAAGTACCGAAACGAAACCTATAAACACAAAATGTAACATGTAACTCTTGCAAACAGAATGAGTAAGAAATTATCTTCATGAATTCAGATGAAATAGCTAGAAAACGACAATACTAGAAATAGCTAGATAATTCTAAATTCTCAAATTTAATTCTATAACTCTGCGCTTGCCCTCCTTGTTAATACATTGTCTAACGAACAAGCAAATCATAATTTAAAGGCAATTATTTTAATACTTACTTTTCAAGAACTTCGTCACCACCAAGGACTTTTTTCAATAAAAATTCATACTGTGCTACGTCACTTTTGTATAAAGATTCGTAATGCACATTAGAACGATCACCTTTTAAATCCATCACCATGAATGATCTCGCATTGGACGGATCGAACTCTATCATAAAACTCCACCGATGGTTTGCCTGAACTTTTTTCGGTTTGCCAAAAAAAAAAATTGAATGTGTGACTCATAACAATCTAACACCAACTTTTATTTTTGAAGACTGAGTCAGGTGGTTTTGAATCGAATCACTGGAAATCAAAGAAATACGAGAAATCGTTTAATAGATGCTACTATGTAGATGCTATCTTTGAGTAAACTGTCGAAAATATATGTATGATCATGTTTGACATCATACCACCTTTCCCAGTACGCATTTTAACAGAGTAAATAAATCAGTAACGATATTGTATCAGTTGAACCGATAACTAAAAGGGATTACACCACAGAGAAGACAATTAGTTCTAAAACTAACACATAGTATTTGCGGAACTGAAAGTCGCGCATTATATTTATCTTCGCTTAAACTCGAACTGATGCTGTCTCTGGATGAATTTGATGTCTTAGAAGATGAAGATGATGAAGTGGATCGTCCGCGTCGTTTCTTTTTCTTCTTTTCTTTTGATGAGTGTTTTAGCTTTCTTTTTTGTTTAATACTTACAACAGACATGAAGTCTAAAGGCACTTCGATATCACTTTCATCATCAGAATTGATACCGACCATCTGTAAAATACATACAGCAGAAACACATTTGATTTTGCATATCTGAATTCCACATATTCGTAGCTGAAGTAATCACTGTCTATAAATTATCTGCAATACCTGACGGTATCAAGTATAATTAGTAAGATGGTGGGGTGGATGCTATAATTAGTAAGATGGTGGGGTGGATGCGATTATTTGGTTGTGATTAACACCTGATGGACACAATAAAACCCTAACTTGCCTATTATGAATCGTCTTTTTAATTATTTTGTACATTAGCTCTCTTACGAATTTGCAAAAGATCAAAATGACAATTACTTTGATAGAATGCCGCGATAACATCCGTTCTCGTTCAAGTTCTTTTTTTCGTTTTGCTTTTTCTTTTGCTTTTCTTTCCTGACGTTCGCATCTCTGTTGTCCCTTATTTTCACATTTTTTCTTTGATCTAGAAGCAAACGAACCGAAACGACCACTGAAATCGTTCTCTTCATCGGGTGGAGCAATATGACGTGGAGGAGAATCCCGATCATATGCCGGAAACATTGTCCTGCAAGTAATTGATAAATGTCGACAACTAGCTTACTACTCATGGCTTTCTGGCTATAACTGGAGAAGAAGCGGTCATTCTTACTGTTGACCATAATTTCCGAAACTTAAAACTTTGTTTAAAGAGATATGAGGAATCGAAAAAACATTTCCAACTGTTACTAATGACATAGCCTCTCCTGTCCCCCTTGTTTCCATTATGTCAACAAGGTACGCAATACAAGCAACTACCTATAAAAATATGAGTAACTGATCAGAAATATCTTTCTTTGTCGAAATTCCTATTTTGCAGTAAATATTGCGTCTTAAAAAATCATTTCAGGAATGGATTAACATGAAGTACAACTTGAAATACTGAAAACTTCGGCACCTTTAAAACTTATATCTTCCAACCATGAGAATATAAAAAGTCTCACAAATAATGTGAATCATGATACAAAGTCCTAACAGTTATGAAATGATAGCGAAAACAGAACGATCTAAGAACTATGACGTGGAATGAAAAACAGAGTGCTAAAGTGGAATACGTGTAAGGGAGTTGGGTAAATCAGTGAACTTATCCCATTTAATCGGTGTATAAAAAAAGCAGGTACATGTATAAAAATAAGTACACCTTCTAAAAATATCTAAAATCCATACCACCATCGTCTCCTTATATCAGAACAGGCTCTTCCTCATACCCTCCCCATTTCCTTCGTGACAACCCAAGATAGAAGTCATTCTTCCATAGTGAACAAATGCACCACCGCCTAGCCCTTACCACCCATGCGCTCAAGCCTTTTTCGTTATTAGGTGGCCCAAAGGGAAACTCTTGAATTGCCATCCTGTATGCTAATTTATTGTGAAAATTTAAATCTTGAAGTCAAAAGAAATGCACGTGAGTTCCATTCAACAGTTCTAAATACAATAATTTTGGAATAATACATACAAAAAACACACACACACAAAAAAGCCCGTTATGGATGCAGCAGTCTATTATCTGTTCACTGTCCATTTGATGATGCATTCCGATTCCCACCATTGTTTACTTCAGTTCTAGTTTGTTCGCTATGTAAATAAATTGGTTGATATATATAAATAGAAATGATGTTATCAAGTCATACTTCTGCTTCCGTTTTAAAAAATAACAATCATAAAAATGTATCATTTCTTTCATCTTTGTGGATTTTGCTCTTTTTCCCAATTGTTATGTGTTATTGGTTTATAAATTCAGCCAAAAAGATGTTAGAATTGTACAGTTTGGTAGTTAAAGTATTGCTGGAATTTTGAAATAAGTTTATGATATGATATCGAAATCAGGAAGTTGATTTTTTGAGTTTTTGTCGCTGCAACACTTGCGCAAGTAGTGCAATTGTGACACTCTCATTTACTGCTTGCGGCACCAAATTCTTTTCCAGCATTTCATGTTCTTGCTTCCTAAGTAGACCACTGAATCGCATTTTCTTGAGTACCTACACAAAGAGAATACATTGATTATATCTTGTAATTTATACCAAATATTTTGCGGCTATTAAGACATCTTTAAAGTGATCAGTCTTTGTCTATAGGTTATCTGTCATCTTAATAAATATAAATAAATAAATAGATCTGGCAGATTATGTAAAAGGATTGCCGTCTTAATACGGATAAAGTCTAAAATTTTAATTCTCAAAAAAAAGCGAACTTTTTCGAGGAGTTCTTTATCCATTGGTAAATCACAAACTGCTTTCCTCAAATTTGCAGCAATTTCTTTTTCTGTCATTGGCATATCTTCGTCCAGCAACTTATTAAACGCTTCCTAAATTAATAAGCAGGATAGTACACTAATGAATAGATCAATCATTACAGACTCGATTCCTTGAATTTTATTAAAAACCAACATTCACTGATATTAGCATATTTTATTTAAAATATTCGAAACGATATGAATAAATGCTTTTATTCCTAGTCAGAAACTGATTACTGTTTTTTCTTCATCTATCCCATAAATCTCGAGAATAGTTCGAATTTGTACAAGTCCATCAACATATGATCGGTCCTGTGACTTATTTGCTTCATTATCTTCTGTTTCAGGGCTAAAATTTAATTTAACTCCCAAGGGAGAAGTTTCTGCACATGTCATAAGAGGAAAATAAAGTTTCTTCTGTCACTTTCTTAATGGAAGAAACCAGCAGTTTGAAACAAAATGCAATGTGTATCTGAGAAATTTCAAAAAAAAAAAATTCATTACTGGCGGTTGAGGTTTCAATAAAACGTATTTTTATGTAGCACCGTAATTGTTATACGTTGAATACGAACGCATGCGTTATTTTGTTAAGGTTAAAGCATTGAAAGATAATGTGTTTTCAACTCAAAAATATGAAAAATTTCAGGATAATTATTTAAGAGAACTAATTTGTTCAAGAAAAGGAATTTACTTCATATAAGCAGGAGATCCGGTCATTGTCGCTTTTCTGCTATCTTCCACATGTTCGAACTCCTAAATACTTAGAAGTAAAATAAATTAGGCTTATATTCTAGAAACAATTCTTAGCCACAAGCTGTTTTTTCAAATCAAAATAAAATCAGAAATTATAGGCTTAGATTAAAAAAGAAAAAAGAAGCAATCATACTTGTTTAAATTTCATTTTCCTCTCTAACTCTTCATCAGGAATCCTGAAACGTCCTAATTAATGCAACAATTTTGATTTTTCTAATAATGAGTAATAATTCTAGTGATTTTCTGAATTCTTGGTATCATACCTGGAATTTGCATCTTGATCACTACAACTTACTGAAGTACTTGTTGCGGACAGGACCACATTTGATGGGCTACTCTCATCCATCACTTTTTTCTCCTTGATTTTATTCGGCATCACCGTTATTGCTGGTTCCTCTGACGATTCTGATCTTAGGTTTAAATTGTTACTTGTCAGTCTCATGATGTTACTGTTAACTCCTTTGTAGCTGTTGTAATTTCTAATTTACACGATGATATCACCATACCTGGTCTCTGAGCAGCGTCACTATTTGTCTCTTCGGTTTTCTTCATTCCATATGGAATTCGTTTCATCGTTGTCATATCATTTACTTTAGGCTTTTTCTGAATGAAAACATACGTGATTTTCCTTTTTATATCCATGCATCACTTTCAGGTACCACTGTTGAGTTTTATTTTCACGTTGTGCTTTTTGGGCTTAACGTCCATTTTTATTCTTACCAGTTTCTCTTCTGGTTGTTTCTCGGTTGCTGCCATTTGTTCTTTTTTTTCACCAGTGGGACTGTCTTTTTGATCGGTCTGTTGAGTATCATCGTCAGATTTTTCTCTTTCTGTAAGTGACACAGCAGTTACAAGGGATTGAAATATTCGATTTCACCGTAGAAGAAACCGTTATAACTGAAGGGGTTGAAATATCCGTTACTGATGTTATTGATAAAGTAAATGAAGTCAAACTGTTACCTGATAATGCTGCAGAGGTAGAAATGGATTGCTTTGTAACCATAGTATCTTCCGATGACTTGTCCTTTCTTCTCTGAACTTCTTGAATCTTCCTTCCACGCTTACTCTTTCCCCTCTTTCTCCTAGAGCTTAATTTTCCCTGAGCTTCCCTTTCTTTGTTCTCCTTTTCACTTCCTGATTTCAGGATTTCATCCACTCGTTTCACTTTTTTACGAAAACTAAATTTCTTATTACTTTTAGATTTTCCTGTGCCTCTCTCTCTCATTTTTTCCGTCTCTTCCTCCAATTTAATTTTCTCATTAATTTCATTTTCATCCTTCCCCTTATAAATATGACGACTTTTCACTTTCCTTGCTTTACGCTTCTTTATTTTACACAGTTCATTCGTACTTTTCGAAGTATTTTTGCGTTTTTTGGCTTTCTTCTTATTTCTAACGCTTTCAGATTCACAAAGATCTTCAGAAAGCTTTCTTGTTTTTCTTTCTTTACTTTTAACCTTTTTTCTCTTTTCTTTTTTTGCTGATTCGCTGACACTTTCTGATTGTTTTCCAGATATACTTCTGTCTTTTTCCTTCGGAGCCACATTCCTCACTCTGATCTTCTGCGATGACTTTCGACATTTAACAGAAGGTTTAAAATCCCTACCCTTTTTCCCACACAATTTTTTCGCCTTTTTTTTCTTTTCCTTCTTTTCTGACCCAGTGATACTTTTCGAATCTGTACCGGAACCGTTTAAACTCTTCTGTTTCCCAGTCGTTCTTTTTGTTTTATTCGCACCCGAAGTTTTTTCAGTTGCCAGTTTCTTTTCTGACTTTTTCTTCTTTGTTCTGCTTTTTTTTAATTCGTTAGCTCCTTTTGAATCTTTCACTGAACTACTTTTAGAATTCAACTCACCAAGCTTTTTTTTATCCTGCTTAAATCTACTTGCGACTTCCGTTTTCGTTGTCTTACCGATTGTTGGACCTGGTTTTTCATCAGTCCCTTCTGCTATTTCTGAATCGTTTGATTTCTCTTTAATGCCTAAAAATTAAAAAAAAGTCGTAATTCATATTCAAGATAGCCTGAAAAAACTGAGTAATTCACAATGGAAATCCTAGTCTGAGGAGGAGACGGTTTGCAATTAATATAAATGTCATTCAATTCGCTAAGTTAAATATGATATCAAAGCTCCATAACTGTTCTTTTCCTCAATTTCATATCCTCGGATACAAAACTATTATAAATGCATTGGATATATCAAAGAATACAGTGTTTAGCAAGGAGATGAAATTCTACAATTTGTTTGGATTGAAAAGAGTCTTTTCAAAATTTTCCTTCACAACCTTTTCCATGATGTCTTTTGTTGTGTTTCTGCATTTGCCGTTTTGGATCATTTTTTGTCGAACTAACATCCGTTTTATTTTTTTTCTTCCTGATGAAATCACCACTTATATTTCTCGATTTGCTGTGCTTTGTTTTAGATTTGTGAGGAGATTCTTCTGAATGATTATTTGCTGTAGGTAACTCTAACTTTCCGTTTGTTGTCATTTGATCCGGTGGAACCTTGTTTCTGCTTTTGTCTACATCTAGAATTCCTTCTTGTTTTACTTCTAGCTTCTTCATATCTTTATGTTTTTTCCATTTTTCATGTTTTTTGTTCTTGGAGCCTTTATAATTATAATTCAGATTACGGTGTTTCCTTTTCCGTCTTTTACGCTTCTTATCTGCACCTGCAGAGATCCTAAAAACTAAGGAATTTTCATATATGCAAAACTGACGTTGAGATCAAATGTTATGAGAACAAAATACCATAGAATTTAACTGCAGTCCTAAGAAAATACCCAACTTTTCAAGCAATAATACCATCCCTTTAATTTTAATCATGCAAGCATGATCCCGAATATCCTGAGCAGAATCATATGACTGTTTTAGAAGTTATTGTATGGTCACGCTGACAGTGGATCATATTGTCAACGTCACTCAATTCATTACACTTTTTGATTGCTTGGTGGCACAGTAACATAACCGTTGATATTAGCAGTTGAAAAAAGTCACCTCAAGAGCTTCAATTTCATAGACTATTGGCCATTTCATTGACGTACTATGAAGACACAAAAAACTATGATTAGAAGTATTTTAACAGAAAATGCATTGTTATCAGAGAGAGAGAGAGAGAGTGCATGTATTCGTACAGTTTTGTCTAGGCTTGCTTAAAATTCGAACTGACTAGTTTGCTATTTCGAGACAGCAGTTACTACTAATATCAAATACCTCTTGGATTCATCACTTTTGTATTTGTTAGTCGGTCTCGTTATTCCTGTTACACGCTTTAGTGACGAACCGTTTTTTGGTGAGAAATTGATATCTTTTGAATCCATTTACGATATAATCTGTGACTACAAATTTAAACATTCTTGATAAACATAGGTTGAAATACAAAAAAATACAGAAAATTCAATGGCATAGAAAATGTAATGTGAGATCTACTTATTTTTTTTAACCTGGGGGACGAAGCATGTAGACAGATTTAGACTGATATTTCGATTCTCTTTTAATGAAATCTCACTTCACTATATAAATCCCAGACGTATATCATAAATCCAGAAATTTACAAACCTGTTTAGTACTCAAAAGTCGTAATTTCATTAGTGAATAAGGTAAACGAAATAGGAATGGGCCGTAATACCGGCCGTTCATCAGATTGTTTAATTACAAATTAATGGAGAAGTCTAATATTTTTTGCCTTTATTGGTGAGAATGGCCAACAATTTGCTCTAGTACCGGATAAAATACGACTGCATGAAGTCTCCAAATTTATTTTAAAACTTCCCACAAAACATCTACCAGATGGATTCTCAGCTGCTTCATCTTAATGTTGTAGTTTGAAGAACTTTTAACATTAGCTAGAGCGAAAGATGTTCCCTTTTTAGCTTTACTTAAAATGCTTCAGTAGATGATGCTAGAATATTAATTTCGAAGTTTGAGGAAGTTTACAATTCTGTCGCTGATTCACAAATATCTCGCAAACTAATTGCATCCATGAATTTCACAACTTCGCACAGTGAGTAACGTCAGATAGAATTTAGTAAATACAAACAAACAATTTTATGCTCACCATGAGCAGCAGTGATTCTAGAACATTTCTGCGCAGTTTCTGCACATAAATCCCTGCCTATTGGAAAAATTGTTCACCAATGCAAGCTCTTTTTTTCACGAGACTATTCCATTACAACCTCGAAATTTAAACATTATCTAAAAAGCTCTTTACTAGAAAGTTTTATGCGAAATATAAGCAGCTCATTTGGCAGGCATTAAAATAATCACAAGATTTTAAGCAATAAGTTTCGGAGCAAACTACTTCAGGAACACATATACATGCATTTCAACTGTTAACGAAAGTTTCCAATCAGTCAACGTTCGATCGACCTCCTAATTTTACCAGACACCTAAAGCAGTGAAATAAACAAATCGCAGGCAAAAATAAACATATGTAAAGTGAAAAAAAACGAAAGCATCAGTCGGAACATATACACAATGGACGATTACCCAAACCCCACTCAACAGCACACAATTTCACATTTGAATTATACGATTAGTTTTCCAACAGTGCGAGTTTAGAGAAGATTCTACCTGAAAATCCTATCTGTCTACCATTTCCACCACAGTTTGATTAAATCCTGCTGACAGATTACTTTTATATGAAAAGGGGGTCATAAATGCTACTTTGTCAATGATGCAGAACATCAGATCACCGTTTGACATAAATACTTCCCAAACAATAGCAATATTCGAAGATTTTTTATATAAAAGAAACTGCATCTACTGTATTTTCACCGGTACGAAACAAGAGATCTGTATTGTAAAGAAAAGTGCAGTAAGGGGCTTTCTATTAAATAACTGGAGTAAGCATAAAGGAACCATTTCACGAAATCTTGAAAAGGTTGCAGAAAACAAGAGGAAGATATTTTTTAAAGAAATAAAAGTTGCTGTCACAATTTGAATAATTTCGCAAATCCTATTGTTAACCTTACCTACGACGACTCCCGGTATTTGTCATTTATAATTTATACATTCATCTCAATTACATAACAAAACAGGAAACATTGCATTTGATAAATTCAAAAACTGAAGAGGAGTGGAATACATGAATACATATCAAAGATCAACATTGCCATTTGACAAATCGTGCACCGTTTTTAAGATGATTCACTCAGAATGTTTTCCTATGCAGTACTTTCTTCCCTTCGTCTTCATATTCCTTTTTGCTAACCCACATCTTCTTGAAAGTATCAAGACTGGCTAAAATTGAACCTCCTATCCAAGTACCATATAACCGCTCCTGCGGTGCAGATATCCGAATCTTCACGTCTTTTGGTGCCAACCGACGCGTCTGTAATTAATATGCGAAATTTTTATTTCAAGAATTTAACTAAAAAGGAAAATTAATCCTGCTGAACAAAATACTGGTGAATGAAGTACATGCTTGGAAAAACTTACTTCAGCTAATAATCGATCACCAAATCCAGTGAACATGGTTGATCCGCCACTTAATACAATATTGCTATACAGATTTTTCCGCAGATCTATTTCACAACGCTGAAAAAAAAAACAAGGATAAGACTTTATATTTAATAAAAATGAAGTAAAGATTTCCTTCTAAACATTGCAATATTCAATCTCTTTCATCCTACTTGTCTACCATTAGATGTAAATCGAGCAGTAAAATTAGAGCTACTCAGAAAATTTTCTGGCTGAAGTGGAGACAACACTACTATTAGCTAAAATTTGAAAGTTTAGAAATAAAATATAACCTTGATCTCTTATTACGTTCATTTACGATTACTGTGCTGCAACTATACTGCATTCAAAAATATGGTATACTTGCATTCGAAAAAAAAAAGAAAAAAATAGTATACGCAGTGAAACCACTGCGAAGGTATATTCGAAAAAAGCTATCGACTTCCAAATTTCATGAGTTCTTACATCTTCCTTCATTTTCAAGACAGTAATTTCACTTCATTAAGGGCAGTAGCATAACTCAAATTACAAACTTAACACTGTATAGCATTAGGGAACTGATACAAAAATTAACGATTATGTTGAAGCGCATACTCTTATGGACAAATCGAGAGCACTAGCGATGCCTGGCCATTCCTCGCCAATAATGTCTGGCCGAAACAGTATCTCAGCAGCACGAAATCTTGCTGGTCCAATTTCGAGCGTCGAACCATCGGGCAGTTTATAAGCGGTCTGAATTTGGAAAACACTGAAGTCATAAAATGATTAAGCCAATGTTGCGGAAAACCATACTTAAAGATAATCATCCTGACAACTATTAGAATGACAGGCAAAGTGAAACGTACTTTCTCGCTTTCGCTACTTTCTTCTTTTGCAGCATTTGTCGCAATGTAACACATTTTTTCCTTAATTTCCCGGACAATTTCAAATTCTGATGAACGATGAAAGTTAGCTCCTTCTTTGCGAAGTAAGAGACGAAGATATCTGGTCACATCTCGTCCTGCGACATCCATTCTCTCAATTCTAGATTTTACGTATTTAACTTTAGGACGTTAGAAATAAGAAAGACATTACTGAAGACAATAAAAAACAATTATCGATAATATCAAGAATAGTTTAACGAGGAGTCATAGTCATAGATATCATATTATTAAGCCTTATTTCAATATATTAGAATACGTTACAGTACACTTCAAAGTTCTTTCTATAAAAATTAGGATGCTATAAAAATACAAAACTAATATGACTCGTGTAGGCGGCGTAATCGCACATCCCACTATCCGTTTCTCAAAAGAACTCATGACACAAACCGCTTTAATGTATTTGCTAGTTGGCCCGTTGAGAACGGAAAGAGAACTGAGCTAAGAAGAGCAGATAAAAATTGAAGCTCTACGGAACAAATCGAAAACATCCAAAAAAAACGAACCCGTGCTGTATAGCAAAACCCTCAAAGATTGGCACAACATGTGTAACACCATCTCCTGAGTCTAAAACGACACCTGTTGTACGACCTGTTGAATAAAGCGAAAGAACAGCTTGCATTTGGATGTGCAGTGCAGGTATATTAAAAGTTTCGAAGAAAATTTCAGCTGATTTTTCTCGATTTTTAAGTGGATTCAGAGGCGCTTCTGTAAGCAACACTGGATGTTCTTCTGGGAATATCTGAAATTATAAAAGCGCTCTGAACATGACCAACCAGATTCACCAACAAAACAGCGCTTTGTTCAAAACAAAAAAGGATAATGTAAAGACTGAAATATAAAAAATTAAAATACCTGCAACTGATCTTTACTATAAATATACTGCCATACGCGTTCCATGTCATTCCAGTCCGTTACTATGCCATGCTCCATTGGATATTTCAACGACAGCAGTCCCCGATACTCCTGTGCTTTCGGACCTAAATGAGTTTTACAAAATTGAAGAGCAAGAGCTAACAGTAAAAAACAAATCTGCAAACCGTTAACGGTAAACCGGCGGCAATCATATTTTATATAAGAAAACGAAAAAAACTTTACCTATGAATAAGTCACCCTCGAGAGCACCAGCCATTACTCTTGTATGCTTTGGTCGTCCAACAAAATTAGCAAAGCGACACTTTGGGGTCTGGTCACCAGCAAATCCAGCCTTTATTACCCCAGACCCATTATCGATAACAACTGGCTGATTTGCTATTACATCATAGGAATCCATGGCTTAACCTGCCGAAAGACTTTGAAATATTGAATATTAGCAAACAAATCTTTCCCCTCACATGTTTAATTGATAAAACGACTAAATAAGCTAGATTTCATATACCAACGATGCTCAGAGTCATCATGACATTTAATTAAAGTAAAATATGTAACATCAACGCAGCATTTCCACTATCTTCTGGCAGAACAGTTCGACTGTGAGAAAACCCATGAGAAACATTAGTATGGTAAAATGCAATACGATCATCATTTTCCTTCGTCTTTGAACAATGGATAAAACGAATATAAACACGAACGGTTGAGAACTATAGCTCTAATTAGCTGTACAATGTTGTGATCAGTGTTAACAGAATTTATTCCGTAGCAAGTGGTATTAAAAACAAAAATCAAAACAATTCGATAATAGCCCTTTACTTAGTGAAAACAGAACAAAAGAATACATTGCATTTTATTAACCTCCTTTCTTTTTTGACACGCCAACAGTGCGACCTTTTCTACCTGTTGTCTTAGTGTGCTGTCCGCGTACACGAAGTCCCCAATAGTGTCGAAGCCCTTAAAATATCATGACAATTAAATCAGGTAAAAAAAATCTCCAAGCCAATGATAATCCCATTGACCTGTAAAGTCGCCAATTTTCATTGTAATGAATTCATTTCATGAAGAGATATGCTGGTATACCGAACAGACTCAAACTAAAATCTGCTTAACCAAAGAAGATTCCAATATGAATGGCTACTTTTTTGTTCAAGGCTAACAAGCCGTTGAAATGATCTCCACCGCCAAAGAAAATCGCCTTTCTTTTCCTACATCTATAGTTGTCTCAACAAACAGATGATCTGATAAATATATCTGTACCTCTGTGCAGACGAATTTTCTTCAGTCTTTCTAAATCTTCACGAAGCTTATTATCAAGCGATGTAGACAGCATCTGAAAACAAGCACGAAATTTGCCAGAAAACACACTTAATAAAGAAATAGCCACAGCCTGTAATTTTCTTACCTGTAATTTTGTAATTTTTCTTAAACCTGCAATTTTAAAAACTGAAAATTAGCAGCAACCTGAGAATACTTCCCATCCTTGATATCCTTTTGCCTGTTCAGAAACCAATTCGGGATTTTATATTGGCTGGGATTTTGCATCACTTGTTGCAATTTCTCCAAATCTTCTTCCGATAGTTCGCCAGCACGTCGATTAATATCAATATCAGCTTTTCGGCAAACAACAAATGCAAAACGTCTGCCGACACCCTAAAGCCACTACATTTTATGCAAGCCACAACATATTTCATTTCATGCAAGTTTAAACGAAGATTGTTTAATAAAGTCGTCGTCAGTGTCTGACCGTCTTATACATTGCCCCATTACAGCTATTCGACCAAGCCAGAAACAAACCTGTAAACAAATTCACAATAAAATTTACCTTAATAGCGGTGAGTGCGAATGGTACTTTCCTGTTGCCATCGATATTCGTGTTCATAACACGATGAATATGTTGAAACTTCTCCGGTATTATCAACGACATCTTGCGTCTTTCTTTCCCGCTTCTGCAACACAGTAACAACCATTAGCATTGCACCATACCTCGAGAACCACAACACTAACCCCCACCATTCCCAAGATGTCCCACAAATTCCTATGGTTTGTACAACCATTGCTTTACAAAACATCCAGCTACCATCTTAAATCACTACGACGACCCCACGATGAAAACATTCATACCACCAATTACTGCACTGATATGCTATCACAAGCGATGAATGGAGGAAGTCTGCAGTTGAAGGGTGAATCCTTGGTTGTAATTAAATTTACTGTGCTGTATGGTGGTAAAGTTCCTTCCCTAAATGAGATAACATCTCAATGCCAGGAGACAACAACTCAACAAGTTGCATTACATCAACCAATAAACAAATAACTTCTCTGAAGTCTGAGAAATATTGAATTCATATATTTGTCAGAACGAGAAAAAAGACCCCCCTCATATGGAGGGAACATCTCGATATTTAGAAAAACAACAAACTTGTCACAATACCATCACTACACCTTCAGCTACTGCTCATGTTAATGTGTGGACAATATCTGACACTGTTCCTGCTGACTGTGAAATTTGACATCCTGAGCCCTCTTATACTTACGTCATGTCCCTTGAAACTATGGCCGTTAGACACTTGCATGGGTGAGAGAAGTTGTAGACGGATGTGCTCCATGAATTCATGCAAATACATGGATTAACACTGAACATAAGAAAGTGACTATTGTCTGGTGTAAAACGACCGAAGCAGATGAACATCATTAACTTCGCGCATGGCGTAATAACTGAAATTCATTTGGAAGTGATGAGAAGTTCATTTCAGGTGATGGCCCAGCTTTTGTGGTTTGCAGCAATGTTCACAACAGTTTCAGCGATATACGAAGATCAAATTGGCAAATTCGATTGGTTAGATTCGTAAATAATGGGTTTTCTTGAGGGTCCATTTTTTCACTTATGTGCTAAATAAGTAAGCATTATTATATATAAGTCAGAAGCTTGAAGAGTTTTCGAAAACTAAAAAAGAGAAATTCTTAAGTAACTATAATTCAGGCATAGTGAATATGTCGGTTGTGCTCGGGAGTTGTATATGGAACAGCTGAAGGGTACGAAATTACCACATATTTTCGTTTCAACGGAAGCCGATATGATCGCATCATTGAAAGCATCGACTGGACAGATAGGTACAGTTTCATAACATTATTCATTGACGATGGAAATGCCGGGATATAGGAATTTAGCTTTGACTTTCTGTAAATTCTTGCAGTGAAAGTTTTCTGAAGGCAAGTAAGTGTAGTGCAATTCTGTGATATTGCCAAGTATAATGAATGGTGATACTGATAAGAAAGATATGCATATGCATCTCTTGAGTAACAGTAGGTAAATGTTGTATGGGCAGGAAGGGATATAGATAAATACAGAACAGTAAGTGTTCTTTAATCCTTTAATTGTTGAATTGTTACAGCTTGGAGGCAACAGCTGGAACATTCATCTACACTTCAATTGTCATTCTCATCAGCCGCATGTAATTTTTCATATCCACTATGGCATTTCAAGCTTTGTTAAGCATTTAATTTCGTTTTTATCTTGATATTTTCGATACCTTTTTTACCAAAAGTAATTTGCAGCATTAATAATAGTAACAAAAGATAGTGGAGTGGTGCGAGCATGGGATCGAGACAGCGGAGTTTTGGTATGGGAAACTCAAATTCAACAAATTACGCCTAGGTAATAAACGACTGAGCAAATTACGCTTAGGTAATGAAACGATATAAATTGTTCAGAAAATGAGAGTGATTTTCTAAAATGTTGGTAATGAGAATAGTTAACATTTTCCAGCTGCGCTGCAAAGTGTACCAAGGAAAAAATATTTTATATGATTGGACAACAGATATTTAAAAGCTAAAAGGTAGAGAAAAACAACATATAACAAAAATTTTTTACAGCTGGAAGAAAGCGAAAACATTAATATCAAATGGAAACGTATTCATCTTGAGAGGTGCTCATATAACTGCGCTTTTTCTCGGTAGTGGTCAGCTTAAGTGGGCAACGAGTACAAGCAACATAGAGTAGGTATTAATGCCTAATTTCAATTTCAATATTTTGGCTTGTCAGATTCAGAACACTTTTCGCTTATTAGTTTCGAATGATTATACCTCGGTTACGAGATTGCACTTAAAACCATTTTGAAATTCTTTTCATATCTACATAAGATTGGTCATTAAATTGCCCATTAGCTGTTGAGTACTTTTCAAATCATAGACAATATAATAATGGGATATTCTAGGAGCTACATTGGTTCAATACTAGAACCACAGTCACAGATACTTACTCTGGTTGGAGGTGTGGATGGAGCAGAACTAGCGGTTATTCAGATTGATATAAGGAACGGTGCTGTTGTAAAAGTCCGGAATCTTAGTGCAAGCTGGTTCAATCAGGAAAGGTAAATAATGTTCAAAAAATTTTTTTATTATTGAAGACTCATTGAGTTGTTCAAAAGTGGGTTAAAATGGAATACCAGTTTAAAATATCGATAAATGAAACCAACCATAATTTGGTGAAAACATACAGATATGTTAAAAATGTACCTTTCTAGGCAATGAAAATATCACATTTTTCTCAAGTAAAAAATCATTGCGAATGAACTCATAAATCATTCATATCATAGCAGAAATTCTTTTCAGATGCGTTTTGTCTAATATGTTGTTACAATGTTTTGATAACAGAGGCTTTTATGTTATCGATTTATCGTTGGATCCCCTCAACGTGCATCACACTTCGCTTCAGTCTGTAGTTCAAATTCCCAGTTTAAACATAGGAGGAGTAATGATTGTATACACTCTCACGAATACCTATGTTTATCATATTAATTTGCCAGAACCACCAATGCTGCTTTTAAAACTGGAGAAGGTAAGTGTTCCAAATTTATTTTAAGAGGAAATGAACAATTTGATACTAAATATACGAATGAACATCTCAATCATTTTGAATTTTGTTTTCAGGTTGAAGCAGCTTCTTCACACGTGACAACTAGTGGACAAAGCCTTTTGGCTATTGCAACATCCACAAATAACATTATCGTTTATGATGCTGCGAATGGAGAGCAGCTATTCACGGGAAGTATTCCAGAAAAAGATCCAGCTCCCATAAAACTCTTTTCTTTTACCGGAACATCAAAAGAATTCGAATTTGCCGTTGTTCTTGAAGATTGTAGATTTATTTATCTAGTTGGCTCATCAAACCAACTTGCAAAAGAATGGATCAGACATGAAGCATTAAGTACCATCACTTCAGTTGAAATGATCGATTTACCTTTGTCCGAAGCACAAGCTGATATCGAGTCGGAATTTGCTTCAGATGGTGGTTTGTTTAACTCGAATTTGATGTTTAGTGTGAAGTATTCAGTTTTCATTCTTTTTTCTTATATTTAATTAAAGTTTTCCAAAAAGTTGGTAATTTTTCTAAAAATTTTATCGAAAGTTTTTTAATTTTCAACTTTAATTTGCTTGACAAATTAGTTTTGTAAATTAGTTTGCTTGGTTACAAGTTGCTCTTTTCAACGATAACTTCTTGTCTTTATCTTTACATAAAATAGAAAATCAAGTATCTTGCTTCAGTGCCAATTTATCTTATTGAGACGTGAAATGAAGTTATCTCATATTGAAGCTTTCCTATATGATAGTCAAGCGGTGAAAAAAAATAGTCGGTGAAAATCTTGAAAGCTTTGAAGTTCAGAACCTAAATTTTACTTGTTTTCTGCAGGTACCATAATGGAGTCATTAATACGGCGTCTAAAGAGTCAGGTAGAACAGTTTCGTCGTGCTTGTATTGGTGCGATAAATCAGATTTTTTCATCAAATTTTTTACCACTTCGTTCGAAATCATTTGCCGATTGGATAGCTTCTCTTCGATTCTTCACCAAAAGCACGCGTAGAAAGGACCTACTGTGTGAGCGGGACTATTTTAATCTACGAAAGGTTATTGTGGCTTCAACACTGAAATCTGTTGTTTACGGTGAGTGTTGTTTAACTGTGATCATGAAAAAATCATCACATGAAAAAAAAAACGTAACAATGCGCATCACTCTTCACTTCCTAATCTTTATTCAGTATCTAGTTACTTATCAGTAGAGAAATCTTTGTTACAGGTATTGATAGTAGTGATGGGACAATTTTGTGGTATGTTTACTTGGGCAGAAATATTAAGCCATTACTTGGCTCGTTGGGAAATGAAAAAATTCCTCTCTTTATACAGCGTACCACAGCTCATTATCATTTTTCTCCACAAGCTACCGTTGTTGCTAGTGATAAGGTCGGATTTTATCAATGATTTTGTAATTTAAATGTTCTTTATTCAGTTGAATGAATTATAACGTAAGAAACCATCGCTTTTTTTTTCTTTTTAATTTAATTTTCATATTTCAGTTGGACAGAAATTTGTTTTTGCATAAGACCTATTGTGTTTCAGAGATCAGGACATGCAGTTTTGATATCCTTTAATCCCATAACGGGATCTTTAATTGAACGAAAAAACTTCCTCACTTCCATCAAGCGTATTGAAATTCTTCCATACGCGAATGCTCAGACACACATTTATCACCTCATCATGCTTGATGACAGAAACAAAGTATGTTTTATTTGGGTGTAAATTAAATTATTCGAATTATTTTATGGTAAAAATCATATGCTTTGTTCAGACTTTATGGAACTCGAATAGATTTTGGATCCAATCTTATTTTACTGGTTATTTCAGGTCATGTCATATCCGGAAAATATGGATACACAGGAACAGCAGGTTCCGCTGCATTTCTTCAACTTTAATGTTTCTGGTGATTTAGAAGGTCTTGTCTTGAATGTTTCTCGTAAAAAACTTTCATCGACTTGGAAAGTGAATCTTTCTTTAAGAAATGAACAAAGGATTATAGCCGTTGTTTCCAAACCATCTTACCGTGAGTTACTTCACTTTTACATCTAAATTAAATCTTATGCATCTAAACTAAATCTTATGATTAATCTTTTTTAGTATTGTCACATTTGCAGAGAAAGTTCACAGTGCTGGAAGAGTATTGGGCAACCGTTCAGTATTATATAAATATGCAAATCCAAACCTGGTTGCTATTGCAGTACTTGATTCCACTCATTCGGTTTTACAAATTTATCTTATTGACGCGGTCTCAGGTTACATCGTATACAGTGGCAAACAAAATAAAGTAAATATATTTAAATCCTTCAAAATAGATTTCTGCATTTATATTTACCAAATACGAAGTCAATTACCAAAAAATACAAAGTTTGCAGTAGTTGGTACTTCACTGCAAATGATTTTAGCTAGAATTTCATAAAGAATAAAAAATTTTAAAGTCTTCATCACATACGCTGTAGTTGTATCCTAATGAAATAGAAGAATTTTTTGATTTTGCAGCAGTCATTAGGTGTACTGCAATGAAGTCATCACCACATAAACGTAAAGCTGTAAAATAAAAGTTTTGCAGATAACTGGTCCAGTTCATTTGGTCCATTGTGAAAATTGGCTAGCTTATTCATATTGGAGCGAGAAAGGTCGTCGTATGGAAGTAGCTGTAGTAGAGTTGTATGAAGGTCTTGAACAGACTGATGCCCTTCATTATAATTCACTTGTGCATACGTTGGCAGCAAAAGTTACAGCCCTTTCTCAAGCTTATATATTTCCTCAGGGAGTGGCAGCATTGGGTGTTACAGAAACTGGTTAGTGGTTTTATAAATTTTGCAATTTGTATCGGGTCGTATTTTTTTAATTAAATTTCTAAGAACTAAAGTCAAAATTTTAATGGAACTTTTATATGAATTAATTTGTTCTTATAATTTAGAGCTAGGATTGTCAACAAGATCTTTATTGGTAGCGATGCCATTTGGTGCTATATATGTAATTTCTAAGCGTCTGTTGGATGCTCGTCGTCCACTGGAAATGACACAAGAACTAGCCGAAGAAATGCTTCTTCCATATCGACCAGAATTACCAATTGCTTCTGAAGATTTCATCAATTACAATCAAAGTATACACGGTATTCGCGGCTTTAAAACCTCGTAAGTTATTTCTCATGCAACACAATCTCCCAACTGGTGATGAAAGTTCACGTTCGTGACAGGATTTGTCAAACTGTTTCACTGTGGGAATCTTATATCATATTCACACTAGTCATACTTTTATTATTTTAGTTGTTTTGTCTCGAATAAATAGTTCTTGGCATTTCGTTTAGAAAAGAAATGAAATGTTTTGAATGTGAAATTTTGAATCATGTATCCTCTTCTCCTCATGATACCCTAACTTCTGTTAAATTTCTCTGATATTGGCTTAACCTGAACAACAGCATCATTAAGATGGGATGTGTCAAAATTTTCAGAAGTGGTAGAAGATGATTAATTTTGCATTTGTAACTCAAATCTTCATGAATTTTCAGACCTTCTGGTTTGGAATCAACAAGTTTGATGCTGGCTTATGGTACTGATCTTTTTTTTACTCAACTGACTCCATCTGGAACTTTTGACATATTAAAGGATGATTTTGATCACTTGCTTATCAGTATTGTCCTTTTAAGTTTGGTAATTGGAAGTTTGTTTTGCAAAAGATTAGGCAAAAACAATAGTCTGAAGCAGGCTTGGCAGTGATCGCTGTTTTATTACTTTATGTGGTGCATGAATCAAATTTCAAATTACATTCTTGAAATGAGAAATAAAGACATTTTCAAATGCAGAATAAGAAATTCTCTTTCTAAAAAGAGCTAAAAATACTGTAATTAGCTTCCCATTTTTCATTTACATTGCTAATATATTATTAATTTTTTATTTTATTTCTTTCACTGAGTCTTTATTTTTTTATTTAATAATTTTACCAAGGGAAGTGGATTTTATCCCACTCTCGCTGCCAGTTCATTTTTTTACAAAGTTGGGTTCTTATCAAAGATTAAATCTCCCGAAGTATAGAATTGAGTAATTTTGGCATTCTGTAATTCTTTTTATTTTTTTCAGTAAAAAAGTTAACTAGAAAATATTTGCTGGTCACACAATCTGATAATTATATCTCATTGTAATGCGGGTACACATTGTATAATTATATGTTGTTGTTGATGCAGCAGGCAATGTCATCTTACATTCTTAATATTGTCGTCAACTACCAAGTTTTGTTCTATTCTATGATGGTATATTCTATTTTGTATTTATTTCGATATTCAAAAGTAATAAATTGCCTCGAGTAATATAACAACATGTAGTAGTTAAGAAGACACCTGGGATTACAATCGGTGAAAGTCAAGTTTTCCCGTTTTTGCGATATCATGCAGATAGCATTGAATCACTAGATAATCTAATGCTTCTGCTGATCTTTTTATTTACATTACAGTATTGGGTTTTCTCAATTTTGTTTTAGTTTTCTGCGATTTGAGATTTGTCAAGTTTTGTGGAATAAGCACATTTCAAGAAAACCGTAATTCGTTTCCCTCAACCCTCTTATTTCGCTTATTAGACTATTACATATTCATTTAATTATAAAATGGGAGACCTTTAATTAATATGAAAAGTTTAACAGTTCACTTGGTAGGGCTCTGAAATTTCAAGGATTCAGATAAGTTAGATTTCTGCTACTGCAAGAATGCAATGACTACATTAATGATTACAAGGTCATGGGAGTAATGAAGTTGTAAGATGACTTTTCAAATCATCTTTAATAGCAACAGTTCATGATATACGAAACAAATATCAAATTAAAGTTGGATGTAATAACCCTGGATTTTAATTTCTACTTCGAAAGAATTTATTATTTTCTGATGTCTCCCAATTTCTCAAAAACCATAGCTTTGTTTTAATTTTCGAGCAGAGAAAAGAGAAAACAGCGGTTCTTATCAATACGATTAATTAAGTGTCGAATAGAATGAGACATAATCTGTCTACAAACAACGAATGTGGGCAGAAATGATATGTTCGCTAATTGTATGCAAACTTCAAAATTGACATTTGTTTACAATTGAAGGAATGAAGAAAATGAAGATTTGTTGATTGCAATATTTTGTAGATTAGTTTGATTTTATAGAAAATTGAGAAGATTGCGAGTTAAGACGACATATATTTATCATAACGATCGCTGTTGATTGACTTCCTTCACTATTTTTTATCAGTATTAATTATCATTGGTGAACAGCATTGACTATTAATGATAATAAGAAAATAAACATACATTTTTCTACACTATTGCTTTCTATAAACCACAAATCTTATTATTGGTTATCATTTTATCAGTATAATTATAATTTCACTTTTCGTACAATCAGTATTTCTTCGTTACCATTTACACCTGTTCAGGAGTCATATTGTCGGAGTATACCGAATGATAGTTTTGTGATAAAATTACAAGCGCTAATAAATGATATCAGTGTAAGCATTCTATCAATAAAATGACGAAAAATGGATGAGATAGACTTTTTTTCTTATCTACTCGATTTCTGTCGCATTCTTAGAGCCATGCAAGCTTTTAAAAAGTTTATCAATTATTTGAATTTATTCGATTGTTTCTAAGCTTTTCTCCTATTATTTCCAACGGAAATTATATGAACAGTAGGTATTTGTATTTTATGTCTTTTATTCTTTAATATATGATCTGTAGAAATAGTTTCTAGACTTACTTACTGTCATGTGAAATGATGGATCTTTCTTGCACAACAACTATATCATAGATATCGTTTCAATATCTTTCAATCCTACGATAGTTAAAAAAATTTGATATTTTATGATTTTGATGTTTATGTAATGAATGATCATCTTATTGCTTATTTATATCTTATAATTATATTTTGAATTTCATTTTTAAATAAATATTATTTAGAAAAGTCAATTATGCTTGTCAGATTAATGATAATTACTTCAATGGCGCAGTTTGCTGCAGCTACCAAATTCCCGAATGGTACCGACACCAAAATGAATTTTTTCAGCTGTGGTCCTGGTATGCTTATACATTTAAAGATTTAGTAGTGAAACATAGAGTTTGAGAGAAAGATCTGTCTATCTACTATTTTATTCTTCATTCCGGGTTCAGAAGTTTAAGTCTACCGGTTTATCGTTCGACGGAATCATTCTTCATTCACGGAATTATTTATTGCTCATATTCTTATTTTTGAAAACAATTGGATCAAATAAAAAAAATAATTCCACAAAAGAACAAAGCGAAAAAGAAGAGAATAAATAGATTACTGCAACTGATGAGAAAAGAAGTGTTATCAATGGTAAAGATTTTTATTTTTAAAATTTGTTGGAGATTTCAAATAATTTTTGTGATGACATTTCCAGTGAATACCATCGATGTCTCATCCATAGAGCTGTTCGATCGAAATGGTTTGTCAATGTATCCGATTAGATTAGAAGATTTGGCAACTGTTAAATTGAAGTCTTATAATAATGGAAACGTGGTGAAATTTTTTGCAACTTATTTCAAGAATTACTATTAACAAAACTTTTTATAAACTAAGTGGTGCAAGCTGCAATCCATTCATTACTATAATAAGTTTTCTTCCATTTAACATTTTTGTGATCTTTTTAATAATCAAAATTCAGCAAATATATATTCCAAAGAATTTAATTAATGATAAAAGTTTGGGCTGCAGATTGAAAAAGATAGAGTGAATGTAGAAGTTTATGCTTATATGGATAATGACGGGACATGGATGTGGAGAAATATCATTCCGGAGCCATTCCGATTTTTGTTGTAATTTTAACTGAAAATAATTTACCATCGTTGCGTAATAATGGCCATCTTTTAATTAAAAATGAAATATTTTCCAAATTATTTACGATTATTTTTTTTAGAGAAACCATTGCTATATTTCCAATCATTTTTCAATTATGAACTTTTTGCAGATTTAATATCGATGGCTGTAAAATGGCTCATAACTGTCCACTAACAAAAGGCGATCTCGAATTAATACTGCCACTTAATCTCTACAAATATGCAATACTTTTTAAATTCATCGATAAAACTGTAAGTCTTTTTAGGTCTCAGTGATAAATTTTTATTCAGTAATATTATGTCTTAAATGTTTCAAAAACTGCATCAAATTTTTCTCATTTTTATTCATTAAAATATGTATTCTCTTCCAGACTATACTATTCATATATCAGTTAAGTGAAATAGTTTATTGTTTAAAGTTCAAAGCTTCTAATTTATACATTACTTACCGCTAAAGTATTATTTGCAAAAGTTTTGCACCAACTTTAAAAACTGTAAGAAGTATGAAAAGAAAAAAAAAACTAAAAAATCAAAATTTAATATTTTTTATTAGAAATCAAGATTTAAATATTTCAGTTAGCTCATCAATTCATCATCAAATTGTACGACGCTGGAAGTCGTCAAGAAGTTTCCTGTGAAATTATTCAGTTTAATCTTGTTTAAACGATACAAAAAATGAAAGTTTGCATCTACAATTAAGCAGTATTAAAAAAAAAGATGAATCTCAAATTTTGCACAAAATTTGAAATTAAGTTTTACGCTTTCTGAAATTTTTACACCTGAATATAATCAATAAAGGAATACAAACAGATTTAGCCATCGAAAACATCTAACATAAATTAGTGAATGTACTGTTATGAGAAATGATTTCAAAAGCAATGATTCCAAAGTGTCGGACAATTACATCCAACAAATTATACACGCAACAAGAGATACATGAAGTTTCATGAAAATCCATTTTCAAATTCTGTCAAATTTATGGAAATACTTAAATATTATCCTATGAACATCGAAACACAAGTGTTAGCAGCATAACATAAAAAAGTTAATAAATTGATATTGTTGCAATTATTTTAAACTATTAAGAATTATTAAAGTTCATTCTTCGTGGCCTTAAATTTTTCAAATAAAAAGCAGTCAAAAAAAGACTAGATTAAGCTATTAAGCTAATCAATAGTCATGAATTCAGTTTCAACCACAATATATTGACATGTACGTAATATTAATGAGGGAAGTAAGCATAAGCTATTCATCAGGAATGTACGTTTTCCATTTCCAGAAGCGATTTCCGGATTAGGCACATGAGTATTGTAGTGACATTGTTGTTTTACGGCTTTTAATCATTTCTTTTTAGTTACAACACAGAAAAGAAGAAATCTATGACTTCGAGATAACCCGGGAGACGGGTAGAATTGAAAGCCATGAAAAACGGTCATTATATCATTTACTAATTCAGTAGTTTTTTTAAATAACAACACAACATAACACAATCTTAAATATTACCCTTTACACATACATTCTACTATTATTTACTTATTAATGCAATAGTTCTGATGACATTTGCGCAATTATTGGAGTGCTATAACGACAAATTCAAGAAGTAATAACTGATATGATAAGAGTGTGATATTATATTAAGATGAGATATTACATTGCTATAATTAAAATTTCTGCATTAAGCTTTGCTATCCCATACTCTCACATATCCTTCATGACGAATTCCTAATGTAATGTTTCATATAGAGAAGAATGACCTATGACATTGTTGTTTCACGGCTTTCGATTAAGTCCGTGTCCCATGTGATCCTAAAATTGTCCCAAATGATGAATTTCTTCTTGTTAGAGAGTTTTAATTTGATTATACTACATAATTTCTTCACAAACACATTTTAGAGTTTCGCTTTCCTCTCTCAAAGTTGTATTTTATCAGAGAAAAGTTTATGCTAATGATTACATAGGTATAGTTTCCATCGAGATGAGAGCAAGTGCCGGATCAAATTTCGACGACTGAGGATTCCTCTACACAAATTCAACAACCAAAATAATTTATTCAAAATAAACCGAGATAAATTTGATTATAAGTTCAAATATGCAACCTATAATTTGTTTGTTGCTAGAAATGAGATATCTATGTGCAACACCTTACATCGTTTAATGCTTTCATGAATTTCATCGAGAAATGGAATAAATTAAGAAAATTTATACCAGTGAGACACTCATTTATTTAAGATTATTGATAGACAAAATTGACACACAATAAAATATTTGTAAATGAATGTTATGTGTTGTGATATCAAATTAGAAATGAATTGAAAGCTTCGTTATTCCACAAAACAGGAAGAAATTTTCTTACTTTTTAGGGTTAAACTGTTGCACTTTTCATTTCAACCAATTGCTTACTTGTTTCTGCTGCGAGAGAAAAACTATAAATGCATTTCACACCTGTTAATGAATGCAGGTGAAGAGAAAATTTACTTACTTCTTTTGTTTGTTGTCTCAACAGTTTAAATTATTCTTATTTCCTTCAGATTCTAATATTTCTACCTCAATTATTTTCCTTACTGTATGATTGACATTTTCTGGCAATAAAAGACATTTAGAATTTTATGAACTTTTTGCATTTTAAACCATTTATAATATTAATGAAGTTATATATACAAATAGCTCAACTTACCTAACTACAGCGCAAATGTGGCGATATATAGGAGTGAAAACAAATTAGAAAGATTAACAACTAATTAATCAATTAAGAACTAATGGATGTTTCAAAATTATGAAATCCCTGTACTGTATAAACTTTTGTTATTGTATCAAATCATCATCTGGTATGGATGATTTATAACAAGTAGCACACATTAAATTATAATAAGTAGAAACAAATATATGACCTTAATTAATTTATTTGCTTCCATGCTAATCAGTCAAATTATCATTATGATCAAAGCTATCCTTATGATTACTCTCATTTCCAATCATTATTTTTTTCGTTTTTTTTTTACACAACAATTTATGATAATAAGAGTAAAACTGCAGTTTACTTTGCCAAATATCCTTTGATTATGTTAATATTGACAAAAGTTATTTTCATTTGTCTTTGAATAAGAATCTAATTCTCTCTATTCTTTCCTAAAAATGTTTTCTGTTTGCTAAACCACAGTTCATAGTATCATCACACTATCTTCTCTTTGATGTCATCCATTGTTGTGATTATTTTAATCAAAAAAAAAAATTTTATTTTTTGTTGAAAGGAAATGGAATAAATTCTTGTTTATCAAATCGTACAAAACTTTTTTTTTAATGTCTCATTATTTCGTATACAAATGATTTCAAATCTCGAAATCACTGCATATCATTAATAAACGAAATGTTTATTTCGCTTCTTCCGCACTAACAGACGGATATTTCATTGCCAGTAACAAACGGATATTCATTTGATGGTAGACAAAAATTGGGCGATGCAAGGACGTAGCAGGACATACTCTCGACAGTTTCAAGAAAATTAGCAAAAGTCTGACCAATTTGAAAACTAATGTTAAATGGCTAATGTCCAAGTAGTGAATATATTAAATGAAATAGTTTAGTATACAATTAAAATTCATGAGAAGTTAATATCGGAATTTCTCATTAATAGTCATTAAAAGAAGCCATGCGACAATGTGGTGACCCAGCTTACCTACCCACCACACAATGTTGATGGCGTAATACATCAAAGATCTAACATAAAGTTCGCATTTCTTTGAAATGAAATACAACGAATAAAAATAGAGCATGTTGAAACGACAGGTTAGAGGACGTACAAAGATCATTTGCTTCATTTGTTTACTTCATCCACTGTACACCTGTTTATAAATCATTGTCATATGTCATAAATCCATAACATATTCGTTTTAATTTATAAATTATAATAAGACGATTTTCTGCTCTATTTGTTAAGTTCGTTTAATTAAGTTTGTGATTTGTGAAAGAAGGGTGACACATATGAAGGTAGATGAGAGCAAAGGATTCTCTAATTTACATAGGTAGTTGATTTCACCTTTCAATTCTTTTTTATTCTTTATAAACTGCAACAAATGTTTCAGCTTAGTTTTTTTCTTTTTTTTTTTTGTGCATCGATTCCTTGACATCTTTTTTCTGCTGTCACAAAATTCTTCATTTCATTTAACACTCCTATTTCATCTTGTTAAACTGTAAAAGATTTCAAGAATATACTATGACAACAAGCAAAGAAGATATTAGATTTTCTAATAAATGACGTTGATTATTTAGGTAAACAGTAAAAATGGAAATTTAAACAGTGGCTATTTAGAATAAAATCATAGCCTTTCCTAGATTATAATTCTAAAAAAACTTTTTTTAAAAAACTTTTTTGCATTTCAAAATGTTCAAAAACGTCAACTATTTCATTATCATAAATTTAATTAATGTTGACACTAAAAATAAATATAAATAGTCATCGCAATTTAAAGTTTTAGAATTTCCATCCATAGCACCTGTTATATCTGCTCACAGAAACAATTTCATTGCACCACTTTCGTTGACCATTTTGATATTTGTTGAAAAGATTGGAAGAAACAATTGATTGTTACTCTGAATGGTCAAACTTTTGAAATTCATCCATTACTAACCGCCTTCTTTGTCTTGTTTTTCTGCCGGTATAGTTCACCTGTCACTATTGGATGATATGTTCAATCCGAGATATATTCCTCAATTCTACCATTTTTGCTCATTTTTCTCGTCTACTTTCTTATCATTCATTTTCTGATGTAGCTAGAAATAGGTACTAATCATCAAAGAGAAATAATCATATCATATCATAATTTTGTGATCGCACAATCTGTTTCGTACTATTTTTAAATTTCAAAATAATTTTCACATTTTCTAAATAACCAAATTTTTATATGGTTCACTTTTTTTCTCAATCATAGTAGAACGCTAAATGAAAGCATTCGGTATAAAAGCCAAAACTTAGATTTTTTTTTGAAAAGAAGTATTGAGGTATTTGAAGCAATCATTCGATGGAATGAAATGGGAGCGAAGCATCTGAATAATAAAAGCGGTTGTCACTCAAAAGTTCGCAGGATAAGATCCTTTTTTACCAGTTCGATTGAAATAACAATTAAGTTCCTGTTTTAACATCTGCAAAAATTTTGTTTCCCTTTCCATATCATATTTTTCATAAATCTTTTTGTTTCATTCACTTAAGGTTTTTTCTCTTTCTCACTTCCATTCCTTTTTGTTATCTTAACCTTTTCATTTCGTATCAATTCTTCAATTTCAATTTGTTTCAGTTTAAAAATGAAGTCATACTATTTGAATAAGAATTTCTTCCTTCAATCATAAAACAAAATATAGCATAGCTTTGCATGGAAGTTTTTCATGCTGAAGGTATAAAAATAAATTCAGACGGAGACCAGTTCTGTACTTATGAATATATAAAGATGAGTCACTAATAATTACTGATATCAAAAAATTATAAATTATCGATCCGAAATGTAATAGCTTCAACACTTTCATTGCAAATCCATTTCTCTTCCATACCATTATCTCATTTCATTTCATTTCAAATAAAGCAGAAATGGATCTAATTTGTCATTACAATTCGGTTGGTTAAACAGCTCTAAATCTGATGATCTTTCTTCTTGATATTATAGAGAAACATATTTATATTTGGTTCATTAATGGAATCTCTCTTCGATTCATAGCTAAATGTTTCTTAGAGATATTATATATTAGTATTAGCTAATCCAAAATGATTTAAAATATCTGTTTAATCTCTCATTCATCTATATTATTGTCCTCATTCACCGTCACATAGTTTCTTAACTTGATTGATTGAAAATGATTGGAATTTTAATGTCCACTAGCAATCATACGATTGTATTCAAGCCATTTTCAAACAACTTTATTTTCTCATATTCTAAACACACAACAATTCTAAACAATTTTTGAACTGTCATAATTGAGTATGAGTGAAATAAAACTAAAATGAGTCACTGATATGTGATAGTGGAAATAGATAGAAACTGATTGAGTATTTATCGTCTCTTCGAAATTTTACAGCAAATGTTTGCATTATTCAAAATTTACATACAGTCACTCAAGAAAATTGCTCAAAATTAAGGATAATAGAAGATTTGAATCCGATTCACCAAGGATTAAGTGCCTCTTATCAAATTCGCAGTCTCCAGCATAACCAGACACAATCTGGTACTTAAATATCAATCAGTTTTTTGAATGCCTCTTCGAGAGTTTCTTTCCATGACAAAAATTTATCGGATTACTGATTGGTGCTCAGTCATCAATCTGCTTAGCAAACCGGTTGCATTAACTTATTTAAAGTCATAATTGTCATAAGACATTATATTGATTCAACTTTACATTTTCTGTACACCTAACGACTTTACTTAAAACACTTTTTTGATTTTCAAGAATTGAAATGGAAAGATTTTTTATTTTATACTTTTTAAATGAAATATATATAAGAGTTTCTAGCACTAAACTCAGTTCCATTATTATTCTTTTTCTCTTGTTAGATCATGTTTGATATGCCAGTTCACGTTAGCACATTTCAGGTTATTTCAGAATATGTCAGATCTTAAAAAAAGACAATTATGCGTTTGTCTTCTTCCTTGTTTTATTCCAAAACATTATAAAAGACAAATTTTAACGGTACATGTATCCATCATTCACCATCATTCCTCCTCAAATTTTAACCAATTCAAATTATGCTATCCAACAAATTTTTAAATTTTAACCTCAAAACCAGAAATCGATGATTATACTTTCCAAAAATTCAGCATTAATCTTAAGAAAGATGAACACTGAAGATTAGAAAGGTCAAATTCATTTCTTTGCGTCGATTTGTTGAGGGAATATTTTTGTAATTTTTCCCTCTTTTCTTTACTAATGGACGACAATCGGAAGAAAAGAATTATTGCAATAGTGCAAATTCCTTTCCAACGTATTATCCAACATGTGGTAATCATTTCGACGACGATTTTGTCAATGCTCAATATGCTACACTTCCTGCAACAATTGCCCTCTTACTTATTATTACTTTTTATTTCTTAAACTATTAAATTTTAAAACGTTAATTAAATCAAAAGTGGAATTTTGACAAATTCATTCAATTCACTTGCACATTTGAAAGCAAAGGTCAAATATCTGTCTTTCCTTTCGCCCAATTTTCCTATTTGTATTGAAAAATTAAATTTGACAAGAAGTTTTGCTCTTTTATAAAATATAATTGTTTTATTTAATAAAAAAATAATTGTTTTTTATAAAACATAGTTGTTGTTTTATTAATCGGTTCTTTGTAAACAATTGGAGAATGTGAGGACATAAAAGAGAAATCATCTCTTAGAAATGAATCTAATCTTTTCAAATACTTATAAATTACACAACTCTTGAGATTCTTCTTATCATCATCCACATAAATTTCTATTCTGATTTTTTATGTTTAAAGACGCTTTTTGAAAGTTTAATTAAAAGCAAACATTATGAATGATTTAGATTTGAATGGTTGGTACCACCTAAATGGCCAAATCAAATTGATATTTGCACTGGTGATCAATGCAAAAAAGACTTTTTAGCTTCTTATGTTTATCATTTATACCTTCAAATAAATAATCGCTTTTAGACAACTGGCTAATTTCAGTGGACAAATTGCGCATAATATAGATAACGATTTGGTGACACAGTGGCTTCCAGTCAATTTGATGATGGCTTCCAGTCAATTTGGTTCATTCCTCACACCCTTGGTTCATTAGTTTAAATGAGGTACGTTGTGAAGTAATGAGAATGTGAAGTAGTTTAATTTTTAAAATTCATTTATTAATTAGTAAGAGTAATTGAGAAATGATTCAGAGAGATTTGATCTAACACTTATGTGACATGAAGTGAACAAAAATGGAAAGCTGCCTCCGTAGAAAGCTAACACCCAAGTGGACAATTCGACGAAAGCTTTTAGATTGCTTACCTCATTTTTTCAAACATATTTATAACTTTCAAATTCAGGTCATTACTCAGCGACAATTTAAATAATAGCTCAGTTAGTCATTCATCCATTAAGAGAATTAAGTTCCCTTGCACTTTTAGTTATTTTTTTAAAATGATTGCTTAAAACTTTTTTTATATATCAAACTTTTTTCTTATACAAATTTCAAATAATTTTTGAAAATCCAATCCTTTCTTAAGATTCCTACATATTTAGTGACATTTTACGTGCTGCAATGAATGTCAATCATGAAATTTACACGAAAATTGCACTAACTAATCAATCAATCAATCAATCAATCAATAATTGTGACAAAATGAAAAATCTTCAATTTTAGGAAATGGAATTTTGAAGACAAAAAAAGTGCTACGAAAACCGCAAAAATTTTTAAAAACTGCGACTTTTTAAAAATTTTTGGAAGTTTTCGGATCCGCTTTTTTTGAAAAAAAGAATGAAGTTTTTTGCAGAGTACTATTTTAGCTCCATAAGTTAAAATCTTGCATTCGACGCTTCTCGTAATTTTTGTAAAGTTGAAATTGTAAATTTTTGAATTGTAAATCTCTACCTTGTGCAGTAAACAAAATTTTATGTCAAATACAAATTTTATCAAAGGAAATTGCACAAGTTTTATTCAATTGTTAAAAATAGGGAAGAATGTTATAAGTAAAAGAAGGATTATTTATTCAAATACAATCTTATTTAAATAGCAATGTTTATTCAAATGAAGTAAAAAAGAATTTACAGATTGATTCAGAAGATAATTTTCCAAAGCTCTTTTTGCATATGACGTCATTCTTTCATTTTTGTGAAATACTTTGTTATATTTGCTTCATGGAAATGTAGTGATTAAAGTTGTAATTATTTTACATTTTTCTGATTGAGCAAACAAATAGTGATTAAATTGCTTTATAGCTATACTCTATAATATATATTTTAGTAGAACTGAGCAAGTCCTTGGGATGTTAATGACACTAACTTGCTCTTTGATTTTGCCATATTTTAAATATTTTAATTAGTTGGTAGAAATTTATCGTATGTCAAAGCAAACAATGATTAGGAAAGTGATGATATTAAGTAGATAATCAGATGAAGTGCTGATATTGATAAGCTGATTAGAGAGATGCTATCAAGGTTGCTATTAATTTAGGGAAATTTCCAATATAGTTATTTATACAATTGAATAATTTGAATGATAACAGTTAAAACACTAAATGATAAATAGTAATTTGTTTACATACTGATATTATTTATGATTTCAAATATACTGTGAACAGCGGACAATAACAAATAGTTGCGGTTATGTCAGAATAATTCTTCTGATAGACAAATGTTGAAATGAAGCGATTCGTTTTATTAGTTTGTTTAATTCAATCGATCCGACTTCCGTCCTTCCTTCCCTGTCGAAAACACAATTAATTCTTTGGAAATAAGAAAAAAAATGAAATAGGCTGTTATTATTGTCGTGCACAAGTAAAACATATCTTATTTCTTTATTTGAAATCTCATTTTTGCAATGAATTATTGGAGTTTTTTAATTTCATTATTCTCATGTAATTAGAAAAAACGAGTGTGCCGAAATTATTTTTAATTTCAAGAAGACATTGAAATTAATTGTTATGTTAAATTACAAAATTCCAGGAAAATTATTGCAAATGTTTGTCGTTATATCGTTTGAGACCTATCGGATTAGTTTCAGGCTTATTATGGATGATTTTCCGGAATTTTTGTCTGGAGTTCATCTTATACATATTTCATATTTTTTTCAGATGGTTTTCGTATTTAAGAGATTTATCTGCGATTCACAAAGGAACATTTCCAAATCTAAAGTGTTTCATGTGATTTAAATCAGAAAATTTTATTTGGTACTATATTTATTAAATATTATTAATACTATTTTACACTGAAGTTTCTCTTGACAAATAATAGCTGTATCAATACGATAATTTTAAGAATTTAAAATGTTTCAGAATGTGTTGTATGTAAAAATTTTAAAGCTTTTAATTTTAAATTAACTCCTGCATCGAAATTTTCTGTCATCTAATGGAGAATATGCTTGTCAGATCTCTTTCTCAGATTGAAATCTTAAAAAATCCTTGTGACAATATGCTAATATAAATAAATATACATATATCAATGAGTTAATTTAAAGCTATTCAGCATTTCCATTTCTATAAGTCAACTGGTCACTCAATCAATGTCATTGAATTATATCTTACATCAATCAGAAATAATCCATATCAGAGAGAATAATCAAAGAGAGGAGAGGAAAAATTGAAAATGTCAAATGACTCATTCATAGAGAAGCTAAGTGATACATTTCGTTTGTTTCTACACTATTTTCTTTTTTATGGAAATTTTCTTTATTAATTTAATTTAACTCTGATTAATTATGGGATCTTTCGAAGTAAAGCCTTAATGATAGAAATATTTCCTTATTATTTACACTTTTTCTGAGTGAAACTAAAACAGAGAATAACGAAATAAATACCAGTTATCGATAAGGAATTAGGCGAAGTTATCAGATATGGTTGACTGACTGATTGATTGATTGATTAATTGTTTGACTGGCTCTGCCGTACTATCTTCTTTGTGAAACTTTATATTATTTAAAGATGAATTAAGACTTTCTCTTCTTGATTAATTTATTGAACATATCAATAAACATAAGTTATTTACGATTATCACTGGTGTATTATCACTACCCATTAGTTATCAAGAGTGATGGAATCAGAAATATCATCGTAAGAACTCGCATGACGTCATTATATATGCTTAGTGCCTAGCAAATTTACTTTTTACGCTTCTACCATAGAAGAGGAAAAATTAGCATCAACTCTTCAAGCTTTGCAATATTTACTTAGTCTTTTTTCGAAGTTCCTATCAAATGTGATCTATTTAAATGCATTGATTGACTGACTGCGAACAGAAATTTTCCCATTTAAATTAAACGATATGATAGCTTTTTTTTCTTCGTATCACTAATTCCTCTTAAATTATATATTAACTTTCCTTTGTTTTCAAACCTGCTCAAACAATGAACAAATATTTCCATTTATTTCATACTTATCATTGTTCAACAAATGACTGCAGTGTATTCTCAAATCTTAAATTCAAAAACTATTAGTTTACAACGTTCTGGAAATTGAATTTATTTACATATACTAATCACATGCCATATTAAAGCTATTAGTTCTCATAAATTAAATTTAACTTAAATTAAACCAATTACACACTATTCAGGTTAAAAAGGAAAATTATTGATTTTCGTGGTAGTGTTGATGACAGCAGATTTCAAGCATTTTTCAATGATAATTCTTACAAATGTTTATTATTTGCCTCGTCAATAGCAATGTTTTGTTTGCATTGTTTTACTCATTTACTGATAAATCTATGCACTGATAAGTTTGATGATAAATCTCTACACTGAATTTTTCAACTTCCCCGAAATAGAAAAGGGATTTTTTCCTTTCTAAACAAATCATTAAGAAAACCCTCGTAAATTCCTTCATGAATTTCTTATCAATGAATTTGTCTTCTATTGTCTTATCACCAACATACAAATTCTTTTCTTTTTCTTCTTTAAAATCAGAGTAAACATTGATAGCAATCTAATCAGCCAAAGAACTCTCAAAATGTACCGTTTATGCAAAAACCAATATCAGGGAAGAGAACATTCTGAACTTTCACAATATTAATATGTTTATTCCATAAGAAATTGTGGAATATATCCAATTATCATTTGTAATCAAAAATAAAGCGCACTTATCCGAAATCCACCATACTTCTGAATACATATCTTAGCGCTTTTTTCAGTTATGAATTTGATTCCTTTGCTTTAATATGAAAACTTGTCAAGCAGCGCCTCATTGCAATTGCTTTTCAGTTTGCGTTTGTATGTCACCACTTTTTATCTTTCTATTAATGCTTATCTTCATTTATCCTCACCAAATATTGGTGCTCACTATCTGCTAAATAAAAGTAGTTTCTATCCTAAATTCAAAACTTTTAGAATTGAACTACGGCATATTTCCTTCAGTAATTTTTCTTTTCACTTAAATGTGATCTATTATTGATTAGGCGCTTTTCGTTTGATGTTGCTAATGTAAAAAATTATAACAAACATGAGCAATAATCGCTGTTGATTTGTCACTTTTTCACTTTTAAAATAGCAAGTTTGCATAAGAGGGTGTTTATTTCGATTTATTTCGGGGTTTAATCGCCGAAAATATGCAAAAAGTAATGATTTTCTTTAAAATACTGTTTTAAAGATTTGTAAATTTCAGTCTATTACTTCATTTCGAATTCAAAATTTATAAATGATTCGAGTTTCGTTAGAAAAGAGAAAAATATAGGGTAAATTTTTTCCAGGAATGGCTCGCATAATGAATTATTCATCAACTTATTGCTTCCTAGAATAAACAAGCGCACACACACACACACACACACACACACACACACACACACACACACACACACACACACACACACACACAAATAAACAATTTCATAAAAAATGATAATTTTGAATTTTTTTCCTCTTTTCACTTTGCTCCAAAAATTGAATTTCCACAGTTGATCCTTAATTATTCATTGTAAATAAAATTATGTTTACAAAATTGCTCTTTTCAAGAGATTTATTTCTTAGAACTAACACTATTCACATCACGTTGTCTCAATAAGATTAAGGACAAAACTTTTTAAATTACAAATTTATGCAGTTTTTCAATTTCCATTATTTGAACAATGTCCGGAAAGTATTTACAAAACAAAAGGGATAAGTTATTGATATTTTTGTAATAGCTAAATGAAATGAATTCTCGAAATGTTTGTTGAATTTTGTGCAATTTTGCATTACTTTTTATTTCACTTTGATCAATTCAAAAAATTTTTCTTTAAAAAAAACTATTCGGCTTTTCTACGAATACTTTGATAAGCAACGAATGAAAAATATTATGTGTTTTGGTGGCGCTCAGTTCCTTGGTGGATACGTACCCAAAACCAGTTATTTGCGTCCTCTTTCATCGTTATGTTTTGCTTCAAATTTCGAAAAATCCACCACATTACCACTAATAATTTTTCTTTTTAAAATAATTTTTGCAGTTATAGTTTGATTGTAGTATGCTACACTCAATGGATAGAATTCTTTCTCAAGAAAAAAAATTTTTTTTCAAGATTTGAAACACTTTTACACTTCACATTCAAGTGAAAAGTCTTGATCCAATGTATTTCAACGTGTTTTCACTCAGTTTAAAATCAATTCTTTCCACTACCAAATGTCTGAACGTAAATGTTTGCATGTTTTGTTTTTTGTTTAAATTTCAAATTGTTCACTTTTGAAACAACGAATTTTCTATGTATTTTTATAGAAGTCAGGACAAACTTTAAATAGCAATTTGCACTGTGATGTAACATTGGGAGGAAAGAGGAGAAGAGAAGAGGTTGTCATCATTGGAATAATAATTTATGGGTAACTAACAGATAGTATTCATATATATATATATATATAATTCACTAACGATGAACCACAACTTAGCTTTGCTAATGAACTTAATGAAATCGATTTGACTTCTAACTTTCGTCGACTGTAACAGATGATAAATGTGTTGAAATAAAATTAAGGCATTTCTTCAAAGCAATATTTGTAGTAATATCCATTATAGTTCATGTTATAAGGCTGTAGGAATTTAAATTCACAAATTTATCAATGAATTTATAGAAATTTATTCTTAAAAGTAATAATATCATAGTTTTCGATTGAAATTCTTTGTTTTACTTGAAAAGGACTGCTTAAAAATTACGAATCCTTAATATCTGTTATTTTACATTTGTAAATAATTTATTTTCCATTATGCTATCTTTGAAAACATTTACGGAATCGCTTATTCGTTTAAGCCAATTAAATTACTACCAGAAGATAGCGAATCTGTTTTGCGGTAGTAAAATGGTGCAAAGAGTATTTCGTGTTTAAAGTTAATCACAGAATGCTTGTTATAAGTCTGAGAATATTGATTTGGTATTGATCGCCGGTGATGATGTCAATTTGTTTGCGACAGTTCATTTTAGATTTGCTATCTTTCATTTACGAAATAAAATAATACAACCATTTGCTGCAGAATAATTAATTCTTTTTTTTATCAATATGTAAAGAGAAGATTTTATTCCTTCACTTCTTAAAAAGGGATTTATTTCCATGCGCTATTGATACATAACAATGGCGAATAAAATAAAAGTTAACAACCTCAATCATTCCTTCAAATTAATTAATATTTGCGCCTGCTTATTAATTTGTCAATTCACTTCATTGCGCAAGCAATACCAGTTACCAGTTCAATCAGTCAGTTAATCATTTCCATTTTAATAAACATAAGATAGTAAATTCACACTGCCAAGACACTGTAATATCATTTCCGTTCAGTGGAAATATTTTCAATTAATAGTTGCTAGCAATTTACACACTAAATGCGATATTTTTCTGAATCACATAAGCTAACTAATTTTCAACAAATTTTTATGCGCGTTTTAAAAAATAAATGAAAGAGAACGGAAAGTATGGAAGTATGAAATGGTCGATCGGCTGTTGCTTATTCTTCCCTTTTGTGTTATTTGATAAGCTGTTTCCATAGAAGCGCTAGAAAGTCATTAGCAAATCATCGAGTAATCCCAATAAAAACTGTTCTTTTTATCGCTTAATTTCATATTCTATAATACTAATTTTGGAATGGTTAATTAGAAAGTAAACTGAAAAGTGAAGGCATGTTGCTGTAAAAGCATATGTAAATTTACAAAACTTTATATCGTTTTGCGTAATTTGTCGCGTTAAAGACATAAATTAATTCACTGTTGCAGCAGTTTGATATATCAAAACATTTCCGAAATGACAGCACTAACGGCTCGCCGTACCAGCTTTAAAGAAACGATAGAGCATAATGCTTCACCGGAAAATATCAATAGGCGTGCCGTAACACAACAACAACGGCAACGCATTATTGATGAAATATATCCGGAATTGTCACTGGATCAAGACAAGAAGCATAAAGTGAAGCTACAATACAAAACACCATCATTACCTGCTACAATCGAAGATGCTAGTGAAGATGAGGAGGCCAATAATTTTTGAATTTCTTCAAATCTAAAAAAACGAATTTTTTCAAAAAAATTTAGATGTAAAATTCAAAAACAAAAATTCATTTTTTTACAGTCAGTAGCTATAAGCAAGTGCTTCTCTTCCACCAGAAGCCTTGACGGACGTTCACCATATGCTTTACCGCCAGAAGAACTCTTCCGACACACTCTCCTCACAAATCAGGATTTCTTCTCTAATCCTCTTATGAGTGCAAAGTTCGAACATCGCCCTTTAAAATCCTTTCGAGCGATAAAAACAACTGCCTGGCTGTCACGAGGATTTAATGATTCTATCATACGGAACAAAAGATCACTCTGTAAGTCATTATAAGATATTCCTTTTTGAAAAAGAATATGAAAAGATAATCAACAAGTCAATCTTCATTCTTCCATCTCTTTTCACTTAACTTTTTAATATAATTTAACTTTATGGATCACAGTGTCTCTAGAAGTACCAGTATGTACTTATATTATCAGAGCTTATTCAGATTTGCTTGAAGAAAATATTGAGTTGTAACTGCAAATCGCACTTCATTTTCATTTACATTAAAATCCAAAAATTTTGATAAAAAGAACGTCAAATGTAAAAACAAAAAGCTGATTAAACTTTCAGCATTACTTGCTGAGCGCCCAAGTGGCGCAAATTTTGAGTCACTGTCTGTGGACTTTTTGGATTTACCACCAATTCCCGAAACTGTTCCATTGAGGAAGATATCAGAAAAGGAGGGATTAAATTCCGATGATGAAGAAAAGGAAGACGAAAATACTTTCGAAATACTCGCCCCAGAACACTCCAATCTCGACACATTTGCATAAGTTGCATAATTTTTTTCTATTTTATTTATAAAAATTTAAAGCAAAATTTTTTTTTTTCAGAATAGTGATGAAATTCATGGCACATTTTGCATATTTTATGTTAAGCAAATCAAGATATCAACATGAATTCAGTAACTTGCTCAATCCTTCTTTCTTCTTTTACAAATACTCTAATGTAATTATCTTATGACAATCTGTTCATATCATTTACTAAAACCATATGTATCAAAATACAGAATAAAACATATCAAAATCTGACTTTAAAATGTGAACTTTTAAAGTAGCAGTGAAAATAATAAGGAAATTCTTAAGAGATTTAAAATTTCAAATCTTTTGCGCTTTAATTTCTGATTCAAAAATTTGATAAAAGAAAACATTGATGTGGTTTTACATAGCACAGAGAAGAAAGATTGATTTTATTGCATAATAGACTTTCTTCTGTTATTTCGTTACTATGTGTGATCATTATGTATATAATGTAATCTATTAGATATCAACCGAACTTACATTTTCAAAATAGCACCTATGTTTGTAGTTATTTTTCTGAAATTATTTTAGTATTTATGGATACTTCACTTAAAAATTTTGTAAAGAAAGGATGTTGATGCATTTTTCAGGTCCCGAGGAGACAGTTTTGTTGAATTCATTTGGCATTTTAATATCATTTCGTTTTAAATAAAATTCACTTTCAAATCTGAGTAATTTCTGGCTTAAATTGCATAACTAATAAGATCTGCCATCAAAAAAGGAAAATTACAAATTTCCTAGTTATGAATGAAGTAAACATCCTAGACAAAAAATAGTCCATCCCAAACTACTCCTTCAGTGGCATCAATATTTTATTACTTCACAACTGAGGCAAATTCAGAGTTCATTTTTAAAATTAGTTCATTTGCTGATCCTTCTGTCACAGCAGAAACTGTTTGGGAATTGAAATTCAAAAATATTGGACATATATATATATATATACATATATATATATATATATATTTATTATATATATATATATATATATATTGCACAAAAGCATAATTATTACAAATATTTTAGTGTGATATTCCTGAAAAACAAACAGAGCGAATCAAATTTGGAGACAAACTCTTAACATTTATTTTGCATAACTTCATAACTGAATAAGCAGTTTAAATATGAAGAACAAATGAAAGTAACACAATGGATAAAATATTCAATTATATCGCCGTTACAAATAATTTGGTTCAATCTTTACAGATTCTTATATAACTTTCTTTTCCTTATACTCAATAAATCTTACTACTATGGAAGATATTTTGATTACAAAATCAACTGGAATAGAATCATGAAAATCAGAGTGAATTACAGCAGTTTATTAGCGATATTTCCGAATTTTTTATCTATTCCACCAATATTTTTACCTCTATTGAGATGATAGCCTTACTATGTACTGTATACCATCAAACGTCAGATAGTCCCTATTACCTACTTTTTCTTTCTATCTTATCTACGTATCATTGAGGAACCTAATGAAATGCAATCCATCGATAAATTAATTCATTCAACAAATCCAGAAGCTGACGGATCGTTCACTTATTATTACATCATGGCAAAACGAAAAAGACACACATCAATAATATATAAAATAAAACAAAAGAATTTAAATTTAAATCCAAACTACTCATTCCATTTAAATTATTTTTCTGCATTTCATTTCACTGTTCGTATCATTCGACACAGATGCAACGAAAGTTCGTGTAAGATTAGAGTCCGTAATGGATTAAGGTCAGAATTGAGGGTCAGGCGTATTGCTTGGAGTGATTTTGAGATATAGATGTGGTGGAATAATTTGAGGAGAAATTTCCAGACAATTACACGTAGTATCAGCGCAGTACATATTAACCGAGGAGGAGAAATGGTACTACATCTGAAGAGATGCAAAATTTGATGAGGAGATTTATGGAGAATGAAACAGAAGAGGGTAGAAATGAGTGCAGGTGAACTGCAGGTGCCTTATTTTCTGATTGGAATAAGTTTTTCAGTGGAAAAGGGTAGTTATTAGAGAAGTAACCGTTTACCTATTGTTTCGTTCCATATTTTCATTTTCTTCAGTTATGTAAGATGTGCTTTGTATTTGCACTTCTGTGAGATAGATAATCTATGAGGTCGTTGTCGAACATCTTGTTGATTGACATTCTGGACAATTGATATACAGGTTTAACTGTCTGCAATGTAAATTGAAGAAGGAGGAGAAAGACTGATTGGATTTTTTGAAAGGCAGAAATTTCGCTAGCTAATTAAGGGAGGGAAAGAAAGAAGTTGACTGCACATTGCAAATAGGTCAACGGTCATGTCTTCGTTGTTTCATTGTAATCTATTTTTACATTCTCAGTAAATAATAACATAGCGTGGATGCAATTTTGTATTATTTGAAATATTTAAATAAGAAACTCATCTTCTGTTAGACAGATATGCGTAACCTAAGGATGTAGACTGGTTAAGGATATAGTATCATTATCGACGTCTTTTAACTAATTTGCATGTTTTCTTTGAATAATTGTTCGACATTTATAGAGAAAAGTATTCTTAATGTTATTTTTCAGTTTTTTTACTGATTTTTTAATTGTAAAAATCAGCGATGGAAAGTATCGTAAATTCGGTAAAAAGTATAGCCCTCGATGTGGGTCAATATTTAACACCAGTGCTTCGGGAATCAAAATTCAAAGAAACAGGCGTATTAAATCCTGAAGAATTCGTTATTGCCGGCGATTACCTTATACATCATTGTCCAACTTGGTCATGGGGTCAATTAGATCCTTTAAAGTAAATTTTACTCTTATTTGTTTTTTAACTGTAACCTCTGAGTGCGAAAATTTAGCAATTTCATATAAAAATTAATCATTTTTCTACAACCGTTTAATGGTTCTTGATGTATTACTGAAATGCATGATATTTTCATTGTTCTTCCTGTTGCTGAGAGGGAAGCTTTTAGTTACATGAAAATTTCTGAACAAATGGCATGAAATATTTCGCCGTACTTTTATATAAAGTTTTTTACATATGTATTAATATTTCAGAGCCAAACCATATCTACCTATAAACAAGCAATTCTTGATCACACGTAATGTGCCGTGTTTTAGTCGATGTGTGGATATGGAGTATGACTCATCACAGGAAAAGGTGTTTTATTTAAATTGAAAGAAACAATATCTGTTAGTTCTTTACGTATATCCATTAGGAACTTTAGTGCTAAGTAGATAGTGATTTTTTTCAGGTTCCCTTTTCTTCTATGTAATTGAGTCTTTTTAAAACAATTTATTCTGCCGTTAAATAGTGTTTGTAATGTTTGCTTTTTGTTCACGGGTTAGTTTTACTCCAACAATTCAGGAATAGTCTCACGATTATGATTATTTAGAGACAAGAATTGCTTCTTTAAATTTAAGTCTTATAGATACTAAAAAGTAAAGAGTGGAATGATGAGGGTGATTTCACCAACGTCGAGGATGATGAAGGATGGGTTGATACGCATCATTATATATTAGATGCGAGTCAGAAACCTGCATCGATGTTTGAGATACCTCAGACGGGATCTTCTGAGGTTCGGATTTTTATGTACTATTATTATGTAATATATGTAGGTAGCGACTTTAAATTATTTGAAAATATTAGTGTTGCTTTTAGTCAAAACGATCGGAAGAACCAGAGGATGACGATAGGCCACCAATGGACATGGATGCGTTTGTTGCTGAGGGTGGTCTCGAGGAAAACGATCCTTATAGGTAGTTTTTCAGAAGATTTTCTGAAATAGCACCAGGGTGATATGATCCAAACTCTTTCTCTTCTATTCTAAATTTTCGTAGTAATCAAGGTCTTCAACTTTTCTCTAAATATATTTATCAGAAAACTTAAGAAAGATATTCAAGATTTGTTGAAGAGGAGAGAAATGAGACCGAAGGTGACACCGACAACGTCTTGCATACTCGTACTTACGATCTTCACATAACTTACGACAAATATTATCAGGTAATTTAGATTTTAGTATTATAGTAGTATGGTAAGAAACGAGTTTTCAAAAAAAACCGTATTTTGATTATAGATTATTTCAGTGTATTCCACTTTTTTAGCCGTAATAAATTTCTTATTGATCATTACTCATCATCATGCAATAATTTGTATAACTGGATTTAAACATCCGATTTCTGCCACTTTCATTGAGCAGTTTCAACATTAGTGACGGTTTATAATTACATTTCTTTATTAACCACTCAGGTACCTCGTCTTTGGTTGTGCGGATATGACGAAGACAATAAACCACTTACTGTGGATAAAATGAACGCAGATTTTTCGCAGGTTCACTTGTTTCTTAGATTTTTAGATGTGAAATAGTAAACAGTATCCCTTAATACGTTTTGCAGATATTAATTGTTAACTATCTTAACTGTTTCCGGCACACTTTTCATCACTTTTCAAATAAATTTTGATGATTTAAGGACCATATTAATAAGACGATTACAATGGAACCCCATCCATATTTTCGCACTGCTATGGCTTCTATCCATCCTTGTAGACACGCAGAAGTAATGAAGCGTCTTATTGAGCAGCTTGCTGAGTCGGGAAAAGAATTGAGTGTTGATCAGTATCTCCTTATATTCCTCAAATTTGTTCAGGTTATTTTAAAAATATTCATAGATAAGTTGGTCTTTGTCTTGCTTTAAATAAACTAGTCAGAAGCTTGCATCAAATTAATTAGCTGAAAAGACTGTTTATCAGCAATTCTAAAAGGAAAAAAAAACGGTCAGTATTAGGAAATAAATTTTAACTTTCTCATGGATTATAATTTTATTTGATGTTACGGCAAAATAATTAGCATGAATTTTAGGCAGTGATTCCAACAATAGAATATGACTACACAAGAAGTATCCAACTTTAATTCGATTAATTACATGAAACGATGGGTAGTTTCAAGTTGGCTGCTATTATGAACATCTTCCAGTTGCTCAGTTCTATATCAGTTTTGAATTTCTTTTTCCTTTCATGCTGATTGTCGCACTTTAGGAACTTTCATAATTCATAAAGTATCTACTTGTTTCCTCAGAGGAAAAGCTTTTAAGGAGAACCTCCAGAACTAAGCTTCTTCGCTTATTGTTTTTACTTGTTGGAGTGAATTTCTATGAACTGTTTTTCTTCACTGTTCACTTCTTTCTAGTGCTTACGTGCGTTACAGTCTTCATCAGACTTGTAATATCAAATACAGAGCTTTTCATCACAAAATTTTTGTTGTAAATTTTTATTTCGGAAGGATTCATGTTGGTATAAGACAATATGTAAAATAGCTTTATAAATTTTCAATAAATATCTCTTTGTTTCGCTTCTATGAACAAAAAGTGAATTCGAAAAGGAAGGGAGGAGATGCCGCTATTTTCTTTTTGACTGAATAATTTTTATGATATGTGTGATTAATGGCGTAAATCTCAGGGAAATACTTTTTCATGCGAAAGCTATGAAGCTAGGAACTCTGGAATGACAGAAAAATGGGTGGTGAAGTAAACATCTCATTGAGTTCTAGTTGTTTTTAAAGTCATAAATTTTAGCATTAGCGTTTAGGAGGCGAACTAAGAGACATTGAATATTTGTGATAAAGGATTATGCGTAAGTTGAATTTTGGCATTCCAACAAATTTCTATGTTTAGATTTGTTGACAAATCAATCTGAATTGACTATGCGGTTCTCCTTGTTTGTATTATAGCATGAGGAAAATAGGTATGATTTGATAGAAACCATTATTAACCTGTTATAATACGGAGGTTTATTAAAAACTTTCTGAACACTTGTTGGTATAAGCTACATTTTTTTTTAAAAAAAAAATGCTAGCAACGACTTTCATAACTGTAAGTAGTGATCATTAATCTAATGATATTCAGTTGTAGTTTAATGACTACACTAAAATTAATTTCACTCTTCCATAACTTTTGTACGTGTTGATAAGTTTCCATACGCTCTGTATACTTATTAAAAAAAATCCAATAATTCATAATTCATTGAATCCAAATTTTTTTTCTTGATCATACTAAAAGGAATTTAAACTTTCGTTGGTAAAAATTGCTGGATTGTCATTTGTTTGCGAGAAATTAGTAAGATACCAAATAGATATAATTAAAACACAACCAATAAATAGCCCAATTTTATCTTTATATTGTTATCAATTTTCGATAATTTAGTGTAACAGTATACGGAGATAACACGAACATGACGATCACTGTTTGTGGAAACATACAACAGTAATCATGGAAACGATAAATCCGTTCTGTTCGAGCGATCAGTGATCTGGATTTCATTTTCCATTTCTTGAATAACTGAATGCATTCTGTTTTTATATCTATTATAAAAAGCCACACTTTTCTTCCGTTTTCGCTTTATTTGTGCAAAAGTGTGAAAATTGCTTACGGAAAGTTCCGGAAGATTTTTCTGGATGCTATACAAACAATAGTAACGCGTTTGGCTCTCCTTTAGATTAAAGTAGTTGCCATGTAATTTGGACTATGAAATCGTTGTCAAAATTTAGACAAGGCTTGAAATATTTGCAAACAACTAAATGAAAAATGAATAAATAAATAATATAAATTAATGAAATAAATTAAATAAATAAAATAAGTAAATATATGCACATAAACGTTAATTTACACTGTTTCATAATTTTTCCGACTTTACTGGAAAGCTTTGACTCCGACAGAAAATCTCTATTTTATAAATCAGTATAACAAGAACTCATAAAAAGTAATAGAACAAACTTTTTTTGGAAATCCCGTTTAAATTTTCTGCACATTCTCAAATTTAATAATTTTCAATTTCATTGAAAAGTATACAATTTATCTATATTTTTCTTTTCATCTTAGTATTTTATCCATCCTTTCTCTCCAATTTTTCATCTCTTTCCTATTTTTTACTTTCATTTTTAAGTTAAATTCTATTCATTTCACATTGCACTGACAAGAGAATAACTGCAATGTTTGGATATGATACTTTTTTGGTCAAAAAATCTCATAAATAGAGAGCGAACAATTAGTATGATTTTTTTATTTAAATTCTGAAATTATTACAAAAATACATAACTTTCCATTTCCACTCTTTTTTCATTTGCCATGAAATTCTTAAAACTGTCAGTACGTGTAAGAAATTGAAAAAAAGGAAGAATTCCAAATCATCATCTACTGACAATAGAAATTTATTCTGCTTGAATGTCAATACAGAAAAAAATTCTCAATATTATTCAAAAAAGCAGATATTCAAAAAGAAAAAATGACATAATCTCCCGAAAAAGTTAATGACATTTTCACCTCTTTCTCTTTCTTTCATTCATATCTGGAAAATTTATGTCTTAAGTTGAATTGAATAACCCTATGCCAACTTGGAAATTCACTCTTCTATATGCACTATATAATGATGTTCGATTTTTTTGTGAAACTGTAACAGATTTTAATTGCTGCAGTTGTTGAAGTGAAGAAAGGAAAGAATTTAGTGACAATAGAGATTTAATTTATATATTTGATAGAAAGAACAAATTTTCCAATTTAAACATTCCACTTCATGAGATGAAAGCTAACTGATGACAACTACCAGACGTAGGTGTCTCTTGGTTACATGACACGCCAGTAAATTCGAATACCTTTTGTTGAATGTTCCGATGAATCCACCTTTCTGGTGCTACACACTCGATCTGTATCATTTTATTTTAGCAGATATTATCATATATGGAATAAGATATAATAGCTCTCTCTCTCTCTCTCTCTCTCTTTCTCTTCGCACTAATTTTCATTAAAGAAAGCTAAAGTTAATCAAAATATGAAGAAAAGAGACCGAACCTTGTTTGGATAAAGTATTTTTAGAGTGATAATCCTCTTAAAAAATGATAAATAGAAGTAACTTGTAATGACTACTAACTGTAAGCATAGCCACCGTTAGCTCCGTACTGCTGCTGGTAATAGGAGTCGTTCCACTGATAAGATGAGACTTTATCTAACTGACCTGAAACAGGTGACAGTTACTGCTTAATAAGAGGGCACAGCACTCTTATACATGATGTAGAGTGGAAATAGTGGGACAAACAAAGAGCACCGTTGTCGTGGGACTCCTGGAACAGACCAGTTGAGCGAATTGTGGACAAACTCTTCTCTAAAAAAGGTGTAGTATTGATCATTCGTCTAAGCCAGCTCCGGTTGCTTGTGGAGGCGGCCTGATTTGTGCCGGATTCCGCGTTGTTATCATTGGGCAACAAACTGAAATTTTCAGTCTTTCTCTTTTTATCCTCTTCCTTGTACTTTGAGGTTTTAATTTTTGTAAATTTATGTTAATCACTTCTTAAGGTGGTAGTCTCAACTATTGTGTTTGAAATCAGACAAATTTTTACAAATATAGAGACACTGTTCGTTTCAAAGGTAATTTGTTAATAAATTTACACGACTAAATAAAGTGGTAGATAGATTAAGTAAACAAAAAGCCCACGGGGTGCAGTCGTAGTTGCTGGCGGTGTTGGAATGCATCCTTCCACGATACTGACTACGTCGTTCGATAGGAACACAATTGTGAGGAGGACTGCTGTTGAGGAGCAGACAACAAATGTACTTCTATTATATTTGAAGTTCAAGGCCGTCCTCCTTTAAATTACTTAAATTCTCTTCTTGAATTATCTACTGGAAATTTTTATACCATACTGTCTGTAAAAGAATATGCTATTCATTGATTTTTTCTAATGAAAAATCTTTCCATTTCAATGAAAAATATTTTTGTGTTTCGCTATTGCGAATTGTAAACAAAGGAAAGTAACTTAGGTTACTAATCACATTGAAATACTTTATAATTACCAGTCATAGAGCTATGATGATGGATAAAAGAGAAATTTCAAAGTTAAAAAAGTAGCTAGACGATGAATTTAAAATGCAATTCAAAATGATATTATACAACTTTATACCAAAATTTCATTAGTTGCGTCTTTGACCCAAATATCTAAAAATTACATCCCACCATTTTAAAGTCGCTGCTGATACATTTTATGGAATGATTTGACAGATTTAGTATTTTACAGACAAAAAAAATGCCACACCTTCTGTGCTTTCTTTTTCCAATCGAATCTGAGTGGAACATTTTTATTATAAATTTAATTTTATCATAGTTTAGTTTAAAAAATATATATGCTGTGTATACAGAGAGATCATATTGACACTGATCTTTCATTTATTACTATCAATGAAATACTTCCACATTGTCATTGATTGTCATCTTTTCCATACTAACATCAAATAATCGAAATCAAACGGAATGTCTGAGCTACGTTTGCTAGTTCCGGGATAGTGACGGATGTTGTACGTTAGAGACCCACTTACGTCCTTGTACCAAGATTTTCCGGAAACTTTTGTCACAATTCCCACCAATAGTGTACGATTTAAATTCTGATATTTATGCTGTATTAGTTAGACTTCATTCAAAAAAAAGCAATTTCATGCCTCAAATATTAATTCATCAGATCTACTAAAAATATATCGGAAGGTCCAAAATTTGTAAGCTTCCGATCTATTAGCAATAAAGCGATTTTTAGTCTAAAGAAAACTTTACATTTTGGAAATACACTCGACATGTCATGTGTACATACTACAGATAACATCGAGAAGGCCTTCATCATATGATGCCCACCACTGATAAAATTGCATTAGTATTAAGATACTTAACATTTGTCATCCACTTTTAATCTTACAATATTTTTGATTCGGCACAGCTCAACAGAGGTAGAAATTCGACACTTCATAGTACGATATAGTCAATTAATACACTTGAATACTTTATAAACAATATTGTCTTGAATACAGACAGTGTTCCGTTGACTCGTTGTTTTTATGTCGCGATATTTAAGATTAGAACACTCTGTTGAGTCGACACTTATAATTCGTAGTTAGCCAATGCGATTTGAAAATTCTACATTACATGTTAAACAAAATGAAGCTGTAAAAATCATGTCTTTTTCAAAAATTTGAGAAAGCGTAAATATATCCTGAATATCTGCACCGTGAGTTAGCAATTACAACACAATGATCTCTATCCGAAAATTTCTGTATTGTTCGAGGATAAGTTTAACACCATGATTATTATTGATAAACTCGAGTAGGACGTCAACGAAGTGCAATAATACTCCTGATAAGATTGTCCACTTATCATTATCACTCTCGGTATTCATCACTTATCATTCGAAAGCCTTTTGCATTTTATAAAATTAAATATAAGCTAGCTATTAAGCTAATACAATCACGTCAGTTTCACGATTACTTAGAAGACTTTCTTGAGTCAATCTGGATTGCATATCGTTGCTTTCCTTAGAACCGTACAAATCGAATAAAGCGCTTCGAGAAGGTGCAACCATAAAAGATATAAACAGTGATAACAATAACATTTCCACGATAATTACAAAGTTACATATAACTGAAATGCAAAGCACTGGAACCAAAATATCATCGTTCTTTTAATGCAAGTTAAAATTGTGAAAATCCGAAAAATCGGGTAGTAAACATGTATTTTTGAAAACATGTATTTTTGAATTCTAGTGATTTAAAGTCCATCATTAAAAAAAAAAAACTTGATTTTTTTTCTCATTTGTCTCATTATTCCAAACAAGAAATGTACAAACAAGAAATATATTTATTATTTGTTATTTTTTATTGAGGTATATTCATCTTAAATGTTTCAGCTCTAACAATCATTAAAAAACTTTCAGTAATGATTATTACTGAAAGAATTTAAATTTTTTGAACATAAAACCAACATAGAGTGGAATATGAAATGATTAAAATTCCAACTTACGCCGAGCATTATCAAGCGCGGATAGCAATGGACCACATTTTAAAACATTAAATCGTATCAAAATATTCTCAAATATTATTGGCTGTTGAGCAGTGAAAAATAGAAGTGCAATGTCAACAACTCGAAATATTGTCATAAATCCGTAATGTCGAAGTTTATCCTTAAAATCGCTTTTTCTTTATTGAAAAAAGGGTAGAAAGCAAAGAGAAATCACCATAATATGTTAATTACTTACGGAAGTTAGACGAGCTAATGTATGAACACCAAAAATAGCAAGTAGCAGAGAAGCAACAGAAATCGTTTCACTGAAGTGTATGTATCTGAAAGAATCAATTTTTGAACAAATCAAACAAATGGCCATATTTTGCAACACAGTTGCTGGCATAGACGAAAGAATTATTGCTTCTCTCGACATTAGCAATGAGAGAAGCAATTTCTTAAAAATTTATATGAATACATTGTTTCTAGTAGACTACAGCATCAAAAGACAGATAATTTGCATGAAAACAATCAATGACAGTTAAGTTTAGAGGTACCAGTTGCCAAACTATTACTGCGTATTGTAAACAACAGAAAAAATTGAATACTTATTAGCAGCTTCACGCCATTCTGCGATCGCAATAACATTAAACGTAACGATCATCGCGCGAACCACTGGAGCCTGTAAGACTAACCATTCCAATTGTCGCAAATTTCGCCTGGAGTTGAAATATTTCTAAAGATTATGCTGAAAACAAATTCGTCTCAAATTTTCAAAAAGAATAAAAAATTCAACAACTTACACGCTACTTTTTGCTTTTGGTAAAAATGAACAGCAACAACAAAACGGTGGACTCTGGAAATCAATTGACTTCTTGTCCAATAGAAGTATGGTTGCGAATGCTTCACGACTACCGAACAAATGGTTTATCAATGAAATAAGTATAAATAGGCATGTCAAGAAATAAAGAACGCCAAGTGAGGACAACACCATTGATGTACGTGGTGATATCATACCGATATAGCAGCACATCGTTGATACCTTTAAATGTTGGGGAATAATTTTCTTACAATGTAAATCACTATCGTTTACTATTATTAAATGAATTCGTATTCTGTAAAGTAAAATTGCACAAAGTATCAAAAGAGATAAGTTGTTTCAAATTTTTTTGGATCAAAAGAGTTGGAACAAAGAGCACTAGAATACACTTATCATGCAGTTCCCCTTTATGGAAAGATTGAAATTGTACCATTATTGTGAAAATAAGAAAATACGGTTAAAATTATGAAGTTAGTACCGCATATCATGGAAAACCTTTAAATTTCGTCAAGTAGTATTTGCAGTCTGAACCAAAAATTAAACTGAAAATTTACCGGAAATAATGATAGTAAGAAATAAAGTTTGTTTTGTCGTTTCTCTTCAGCTACATACATCCATACATAAAACCAATGAACAGCTGCTAAGAACAATACAATAAAAGTAAAAACTGACGCAAATAGTATTAGAATGAATTGAGCACCGTTTACATCTGAAACAAGAAAGAGACAAACTTCGACCTTTTCTTTGCAATAGCAAATGTTACATCCATCTCCCACTCTTCCTAAAAACTTTCCTTAGACACTCTATCATGTCCTTCTGATTTTCGAGCTATTACTCATTCTCTTATGCTTTTTCTGTTTTATTTATTAGACCGTAACATATTCTTTACCTATCTCTTGTAATGAATGGAAAAACTGAAACGAAGTTCATCATATCAACTGTTGAGAGTACCATTAAATTGTTTCTATTAATTCACTAGCTAGTACGAAAACTAAATAAGCCAGGAATTCCCATAACATTAGAATTAGAAAGTGGACAAAATTTCGTTGTCTAGAAGAAGTGGACAAATTAACTTACTTTTGATAAAAAAATATGCAGATGGCTGATCTGATAACGAAGTACAGTTCCGACCGGAACTAGACCAGTCCGTTAGTTCGAGTATTTTCTTTGTTAGTTCATCAAATTTCATATTCACTGCCAAAAAAAATTTTTCATATTCAGTCCCCACGAAGTGGCAGTGGTTATTTTGAATTTCTTTTCTAAGGAATTTGGAGAAACACTAAAAATAAGAATTAAACGTCAAAAGTATTGATGGTTAGGAAGAAGAAATGAAAGATGAATGTCATCACAAAGTGATATGACAATCATCGCCTGTTATCTTCAGAAAATCAAAATTGGATGGGCAACACTGAAGAAAAAACACAACAGATGAAATAAATTGAAAAATAGAATTTAGTATTTTAAAATATGCTAAATGACTTAGTCGTATAAAAATCGGAAAAAAGAGATAATAAGCACAATAGGAGATGCAATTTCCGGCAACTGTATCCGAATTACAGATCGGATGCTAAACCGGTAGCAAAAAGATATCAAATGTTGTGCAATGAACAGTTGCGATAATCACATGCTATCGCCTGATCTTCCGGCTGTCGGCCATTAACGAACAGCACAAAAGATAAAAGAGTACCAAACTATTTTGTTTATTAAAGGAACACTTTCTGAGAATTGAATGAACAAGGAACAACTGAGCATTCCTAAATTTGCAGGATGTGACAATAGCACATTTAGCACTGACTACTGTTAGAGAAAAGGACGCCAAATGCTGATAATATTACAATCAAAATGTTGCAGTGGAGTAATGGTAAGGATGGCTGATAAGCGACAGCCTAAGCAAGAGGTCACGACGGATGAACTGGAGTGATGATGGTAAGGATAGATGTCATATCATCTCCTGCACTGCCCGCAGCGAAGGGTAAAGAGTTATCCCGGGGAAAGCAATTGGTATATCATTGTAGTAGAGATTAGAAGTGCAGAAATCAGGCAGAAGAGATAGCAGAGAATGGTAAGAGGATGTGGGGAACCATCGATAAAGAGAGGAATATTTTGAACAACAGTGAGAAAAATGAAATGAACGGAATTCATCTGAGTGACATTAGAAATGAATTTCATATCATAAAGTTCACAAATGCATTCCCTACTGACATATATATTTCTTGGGTTTTCACCCGGGACAATAGATGGAAAATTACAGCAGAGAAAATAAAATCTGTCAAGGTCATAGTTCATAGAGGAGGAAAATATGGTTACAGCTTACATCTAAACAAAGAGACAATGAAATGGCAAAGGAATATGAACACTTCACCTTCCCACCTCTCTTGCCTTGTATCGCAATTTTGAAAACTCGAGAAGATGTATCGATCCTATCCCAGTCCACAACGTCATCCTTCAGACTTCCCGTCATAAGCAGCTCATCAGCCATCGATCTGCGATGAAAGCTTGCTAATATATACATGTGTGTGCAAGCATGCATCTGCATGTTGCATTATGCATGTTCCTCTCCATTTTCCATCAGAAAAGATGTGTGCTGTGAATGCTTGTGGTAAAGTAAAAGAAACTAAAATGAATCATTTCATACTTCATTCCACGCTTGTATTCTGGCGTGACACATATCGTTGGTCCTCTCTCTCTCTCTCCCTCTCTGTCTCATATTTTGTCTACTCACATTTTAAATTTTAGTGAAATGTAAAGTTAGAGTACTGAATAATTCAGTAAGATGAAAGCGTTAGGTTAGGAGTATATTAAGGAGCAGTTATATGTGTGTTAGGAAAGGTTTACTTTCAAATAATGGAAGAGATAATGATTTTAACAAATTAGTTGAAAGGAATAGATCAGCTATGGAATATGCTGGATTAGAAGCACTGAAAGTTGATTGTCACATCTCTCAGTAAGTATCGATCTGATCAATATTAACTGTATGATAGTAATCATTCTTACAATATCTTTGCTCTGATTATTACATTAAATATTTATGTGATCGTTTAATTGCTAAAAATTGAAAATGGAATTTTTTGTCAAATTGAGTTGAAAGAGTGAAATCAAATCAAATTGATAATTTAGTTGTGATGCGGAACGGTTAAATGTTGTTAAGTAGTACGACAAGCACAACACTTCTTGTTTATATTTTATAGCAAAGGAAGAATAAATGTATTACAAAAATGAGCAAAAAAAAAAAAAGTGAAAAGAAAACTGAAGAAGAAAGAGAGAAAAAGAGAAAATAGTAATAAATGGATCTTTCAAATTTGCGACTTTTTTTTCTTCATTTAGACAATATTTGCGACAAAAAAAAATTTATACAATTGATAGATACTTCCCTTTAATTTTTACATTTGATCTACAGTTAAAATTTGTTAGATGACTTCCGAAATCAGTGATAATTTCGAATAAATCTCATATTACTGATTAGATAAGATTCTCGAAATGTAGGGTATTTGATAGTATCTTATAGCATCCAAATTAATTTATAGATAACAGATCCAAAATTTTTTTGTAGAAACGGAAAAATGATTGAGAACATCGAACTAATAAACATATATTGTGACATTCCTAGCTTAAAATAAGTTTTTAGCTGGAAAAGTTTGTTAAAATTCCATGGAAAAAACTTTGCATCAGTAAAGAAAGTGCGAGTAACAACTTATCACATATAATCTAAAACTGCTAAAATGATTAAGTAATTTCGGCGAACCATTCTGATTTTGTACGATCGCATTCGACATCTTCCATTTTGACATGCATGTTGGGATATAACAGGAAATAGAATAAACAAAATGACATGAATGCTATCAGAAAGATCATCTGAAAATATACCATTATGACATTAGTAAGACATTAATTAATGTTATTGACAGAGTGACCGATTCATTGGTTTTCAATTGAATGGTTTGCTACGGTATTAAAATCTCATTAATAAGACATAAGACCAGTAACGATGCATTACATTTTATTTTCTTAAAAGCAATAATAGTTTCTAAAAAATTGTCAAAAATTATCAAATTTAAAAATTTGTTTCCGATTTATAATCTGTTGTAAAAATTAATCTTAATTTGTTTCCGATAATTTGACAGAGAACAAAAAAAAAGAAAAAAAAACTAAAAACAGAGCAAAATGCTGTCTGTCTCATTACTAATTTTCTAATCGAAGCCTTACTTACTTGAATGCTATAAATTCGAAAAAAAAAACTTAAAACTCATTAAAATTTTCTTTTTGTTCTTGTTTTAGCTGAATATTTCCATTGGTCACTCGAATAAGCTAATAATGAGTCGTTATAAAAAGATAAATCACTCCAAAATCAATAGATTCTCGCAAGAGAAATAACGATGAATACGACAAATGATTCAAACCTGAGATATCCAATGGAACATCTGTATTGACCTTTTTGATAATCGACAATTATCCAACAAATATTTTAAAGTGAAACATCGTAACTGTCGTCGTTTTTCCAAATAGTGATCTAATTCGCATGGATCATTCATTGAGATTGATGTGTGTGAATTAGACAAACGACAAGATCTACAATCAAAATGTAAAATGTAAGATAATTTCTCGGGAAGTTCTTTGGAGCGTAGTCTAACAAATTGCTGAATTAGTAGTTCACATGACTATTCTGCTATGCTACTTGTTTTTGGCACCAAATTGTTCAAAAATTTGCATATTTTATTACCATAATTTGTGAATACTACCAGTACCTTCGCTGCAAAGAAGATAAATCAAAATCGATACAAGTCGTCCGTGATGATGCGACAACAATGCCAGGCTCATTAAATGTATCATTTGTGGCCATATTAACTTTTGCTAGCATCGATGCAACCATGGAGGATCGCTTTCTGCACCGATTTTCAATCAATGTTCCATTTTTGTTTACTCGACTATTGCATGAGTTAAATCTACCAGAAAAGACATAATTTGCTTTCAATTAAAACTGACGACAAATTTAATATCATTTTAATACTATGACTATTTTTTGCCATCTAATTACTATAATGGCAAAGTGACAAAATGAATTTAAGGTTAACTTAATAGAATAACCTGTCTTTATTAAGCTTCTGCCGCATAAATTTTACAAAAGCAATCTTGATCAAAGATAAAAACACAGCCATAAAGCATACACCTGAAAATAGCTTGCATTATGAAATTTTAAAAATTCGGAATTTATTAGCAAGATCATACGAAACCACAACATATTACTTTTGATGTTACTAAAATTCCGACGAGAAGATAGGAACAAACCAAGATAGATATCCATGGCTTTGATATAGCTTACACGAGGCATCATCTCATTGTATGAAAATATCAAAAATGTTATTGCCAGTATGATTGAAACCATATCCTGAAATTTATTTCTATTTAATTTCAATGCGAAACTTTCAAATTTAACATACTTCTCTAACTTCGTTGAATTCGTTGAATTTACTGAAATGTAGCAAATTTTAAATATATATAAGTTGTGATTATAACAGAAAATGCTAGAATTTATTAGCCGGAAAAAAATTTTGCCTGAAATTCAGTCTCGCTTTCCATCCATAATGAGACCCATGAGGTGATGACAACTGCCGTGGATGGGACTACCAATTGGATTAGACAAAATCCCGATGAACGATCAAACACAAAACATACATAAAGTCTGCTGTAATTACCTAAAGCAATACATTTATATAAAATAAATTTGTTCTTTGTGATTAACGGAAACATTTTCATCTCGAATAAACTTACGATATAACCCCTTAAATGTATAATTCAAAATTCAAAGCTTAAATTTGAAGAATTTTCAGACTCAAACTTACTATATTTAATAAGAGAGAGCAAATAATCATTAAACTAGCCTGTAGCATAATTTTCAATAACGCTCGTCACATAAGCTTCTTTGATCTGGAAATCCGGCAACCGGATTTTGTGCAGCAGTAGCGGTGCTTTGACGTCTTTGGACCAAGAATATCGCACACGATCTGCTGTATATCCATCTGCAAATAATTAAATTTCTATTAAAATCTCAATTCAACATAAATCATATAACTTTAACTTATTTAATTAACTTTTTTTTTTAAATAAAATGTAAGATTGAAATGCTTTTTGTTCACATAACATCTCTTAACGTTTTTTCTTTCTGCAAATAGGAATAACAAACAGTAGGGTCAAATGTTATTAAACTAACAACTTTCGATGCCAAGTTTGCACAATTGTGAATCAAATGGGAAAAGTGTAAGGTCCATTGGACATTCGGCCACGATGGAAATACGCCTACTGTAGAGAACTGTACCATCTTCACTCAACCTGAACAGGACATTTAAGAAAAAGGCAATAAGGCCACAAATCATCTATAGGATTTTTCAAGCGATGACCTCAAATATGATAGACATGACCTCAGATAGAAATTGACCCATTTCCTACATGACTGCCATTTATCACTCTCCTTATCACATGTTGCACATGTAGACTTCTCTATTCGAAATGACACTATTTCTTAATTGTCAACTTCTTCAATTTGTAAAACGTTAAATAGTAGGAGACTTTTGACCTCAGCAAAGAACGATGTGAAATTGAATGTTTTTGCGGATTCTTGGAAGCGACCGCATTTGGCATGAATGTGTCCGGATGCCATAAGAAGTTGATATAACTTTCATGTAGTGATATCTTCCGATCTTTGAAATGATTCTTATAACGCAATCTCTTGTCCAGCCATGATTCACGATAAAACAATTCAAGAGCATAGTCCTTAATTATTTTATAGACAAGTGTAAAATCTGTTACAATACTTTTGAAAAGACCGATGAAATGAAACCTTCACTATTCCAAACATCCAAACACCGGTTCAGAAATGATAATATATTCAGTTTTAGAAGATAAGAAATATTTAAGAAAAAAATTTAAAAGAAATAAGCAACTAAATTCTCATACCATAGTAACTTCAGAAACAGCTCGAATATTACTAACAACAATTGATACATTAATAATAACCGCTTCTGCAAATACAACTAAGTTCTCATACCAGTCGCTGGGAAAACTATTCAATTAATATTTAAAAAAACTTATATTAAACAATTTCATAGATTCTTAGCTGGAGCATCTAAATATTTATCTTGAAAATGTTATTTGATTAAAATAAAAATGAATTAAACTGAAACAATGTAAATCAACTTAACCAAATGGAATAGCAAACCTCCGTTATCATTTTCCGGTTCTTTCCGATGATCGTAATCAGTGCGAACAAGAAAATGAAAAAAATCGCTCGTTTGGCTGTAATTTTTCAAAAGTTTCAGTCCCCAAGAAAAAATGAAAAATAAACTTATTCAAGTTTCTCGTTAGGGATGAAAACACTTCTTTTATGGCTGAGTTAAAACTTCACAATTTAACTGTAAATTATTCCGTTTTCAGAACTAACAATCAAAAACATAGTTCCGATTTGGAGAGAAAATTTGAATTTCTTTTATAAAAGCTAGGATATTAGAAATCAACTTTATCATGGCCTCCAAGAACTTTCACTATAATTACTCCATGCAAGTTTCGTTGAACTTGCAAAGGATAAAAAAATGCTTAGTAACAAGTAGAAGTTATTTCAGGAGAAAAGCCAATTATTGAAACGATTTCCTGAGAATGTTATCATAAAAGCGATAAATGGATAGTTGATGCATTTTGCTGCAAAAGCTTTTAAGTGCAGTTGAATTGCAATCTAGCATACACTACATGCATGTTTAGGGGTATAGGATGGAATAATGGAAATGGACAAATAAAAAAGTTAAAGAGAAAAACAATATTTGCAAATTGGAGAGCATTAAACGAAATAACAAAATAAAGTGATTAAAAAAATTGAAATTCAATAGATCAATCAAATATAATGTAATAGAATGATCTTTGTACTTCAAATTCATCTGATACTAACAGAATCAAATAGTAAAAAAAATGAAAAGTAAAGTTTCTATATGGGTAAAATAGATGGGAAAGATAGATGGGTAAAATCAGCTTGAAAGTTATACTTTCCGCTAATGCCGTTCCGGTAGTATGTAGACCATTGTATAGCAGAATCATCATCGGTCATAATGTCGTATAACCCATCTGATTTTTTAACATTAGAAGCATGGAAGCCTGCTGCTGCAATCTGAAAGAAATGACAATCTTTTTAAATTTGATTTTTTCAAAAAATCTTGAAATATTGTTGTTTGAGCATTTGATTAAGATTACCCGAAAGATTGATAATTATGCTTTGTTCAGTCGTTATCATGCATATAATCTTTTTTATTACTTTACAGAAATAGTATAACGATAGATAAAAGTAATAAAAGCAATTTATGAGAAATTAATTGCACCTGACTTGTTCCATTCACCAACAGTGATATCCAAAAATGAATCACAGCTATCATTACTGCCAACGAATACATTAACTTTTATTTTAGTTACATTACTGCAAATGATGAATGACGCAATTCATCACGGTTTTCGGCTAGAAAATAGCAATTTTCAGCAAAGAGAACAATTCAGAAAGTGAAAAATAAGGGAACAGAACAAGGAAAATGTGAAAATGAAAAAGTTATATAAATCAATGATAGATGAAATTATACGGTTAGTGCAGAAATTGTGCTGATTCGAGTGGGAAAATGAAAAATTTAAATAAAGCAAAGTTTGAAAATCAACAAGATTTCATTTGAAATTTATTATTTGCGTTTTACTTCATTCGATTCAGCCTTAAATGTTTCATTACACAAAAATTCGTTGATTTAAATAGAGAGGTACCTTTTATAGCAATTAGAGCAATTAGCAGTGAGTTCATTAGATTTATTCATTTAATTAATCGGAAATTATCTCTTTCGGATGACATAATGTCACCTTTATAATCAATCATGATTGTATTGTCGATTGGATTGATTTTTGAGCAGACAGTTCTAAACATTAAAAAAAATTAATACCTCTTATAATTTATAAGAAAGTGTACTAATAGACTACAAATTATGCTATTATTCCATTTCATAGCAGAAAAGCAAGAAATTTTACGGAGCAAACTCTTAGTGTATTTACTGTACTGTACGATAGAATGATTCACGGAGAAGCATATATTCTAGATTTTAAGGACTAGAAATATAACATAATTAGTTATCGATGCTTATTCAATAGATTAATTTCTACTTTCTAACAATTTGAATAATGAATAATGAATATTAGTCAGTCAATCAAGTAATTATCAAATTCACAATTAACGCGATTTATTCTAAATTGTAGGCAAACGTTAAACACATTTAGTAAAAAAAATTAGTAAAGGAGCATCTTTCCATAAGACAGATAATTTTTTAAGATTATCATTTTCTAATAATAATGGCAATTTAATTTATTTTTCTAATTAAGTTTAACAAATTGGGATATTAGATGAAATATATGCTTAATCCAATTTCTTCGAATATACTTTTTTTCAGCAGTATTTTCACCACTATTTCCCAGTCTCTTTGAAATGTTTATTGAATTTTAAGTTCGATACTTTAGCAATTTGGAACGAAATTTAATGCAATGAAACACATCAAATTTAGCGAACGATTGTTATTTTAGTAAAATGGATGAAATAATAAGGAGTGAAACAAGAATGATTCATGCGACATTCGTTCAAACTTCTAATAACTTTTTTGTGGCACTTCCTCTCAGTGTGAACAGAGTTATTCAAATATTTGACAATAAATGGGTCGAAAATGATTCATATAGTAAGATTTATTCTATGATAGTTGTAATATCACTAAACAGCCGATGTTTTGATTGGTATAAAATAACAGGAAAAAATCCATGGCATACCAACACTGAATCTTTTGATTTGACAAATATCCAATTCCATCAAATATTTTCTGTTTCTACGAAAAAAATCATACGAACTCGAATCCATAAGAAAACAAATAGAATTTATGTTATTATTTGTTGCAGATTATTTGTCGAAATAGAAATGAATCGAAGTTCGTTTTTCACAATTTTCTTATTAAATTTCAAAGTGAAATAAAAACAAAAAGACCGATTTAGTAATTTAGCAACAGAATGAATGAAACTTGAAGGAATCCATCAAAATTCTTTATATGCCATATGCTCAATAATTTGGCAATAAAAAATCTAAGATTAATAACTATATAAGTAATGATGTGTTGAACTTCTGTAGAAAGTTTTAGTGAAGGACAATCATTTGGAGAAGCAGCAATAAAGAGATGAAAATAGTATAAATGAGGATTTTTCAATAACAAATGAGACAAGAATTCAAATGTGCGAGGAATGGACTAAAATCTGAAAAGCAACTCCTAGTGCATTTTCATTTTGCATAATAAATTAACTGTATGGTTCGCAATACAACTAAAACAGGAAGGAACAAAATACTCAAGATGATAGAAGTCAGACTGAATAAATTCTGTGGACTTTTCGAGTTTGCAGTAACAAAAACACTACGGAAGAAGGTACAGGGTTCCTGATTGAGACTAGCTGACAGCTCTTTGTTATTTGATTAAGTTCTTCAATTGATAAAAGCAATCCGTGATTAACAACACTCTCTTCCTCAATCCCCTTTTTCATGCCATCAATGGAGATCCAGCCCATGAAAGCTTGATGTCAGAAATAGCCCTGCAACGATGCAAAATTCCAGAAACAAAGTAGTTAACATTAAGAAATTTAACACAAACGCACATATATATATATATATATATATATATACATACTCCATATATACTCCAAGACCTTCTCTACTGGTTTCAGAAATTCTTCCAAAAAGAAATTGGTTCTGTTTCTCATCCCACAAAGGGTAAAAAGAAAAATGTTCATAAAATCTGACTTTTTGCATTTCCCTTTGGGATATGCTAGATGACTAAGCCATACGATACACTACACCATTTCCCATTCTTGCAGATTCGTGAAAATGAACAGAACAAAGAGCAACCTCATAAATCCAACGAATTTTATCGAAGCAAATTAACTGAGCACAAATTTACCGCAATCCAGTTCCCAATGCACCCCCTAATTCCACCCACTCCATTATCTGTCCTCTTCGTGACTTATAATTTGAGGCTTTCAAACATTAGGAGCCTAATCGGCACAAATAAGTGCACATTTACTCTACGGGGCCATCTCAATAATAAAAAGTACGCTTGACTTCTACTTTTTCCTCCATCCAACCCAAAAAAAATGCATCCTTCCTTTCTTGCCCGTGACATTAGCTCAACCAGAAATGAAATTTGAAATGACATAATCCGTCAATTCATGAGAATACATTGTGGCAAAACAGCAATTTTTTGCAAAGCATTGCACATATACTTAGAACCAGAGTGATTAATTCTACAGAGAATCAATTTGTGTTATATAAAATATCTCATGAATTTCAAGAATTAAACACATATTTTTTTGTTTTTGTTTTTTTGTTTAATAAAATAAATTTAAACAAATCCCTTCGTTATATCAAAAAATGCTGTGAAGTTTTCACACTGAAACAAAATGCTCGAATGTAGAAAAATTTTATAATAGCCACCACATAACAATTATCGACAACGAAACAACCAAGAATTTTTTATTTATGAACGTGGCCTTTCCTTTTTTCCTTTAAACAGTGCAATCAATGATGTATTCGCTACTTTAACAATCTTAAAACGCACACCAGGTATATCACCCACAGCATGTCCTTTCCGACCAAAGCCAGCAACAAGAACTTCGTCGTTTTCCTGCAAAATAAACAAGACAAATCTCTCTCCAACACCTCCTAGTTCACTAAGGGATAAATCAGACATTCGTCCTTATAGCGAAAGAAACACCATGCTGGGCACCAAGAATAATAATAAATGAAAGTTCTGAAAACAGTTTATTCAAAGAGTTTACTTCAATAAAGTTCAAGCAACCATCATTTGGTACGAATGCTGTGATCTTCTTTCCATTCTTAATTAGTTGCACACGAACACATTTGCGAATAGCTGAGTTTGGCTGTTTCGCTTCAACACCCCTAAAGCAGAAAGTAATTAAGACACACCTTTAAGGCGAATTGGTAAAGATTTCTAAGGAATAAACAGTGAGCTACTAGACATCGCCAGAGCACTGCGATGAGATATTCAGAAAAGCAAAGTATTTATATACCAGAATTTCAAAATCAGAGTCTGTACCACAGAATCATATCAAATAATAAAGTAAACAAATCTCTCAAAATCTAAATCTTCAATGAGGACACTGCTTACACTTTTTCTAGGACGATGCCTTTAGCATGCGATGCTGCTCCAAATGGATTTGCCTTCCATCTTGTCCCCAAATGTGCCTTCTTGTAGCCCTTATCATTCCAACGCTGAGCCTGTCTATGCGTTTTCAACTTACGCGCTGTACGTATACCCTTCGGTTTTCCCATGACTTTATACTGCTAACAATAAATGAATTTAAAATGATATACATACGAAATGCAAGAAGCAGTAAAACTTCAGAAGTGGCATAAAAACCATTACAGTAATTCTAAAAACACTGAAGTTATTAGTGAATGAATGAAACTAAATGCACACATTGAGTTATTTACTCTTTTAAGCACACCTTCACTTGTGTCCTTATCACGTGTCGTACGACTCAACTATTCTACCAATACTTCCGGACTGATAACTCCAATCAATATTCATGTTCATTCATTTTTTATTTTAATATATACTGACAGAGGCCGATAAAGTAATAACATGGACATGCAGAATTTGAGGTGTGTTAAATGAACAAACGGCTTATCTGGCCTACCACACACTCCTTAGAATGAGACAAAAATATGGACTAAATTTCCCTTAATTCAAAAATGCACGCAGATGAGATAACGTACGTCTATTCTACCATCACAACACGTCACGTACCTAACACAAAATCAAGAGGCCAGTAACACTCGTAACTATGAGAGAATGGTCAACTCGAGATCTGATTGGAGAGAATAATTTGATTCTAATTACGGAGAAAAGAGAAGCAAGAAACAACAAGCCATAAGCAAAAACAGAAACGCTCACACCAATCCTCCACAATCCACTTAAAATCCCACAATGAGACACGATTGTTGTAGCACAATCTTTGTCAAACCAAGACCGTCCCAAACTAATGTCTTATTATGAAAACAGCAACTCACACAAGTTTTCTGTAATTTATTTCTGCGAATAATAATTCGCGAATAATACAGCAACGAAAGTGGGATCGGATGACGTTTTATCAAAGAAAAAGCGAACGAGCAGTGAAGATAAAATTACCAACGTTATGTTTAATTTCAGCTTTTGGAAGGAGTGAAAATAGATCTTTTGTACTAACCCTGATAAAAACAAATAAATACACAAGATAGACCGTTCTACCTTATGGCAAAGTAAACTAATATCAGATTTAATTTTTATGGAAGAAGAAAATCTAAAAATAAAGAAGTTCTCTCACTTCTCGCAAAAAATATACAATATTAATGTAGCGCATCACACTAATATAAACAACCTTGTTAACTCCGAAACAATTTTGAAAAATAAGAAATATAAAAATTTTACTAAAATCCATCCTCAAGAAAATATTAATAAAAATAAAGAAATTTAAATATTGAAACAATATTTCTGAAGACTTATCTTTGTGTTATAATCCGTAACTCATACTTGAAAACATTAAAAAACAAATCACTTACGCTACTTTGATGCCATCACGCTAAAATTGCTATTTAAAAATGATAGAGCAGAAGGCAGCTTTGAGAAAAAGGCTAAGTTTTTTTATAAACATTTAATAACGAAAAAGAAAATCGTAAAAATATTAATAACTTCGAGTAGAACACATTTTTTATTCATTAATACTTTTTAATAGACTGTTGCAGGTTTCATTTTAAAGTAAAACTCTTTATTTGTATTTTCCTGTAATTTAATATTTGATAAATCAACCATTGTAGTTTATTTATTCATTCATTTCATAGATGTGAAAAGATTTTTTTTCTTTCTGTGATCAATTTTTCATATAGTTTAGATTTCAAAGATTAAGTCATTTCATATGAAAGTGAATTTTTTTAATTCATTTTTATTGAGAAAGCTTATTTAAGCGAAAGAGGATAGCAGACGATTTAAGAAGAACACTTGAAGGATATCAGCGGAAATTTCAATATCTGTGTTGCTCGTTTACTTAGTATAATATGAAATGTGAAGGATTGCAATATCTCACAATGATATTGCTGTCAACAAAAAGATTTTAGAAGAGGTTGTAAGCTTTGATTAAAATTAAATCATTTACTTTTTCAAAACTCAAAACTTTACCAATGATGTCTCTTATTTAGTTAATCCTCTCATCATAACAATGCCATTTGCTTTTTCACAACAAATTCTACCTTATCCTAATCACATCACAATTTGCAATTTCAATAATTCAATGAATATGTATTTAAGGAAAAGTAATGTTGTCATCCATTTTCCAAACATAAAACTACAATTTTTCAACGATTTAAAGTAGTATTCATTATAATGCCATTGCTCTTAACAGTTAGAGTTATTTTGATAACTTTATTTTCTATTTCATGACAAAAACTATTCTGTGAAGTGTTTTTCACTTAAATCCTCGACTATACCAGTGTTAGAAAATCTACACGATTTAATTTGTAACTATGCATTTGATGTAAGTTAAATTCCATCAAAATATAGAGTCGTCGTGATGTCAACCTGCGAATTATCACTTTGGTTGCTATAGAATAACACTGATTTGTTATAATCATATCAATACTTCTTCGATTGGAAAAGTTCAATCGAATAGTAGTATTTAATAATTTGAAGTTGTCTGAGTAGCGTGACAAAAGTAGCGTGTTGAACATAACTTTCTTTTAAATGTAATGTACTTAATTTCATTACATTTTCATTTATCAAATTTCAATTACACATTCTTGTTTAACGATCTATTTGACAGTGATAAAATCGAGGAATGTTTTCTTTTTTTTTTCCTTTTTTTGAAATCATTGATTTTGAAAGCGAAAGGAGAAGAAATACTTTCTAACGTGGGAAAGAAAAGAAATAATCACATATCGATTAGAGTAATTTAAAATGAATTGTTTGGGCGATTATGATTTAAGATTGAAATAAGCATTTACGCAATTTTGATCATTTCTAACACTGGCACTTAACATCTGGCATCGTAACAATTCCAATTGTCAGAAAATAGGGCTTTCATCCTTAAATAAGCTAATGAACAATGGAGTCCGGAACTGGACGACTGCGCTAATCGATCAGTTTAACCTATTAGAGGTAAAAGTAGTCAAGAATGTATAGCATACATTTGTTTGGGACAGAATTCTCCAGAATCTGCTCAAAGTGATTTTCTTCTTTTTTTTTGTAGGACGAATTAATTTCATCTTCTAAGCATTCTTTTTTTTTTTCCCTTCGAGAAAAGGAAAAATAGTTTAGTTACGCAGTCGATTGAGGAATAAAAATTATTGTGTAAAGAATGCTTACAAAAAATTCTAATTTAAAGAAGGCAAATAGTTTGTTATCAGTTGATATTTACTGATATTAATTAGCACTTTGTTACATTTAGGAGTAATGAAGGAAAAGAAGAATAACAGATAAAGAGAAGAACAAAGCAATAATTATGGTTTTAATCTAAATAATCTAAATAATTAATATTCATTGATAATCTAAATAATTAAATAATCTAAATAATTAATATTAATCTAAATAATCTAAATAATTAATATTCATTGATAAAGTTAGCGATAAGACAACATGAATAATACATTTTCAAACATATGATTTCCTATAAAAATCCATTTGCTAATAGCTACATTTGCATGTCTGTTTCAGGCTTAATCAACTTTATCTTTCTTATCTATCCTTCAAACCATCTTCAGGTATCTTTCATTAATGAAATAAAGTGAAAAAACAATTTCCATTAATTATTGCTTTCATTTTAAAATTCAAAAGGTTTTTTTTGAATTTATATATTTTTTTTCATAGCTTTCAATGTAATCTTTTTCTAATTATATATGCTTCAATGTTTGTTCACGTGAAATCCATTCTTACGACGTCAAAAAAAAAAAAATATGCGAATGGCAGGAGCAGAAAGAAGAAGAGATGCATTTCTAAAAGTTTCAACAAGTTAGACTAAGCAAGTACAACTATTAAAGCCTTATAGATCGTAACTTGTTTTTAGACTCATTTGTCATCTAGTCTAGAATGTAATAATACTAAGAACGAATATCACGCTACACTGAATAATCTCGTATATTCTTAATAATTCTGCTCATTACAATTTTTACGATTTTCTGTCTACGTCCTACTTTACTAATCTGTTGTATGAAATGTCATCTAAGAGCAATAGTGTCATATGATGCATCATTAAAATTTCCATTTTCAAAATAGCTTCATATTTATGCTATGAATTAAGGCTCGTAAAAATCAATATAAAAAATAGAGTTTTATTCAAATTTTCTGTTTCTTTATGGACAAACAGATGGATCATTATTTATTATCTCTTACAAACTTCTAAGGAAATGTTATCAGTATATCATTTGATTAAATTGCTGATATTAGCTACAGAGGTCTTTTAATTTACTCGTTTCCTTTTTTTTTTTTTTTTTTTTTTTGTAGTGAGGTAGGAATACATTTCATAAAAATTATTTCACAAACGTTTAGATAATTATCTTAAAATATGGAATACATCTCTGTTCAAGGAGTGAATGAATGAATTCGATTATTAGATGTAAATTATTAAGTTTATAAATAATTGCTTCGTGCATTTCCATCAGTCTTTTAAGTGGCAAATAATTCACTTTCTTTCTTTATATAAATGCAAAATAAGAAATAGCAATTAGACATTATATTATAAAAATATGACTCAATTAATACGATGAAATGGAATGATTTAATATCCTTTTGGTATTTGAACGAATTTATTTCGGAAGTTTTCTCATTCTTCAGTTATTGTATCATACGGTGTTGCATTTTAGTAGCATTGTATAACAACCATTTGAAATTAACGCTTTTCCTTCTTCTGATCACTAATTGAAAATTGCGATTTAAAATTTTTAAACGATAGGCAACTTATTTCAGAATTTTTTTTTACTTCAGAAACTTGAAGTGGCTTTTTAGGTTGGATGTATTTTCATTTCATTTCTTTCATTCCGAAGAACTTCCCATTGTTAAAGCATCATTGTAAGAGAAAAAATTCCATAAGCTTAGATTGTCTTATTAGCCTTGGATGATTGAGTCGTGGACTTTCAGTTAGACAGGTGAAATTGTACCCCAGCTGTTTTAAAGTATTAATCATTACCAATATTTAATTCCAATTATTTAGTATCAGCTACTTTTGTGCTTATTTATTGCTTTCTTCTTCCAAAGTGGGTTTTTAGGAAATAGAAAGAGGCAAGTTAAGAGAGAGAGAGAGTGAGAGAGAAGAAATTTATATATCTAAAGAAGGGTTTAAATTATAGTATTTATAATTTTTCCTTTAAAAAATACAAGCCACATTCTTTCCATTACTTCAAAAACATAAGCTCCGAATGGGAAATATGAGCCAAAGTTATTTGTTTCTTAAGTGGAAGATAGTTTTTTAGGGAAGAGAAAAAGGAAGAAGGAGATGAATATTAATGAAACAAGCATTTGAAAACTATTTAAATGGACCGATTTCAAATTTGTTATACCAAGGTTTGCAGTAGTTGGAAAGATTAACTTATCACAAAGCTAATGTCTCTGTTGAGTTATGGTTACATTGGTAAATTCTTCTCAGTCCCAACTGAAAAATTTGATTCTGAAACAATTATTACTATGTTACTAACTTAATTATAGCATCACTTCGAAGTTTATCTATCAAACCAACTTGTCATTTAATCATTTTCTTCCATAAATTTTCTAAGGAATTAATGATAAAGAGAAAGCCTTTCTTCTTTCGAATTTTAACTTACTTTTACTACCTCTACTTCAGAATCTTTATCTTTAGCAAAGGATAATACATTTGATTTGATTCGTATTGTTCCTCCATTTTACATTTTAGTAAGGGAATATTTTGAAACTCTGAATTTGCAGAACACGATTAATTACATGGAAAATTTGAAAAATGTGTGTGAGCGTAAGTTTATTAGCTGAAAGAATTGTAGAAGTTTTCTTGGAATGCTAATTTATTTAGCGCAAAAGTGTAGACAATTTTTTTTTTGGTACAAAATAGTTTCCACATTCCGGAATTTTTGGATTTTAGTCTGCATTCTTAAATTAGAATTCATTTCTTTAATAGGGAAAATCTATACTTCAGTAGTCTGAACAATATGATGATAGGATTCATAGGAATTATTTTCTTCACGCAAATTTCTGAAGTTCCGTGGATAAACAATTTTTATACATAAATTTTTATATACTACGAATTGGTTTCCTTTTATTGACTTAGTTAGACTTCACGAAAATAATAATAATTAGCAATCCTAAACTAGTGTTGATTTCGTATATGTTCTAAGAAAAATGTCATTGTATAATGGATTCTGTACAGAGAAGTTTTTTTCTGATAAACTTTCTCCAATTGAAATAGTAAAATCAATTCGTAGTATTTGGAAAGTAAAAAAGTAAAATCAATTCGTAGTATTTGGAAAGTAAAATTAAGAAATTAATGAGTGCTAGTGTTAGAATGTGTAATAATCTTATAAATGAAAGAAAAGAGGATTAATAATATATAAAATGAGGAATTTTTTATTTTGCACTAGCCACGCTCAATCAGTTTTCATCCCAAAAATATGTCTCACCTGGTGATCGGTGACATATCATTTCGATGTTACGTGTAGAATTTTCACTAGTTATAGTTTAACTATAAGCAAAAGCGATAAATTTAAAAAATGCTTAAGATAAGCTCCTTGCACTTTTAATTTAAACAAAATTTCGATGATAATAGATTAGTACGAATAATCAAAATAATCAAAACGAAAAATCAAAACGAGTTTCCAAAATTTATTCTACTACTACTAATAGTCTATATATATAGTCTATAACCATAAATAGTATCATATAAACTAATCAATATAGTTAAGCCTATTTTCTTCTTTATTTTACTTACTTTTTGCATAATTCGTAGTGGTTAAAATGAAGATTGATAACAAAGCAACAACACTCTTATTGACATTTACAAAACACAGTGAAGATTTATCTTTTAAAATCTTTTAAAATTTTACTGTATTAGGGAAATTGACAATGTAGGTTTTGTAAAATTAAGATTAAGAAGTTGAGACACAAATGAGAAATAATAAGCTTAGTTTATTTTGAATTTATTTTCAGATTTCGGAAGTTTCTTATATGACCGAAAAAAGCATCATAAATATATATGGTGAATGCTTCTTTTGCTTCTACAATATTTAATTTGTAAAAAATTATTTTTCAATGTTAAATAAATTATTAGACATTAAATTATCACTGATAGGCGCGTTTTCGAGTGCTATTCCAGTACTACTTGTATGGCTGTTATGCATGCAAAAATTTATATTTCCTAAGCAATCTGTCCCGAAACTATGACGCCAATTTCAATTCATAGTATCCAATAGATCGAAAAAAAATGTGAAGGAAAAATGGATACGTTAAGTGAAAGTTAAACGTAAATAAGTAGACGTGAGAGCAATCAGTAATTATTAGCAATGATTGCAAACTTAATGTTTACATTCGACGTGACTAGCTCAGATTATGAAATGGTTAAAACCAATCAATAAATGAAAATTCCTAATGCGAATGTAAATTGGAATGTTTCTAAATGATTTTTCTGTTACACTTCGCGGAATGTAAATGAAACGTGGAAATAAAACCAAAACGGATAACGCTTATTATGAAATTATAATTGATACCGCTATTATCATCACTATCACTTTGCTTGATTGTTAATTTAAGTAAAGTAAAGTAGAAATTTTACTAACAAAGATCAACTCATTCCACCTATTTTAAAAAAGTAAGTGGAATGAGATAACGGCAGGATTGGTAGGATTAATTTCAAGCTTCCAATACTTCTCTACTTTTAATTCCTTTATTAAGCATAGATTATTTCTTCAAATAATTTTGAGCCAGCAGATTTAACTGTGTACTTTTCATTATTACCTTTGATATATTGCTTATTACTCTTATTCAGTTGATGTTTTTGCTTTGCTACAAAGTGCACACAAATTTAAGCATTTCTAGCAAAAATATAGTTTTGTCTAGTTTGATTTGACTTTTTTAAAAATAATATCAAGAGCAAATGAAGTGGAAATTTCGAGAAAGTTAATATTAATATGATTATATATACATATGTCATACATAGAATAGTGATGATATAAAATATATATATATGAATATTAAATTTGTGAGCATTTTTCAAAATTGCTACTTTCAGATGATTAATGAAAAACGAATAGTAAATGGATATTTATGAGAATGTAAATTATATGCTGTAACAGTGAAAAAGAATGCTTTCAGTTTCTCGGATTTCGTTTTCCTAAAAAATGTTCGAAATATGCTGTGAATCTCAAATTATTTATTATAGTTTGGCCCCTTTTTGGTTAACTGCAAATGAATATTAGAAACAAAAAAATATAACGTTGCATTCAACACTTTCGAATCCTCTGTCCATTACACTTTTAATTTAAATAAATTTGTGAAAAATTAAAGTATTATCGAATACTCGGCGTAATTTATCTAATATTGTTTACTTCATTGCAATTAATTTTATTTCTTATTAATCATTTGTTCACCTATGCTTGATCCGTACCCTTACCTCGTAGTACATTCATTCCTTCTTATTTAAGTAAGTGATTAATTAGATAATTAACGATGGCCTAGTGTGAACTTGACTTTTTTAACAGCAATAACTTTGCTGAGCACAAATCATGAAGCACTGCTTGTCTAATGAGATCAGAAGTTACGTACATTGGACCAGTCGGTTTATTAGTCATCAAATCTGGTCTTGTTTTATTCATTAGCTACTCTCACGCCTTCTCAGTCTAGAAACTTATTTGAAGGACTTAATCTTACACCAGTCTAATTGTTTAACCCTTACGCTAGTCTAATTCTTTGACTGTCTTTTATGGCAAACTTTTAGCACAATTTCATTTTTTATATTTGCATTAAGCAAATTTTATATATAATATATGTCCAACAACGAAACAAAGCTAAGCCATCAGTTATGTTTGCTTACCTTTGCATGTCTCACAGTTTTTAAATGTATTACTTTCTCATTTCATCTTAGATTCATTTTTTCTATTTTTCTATCCCACATTAGATTAGATCACTGTAACCAGATATAATTATTAAATTTTTTATGTATTTAATTAGGTGTTAGGGATAGAGTAGCCATTTATCATCTTATGGCTGAAATGAGATTAGCAGTGCAAGAAATATGCAAGCTATATGCAATACTTTCAAAGTTAGCTAGGCATCATAGCCAAGGCTATAAAAATTAGGGCTGAATTAGATATTAACTTCTCCATCAGTTTCATAAATTCCGTTCAATTCTCTAAAAATATCTTTTGCTCAGTCAAACTTCATGAAATTTCGTTTCCTCCCTCATATTTGAAATACTTGCAAACTATTATTTTGTCCCATAAATAAATTTTGTGCAATTTCCAAAGAGTTAACCAATCCGAACTTAATACCTTAGAAAATTTTATGACATCACTAATAGAAATCGCAGCTGAAAACTGATCTTCGAGTCTAGAATACTCAATAAGATAAAAATTAAAAACTAAATTAAAGATTATGAATATGAAACACTTGAAAAGTCTCATCGAGTTAAACCAAAATCAATTCTTTTGCAAACTTTAGCAAACGGCAATTTCAGATAATGGCAACGATTAGAAGTTTCCCGTGTTGGATACTTTTCATTTCTTCATTGGTACTGCAATCTAAAAGTGTTGAATATCCATGGACTTTCGACAATGACTTATTCGGAGGTATTCATTATAACTGTTGTTGTGTCCTATCATTAAAACATGCAATATTGAATACATCAGCAATGTCACGTCTGAATATTAATTTAAAAAAATCCTTTATAACTAATTTAAGTTAGTGTCTCTAACAAGAAAATTAAAGGACACCTCAATCTCGATGATTAATTATTTCAAAAACTTTGATGATTGTTAAAATTAAAAAATTTTCTAATGATAAATGTAGTTCAAGAAATCGGTGAAGTAATGAAAGTAACCTCTAAATTATAACTTATTTTGCTTCATCTGAAGATTTCGTGAATCGTATACAGCAAGTTTTAATAAAAATTTGATAACAAAAATAAAAAAATAAAAAACGGCAAAAAAAAACAGCTAAAACTTAAAGAATTGCTCACTTAAATTTTTTCATGCAAATCTAACTTAAGAAAATTATGAAGATTACTTCATTACAAATAACTATATACTGAGAGAAACACTTTAATATATGCTACCAGCAGGCTTTTGTCACTACAGCAGCATTTATGGGCATTTTAATATTTTTCATTTTATTTCGTACAAAATATACGTCATTTTTATCAATTGAGAAAAAATCTGTTATTTTTTTATAAGATAGGTTGCGACAAGTTATTTATTATGCATTGAATTTAATCAATTCATTTTACTTCTTGTCTTAGCTAATGCTTGTCTAATAATCTCTTAGTTTCTTAAGTTGAAAGCCGAATAGAGCAAAAAAGAAAAGATCGAATGATGTTTAAATGAATGCAAAATTGGGTGACACATGGACATGAACATGAATATAAATTTGAGGGACTTTTGTCTAATAAGTATGGCTTGATAGCACTTCAGTTTTCTTCACTGTAATCCAAAAGAATTATTATTTTTAGTTTTGGATGCTAATAATTAAATAACTCACAATTTTTTTCTTGCAATTTAAGAAACTATCAAAAAATATAATTAAGAAAAAGGGAGAATATTACTTTTCATGAGAATTACAGTTGTTCAATTACAGCACACTTGCTCATATACAAATAATAGAATAAGGAGAAATTAATTTCAGGCTCAGTCTTTCAAGCATTTATGTCTGATTTTATTTTTTTCTGGGTGATATAATTGATAATGAAATGAAATTTGTGTAGTGTACATTGAGTATATACATTAATTGTGCACAATTAAGCCTCATTTTCCATTGACATTGTCATGGTAGTATAGCAAGAGTCGAAAAGAAATGAGTTTCTTAGATGGGACAACAGGTATACTTCCTTTATGCTTTGTAACTCTAAACTTTTTAACCGAATTTGAATTTTATGAAAAGACTTTAAAGTGTATCTGTCATCCCAGTTTCCTATCCGTTTTCTTCCTTTTCTTTCAGCTAAGGGATACAAAGTATTGCTTGGCTAGCCTTGAAATTTTGTGAAATTTCGTACTTTGCACTTGACATTTTCTTTCAAATGCTAAAAAAGTCCTAAAGATACGTGACTCAAAGCAAAGTAAAAAGTTATAAAGAAAGCAGGTAAGAATGCATCATTCATTCATTGTATCAATTACTCTATGAGAGAAAGAGAAAAGGAGACTATATCGCCTGAGAAAGTATCGCAATGGCTATTTAAGCAAATTTTCGCTTTCAGACATCGTTTCAACCTTACTTTTCCTATCAGTTTGCAATTCGAAAATCTCAAAAATTCCTATCGTTACAGTTATATTGTTTAAACAATAAATTGTTAATGAGCTTTTCAGCAGCTATGCAATAGCATTGTAAGTTTTTTCATGAATTTTCCATTTTTCCATGAATCAAAATACGAGAAACAATAATGTTCAAATTTGAATCACTTAATATCAATTATCTATTCAAATACAATATTTTGAACGATAAATCACATTCAAACATTATCTCTAATTTATTCTGTGGAACAAACAAACATATAAGGCCTATTAAAATTACTCCACTAAAATTAACTACTAAAACCTAGGCTTAAAAGAGTAGTCTCGCTTTTCGTGACAATTACTTAATACATAATTTATGAGAAAAGGGTATGCCGTATATGCTGATGCATTTCGATTGAGGATGTATTAAAAATGTGCTCATTTAATTTAACCTAATCGTTTCATATATGTATATAGAAACAAATTTCACAGAAATTTCTATTTTTAAATTTCAAATTTTACAGAAAATTATACAGAAGCAAATTATATGTATATATATATATAATTTATTTAAAAATTTTCTAAAATTATCTATGAGAAAAATTTAGTTAGGAATGCTCTGATTTGTTATTTTATCGTGATGTACTTTCTCCTGAAAAGAGATTATACAGAATTATTTTGCAAGATTTAATGCTGGTACTAATCTAAGTAGAAACTAGCCAAGAAATTTGTTTTGGTTAATTAAAAACTTTAAAGGAATAAATGGAAAATTTGCATGAAGTGAGAAAAAGTTCAAATTGATTGAGTTTCCTCGATTTCCAGTTCCACCCATTGACACAAATGAACGGTAAATTAAATTTGTCTTTAAAGCGTCGAAGAGCATGTTTTACGATAGTTTCAAACTCATTTAAAGCCTATCTAGTCTCTTACTTGCTCTTTTCCCATTGCTAAAATTGGACTAATCTTCGATCAGTCCAATTTTGCAGTGTATTAGATTTGCTCCTTAGGTTAGCCTTCTATTAGGTTAAATTAATTTGATAGAATATCCAATCATCTACTTCAATTCTATCCAATTAATCTAACAAGTGCTTGTTAGATTCTTTTTGTTTTTGTCCAGTTACAAGCCCTATTTCCGCCTTCTATAGTGGATTCGAGCAGCAGACACTTAATATTCTCGATAGCTTGTTTATTAATATTCCCTCAAATTGCCACTGCCGTCCAAAATCAATGACAAAGATAGACAAATGTCTTTGTTCTATTCTTATTTTCGGTATTTCGAGAGTGTGAAGATACCCTGATTAGAAAATTAAGAGTTTTGAGAAAGAATAGTCTATGTTAATGTAGAATATATTATATTTTAAACCCTGGAGCGCAAAAGGACTCAAGTTTCTCGGGGAACGAATCCTCTTCGGAGATTTCTCTGTATATCAGATCTGTCTGCTTCAGGAATGCTAACAAGTGCTTGTTACCGGGAGTGCTCCCTCTAATATTCGCTGTGGTTTCATTACTGAAATTATAAGAAATCTTTGCTGAGACACTAAAAAATAATTATTTTTTGAGATTTTAAAAAGTTTTTTTCCGAATAGTGAAAATTAATTTTTCTTGCAATTAGCACTCACATTAACTTTTCTTAATAATGTTGCATACGGATGTCTATTTGGAAGTAAGTTAAAGGTAGTCAAGTATAAACATTTTATCAGGCCTATAATGTTACTGCAAAATACGAAAATTCCAGAAGGATATTTCCGTATTATTCCGATTAGTGACTTTAATCGACCTTAACCAAAGCCAATATAAACAATATCCCAACTTTTACGATTGATTATTTGTTCACTCTCCAGTTCTAATACTCAGTAATTTCAATTATAAGAACCAAAAATTTTCACTTATTGCATTGTAACGAAATTTCTTCCATTTCTTTCACTATCTGATAATACAAATTTCTGAAGTTTCGTGTACTTGCCATCCTTGAAAACTACTTCTGTTATTTCTCACCGAAAGAAATTGGTTTTTTTTTTATTTTCAGCTTTTGCAAGCTCTCAAAATTTTACACCTCAGCCATTATCTCTTTGACTTCATGCTTTTCAACTGCCATTTTCATATTATAGTTTAGGTCATATATTAGTAAACAGCATATAAAAAAGTAATTTAGTCGTGAAAGTATTTGGAGATGTCCCATTTAGATGAATAGGTAATGTTAATAAACAACTTGTTCACTTGTAGAATTCATTATTTTAAGCTATGATATGATAGTGAATTTTTTGATGAATGAAATTAACAAGTTTTTAAATACAATGTTAGTATGAAACGCTCCATTATTTTGAAATGAATAGGGCGTTGAAAAGTGAAAATTTTCTGAGAAAAGATTTTGAAATTTTCAACTAAAAAAAAGTAATTATACATCACATTCGTGTTGAGATGTAAAATGTCATTTGTAGTAAAAAGTAAAATGCTTTGGTTTGAAAGAAATTTATTATACCTGCATTGTTATAATTCTTCACTTTTGAAATATGAAGTCATAGCATTGACAAGATATTTGACTTCAAGCATTTAACAAATTAACTAAACTAACAATCTTTCGAGATAACCAAATGAAAAAAGGAAGATGAGAAAGCATGTCAAAATGATTTTCGAAACTTTCAACAGTATTTTAAAATACTTTGATCAGTCTTCTAAATTAGACGAACCTAATTAGAAATAATTTGTTGACGAACAATTTTACTTCCTATGCTCATTATTGATTCAGAATAAGCGTATATATACAAACATATTTAGGAAAAGATTTAAAACAGGAAAGTGTTTATTAGGAATCAGTAACAGGGAAAAATGTTCGTCATGCAGCGTTTTTGTTTCCGTTAGCTATTTTAATACTGTTAAAATAGAAAATATATCATTACCACGCAGCAAACGGTTTCTATAATTCTTTACTTTTGAAATATTAAATACTCGAAGTGTCATTACGAGCATTTAACGAACCGACTAAAGCTGACGACCCAATTAGTCATATGCAGAAGTTGTTAATATGGTAAAAATTTTTTTTTTCTACTAATTTTTTTAAATGAAGTTACGAGGTTTTCATCTTAATTTTTTTTTACTTTCTTTCGAAATATTATTTTTTTGCATCATTTTCTATTAATTTTTGATAAGATATTTTTTTCGAAAATTTCTCACCTCTTATAGTTTTATTCAGCTTTTCTTGTTTATCCAATTCTTATTCCACAGTTTTTTTTTTTTTTTTTTTTGGAAATTACTTTGTAGAAAAATTGAGAAGTAAAAATTTGATAAGCAAATAAATGGAAAAAGTTCAAAATCTCTCCGTTAGCAAGTGCATTGGAAATGGTTGAAAGATTTAATAACTAAAAAATTGGCCAACCGATAATCAATTCTCAATTGTATTGCTCAGAAAAATCCCAGAAGATTCGGTGCAGAATATTAAACCGGTAAATTTTCAATGAGAAATTGATAAGAAAACGTATTGGAATGGGAATAGAAAAGAAAAAGCTACTTCTGAGCTAAAAGAGATGTTAAAAGTACGATGATTAGAATTTCATCCTCTCCTCCATTTAATTTATTTATTTCTAATGTCACATTCTATCTTAATTTATAGAGAGCAGATATCCCATGATACACTCATACATACACTACTCATTCTTTGATATTACTCTTAACTACTGCAAGATACATTTTCCTTTTGTTATCATTATGCTTAATTAATGATTCATATGATAGGTAGTGATGATATAGTAAAGCATCCTATACTTCAATGCTAATATTCAGTAAATATAAGTCAAAATCGTCGATTAAACTTTAGCCAATAGCTTAGGCAATTCAACTAATGAAATTATCTATTCATTAGCATTATTTACTCACTATTACAATCTCACCAATATATTAGTAGTAACAATAGGTGAGTGTTACTATTGAGTATATATATAACTTTTATTTGGGGGATATGACTCAGTAACAGCTTACTGGACTGAAAAGGATTGGTGTTCACACAGTGATTTAGTTGAAATATGAAACCGTCGTCGTCATTAAAGCTTAAGAGTAAAAAGAAATTAATGAAATAAATGGAAAGCTTAAAATAGCTTTTTTCACCATAATAGCAATGTTCTATTACTTAATGATGCCATTTTAAGAAAAACGATTTAATGTTGTCTAGAAAAAGGATTGCATGAGAAGAAATAATCAAGGTAATAAGGGATTGTAAGCTATGCTTCATAAAATGTCTTTTTCCGCCTCTCTTCTGCTCATTCTCCTTACTCTGCATAATGCTCTAAAAAGGTGGGATTAAAGAAAGCATTTGAGGGACAGTTACTAATTAATCATACCATTACCATATACTTATCTTTCCTCTTAAGTTCACAGCATACTTTAGTCATTGTTTCTTTGCTCACAATGAGCTTTTTTAAACAATAATTTTATATTTTAGCAATTATTTTTGTTTGATTAATTAATTCCTATTCTATTTATATTAATTGCGATGAACCAATTTTTCATTGAATAATCCTTTCCACAAAGACGGAACACATTAAGGGAGATAGGGTGTTTCTGAAAACACAGATATAAATGATAAAGCATGATAGAGAGATTCTCTCTTGTTTTCTCTTAAATTCGTCCCTGTTAAGGGCATAAATTATTTGACTTCTTCTGTATTAAGACTGATGTATTAATTTAGATTTAAAAAACTGAAGCAAGATTAATGTATTTCTTGTAGATTTTAATAGATACGGTGGAGTTAATTTTCAGTATTTTATAATAAAGTATCAAAAATTCACGGGTAAGACATATTTTTAAAAGTTCGATTGAATTTGGAAATTCAAATTTCAGCACCGGGGAACGAAAGGTATGATTCCATGGTTGATGACTGCCTGTTTCTACCCTTGCATTATAGGTCCCGATTTCTGGGGCCTTGTCAACAAGCATTGGCGAATGTGTACAACAGGGCAACTACAATCACCGATCAATGTAGATCCGTCGGTGCTACTATACGATCCTGGTCTACTACCTCTTGATATTAATAAACACCAGGTACACTCACGTTATTTCATAACTCCATTTATATAATCTACTTTATTCAACTCTTGATTGATCTAAAGCATAAATAGTCATTCGTGTAATAATTCTTCTAGCTTATCTGTTTTGCATAGCTGATATTAAATGATCACTGATACTATCATAGGATTATTAGAAGAGTTTTGTTGATAAAAAGGCTATTTTCACAGAATTATTGCGATTACTTTTTATCATGTTATACAATATACTAAAAAATTTATTTCAATTCAAGGTGCAAGCAACACTGGAAAATATGGGTCAACTACCATTGGTCACTATCAATGATTCATTGATCGAACAAGGAAATATCAATATCAGCGGTGGTCCTTCATCACCGTATAGGTAAAATGACAGAGTTATATTATTTACATTTTTTTTTCTAAATGCAAATACTAGAAATTTTATGCATATCATATACTGTAGAAGTATAGTATGCTAACGTATATATCATTCGGAAGTATTGTAATATGCTACTGTATTTCCTTACAAGGACAGGTACCGATTGCATCATGTTGTGGTACATTTTGGACTAGTAGCCAATGATGAACGAGGCTCAGAGCATACCATCGATCGAGTTCGATTCCCAGCTGAGGTAACTTTCTTTCACTCTGTATTACTTCTTCCTGCAAAGAAGTAAAACTCTTTAATTCTTAAAGTTAAAGGTGCGAAAATTACCACAAATACTTTCAATATGCAAAATGAGAAGCTATGGATAAATGGAAAGAAGTTTTGATTGCTTTTATTGTTTGCATTTGTAAATAGCTGAATGAGTTCTGTAGATTTTTAGATACAACTACTAGCGTACAATACTGATTTATATGCTAATTTCACGGAAGCAATGTCACAGTCACGTGGTCTTTTGGCAGTCTCAATAATTGTTGATGTAAGTGTTAACTTCTTTTGTAATTTTGTACACTGTTTTTTGCATCGTAATATTTGTTAACATCGATAACGTATTTTGGAATTCATTTTCGTTATTCGGCTAATTAAAAATTCTAAATAGTTGCTTGGAAACTTTATTTAAGAACTCCTGAGATTATTATAATTTATTCAAGACTCTCGGAGTCATTATAAATTAAAGGAAAGTTGTTTCAGCTGGGTACTGTATCAAATACTGAGTTACGAAAATTAACTGTTGCTTCTCAGAGTATTACTTACAAAGGTTTCCATTCCGTTATCCTTATAAATATTTTTACAGTACGATATACAACATTACGTTAAAGTAAAGTAATTGCTGGGATGATCGAATAGATATGATACTAATAAAGTTAACATTGTGATGAAATAAAAATATGATCAAATCTATTTCAGGCACAAAAACAATACTTAAACGATTCAATGCATATGGACTTCTACCACAAACTCAAGATTATATAACATATGAGGGGTCACTGACATTTCCAGGTTGCTTTGAAACAGTTACCTGGGTTATCATGAATAATCCCATTTATATCACCAAAGAAGATGTACGATTTTTTTTTCTAATTTTTTAAAAGTATATTTGGCTTAATCTTGCCTTTTCTTTTTTTATGAAATACATACGGAACGAAAAAAACTAGGAAAACTGAAGAAGGAAAGTAAACAAACGGAAACTTAATTACATAAAACATAAAGCTTTGAAATGACAGTCTAATTATTTCAAATATTTTTAGCTCCAAATTTGGAATGATCTTCAACAAACTGAAACCAAGCAGCTTAGTCCAGTTTTGATGTCACCCAATTATCGTCCATTAAAACCTCTTAACGGACGTCTTTTACGCACAAATATTAATATCAAATATAAGGTGAACCCATTTATTATTATTCACTTCATTCTTCTTGGGAATATATTTCAAGGCTATTTAAAATTTGAATTAAAATAAGTAAATTGGAATTTAACCTTTGATATAAAATTTTTTACAGCAGATTTCCAAACCTAGAATTTGATCTCTTTTTTAGAAGAAAAGCTAGCACAATTTTAAATTTTAACCTGACAAATAAATAGCTTCAATCTGATTAATGTACATTTAATTACTGGTCTGAGTATGACCGGAAAAGGCATTTTCTTGGAGCAAAATGCTTTTATTATAATGTAGGAAAAAAATATAAATTTTACTTTTTTTATAATAAATTTCCCTTCTTTCCGTTAAGGGACAATTATCTATTTATTTAATTGTTTCCCACTTTAATTTATATTCTTACGTCTATTCTCACGCTGTACTCTTAATAGAACTGGCCGAACTGATTGTTTTCCGCACCTCAAACTTGGGTAATTAAACCTTTATTTAGCATAAAACAAATCAACATCATAATAGCGCATTATACATATCGCACAGATGCTACACAGTCATAAAACGCTAAAAATTACCAGAGTGCTGAAACTCCAACCACACTATAAATACACAATTGTAAAAAATGATTAATTGCAATTAAGAGATGGTATTGGAGTTAATTGAGACTGAAGATCAAAAAATGTGAATTTGGGAAGAAAGGAGATTTGTTTAAGGATAAAATCTCTTGTTACAATAGTCTACTACATGCATTTAATTCTCATGTATCTTATACAATATAATGTGTGTAAAGCGAGGTTAATTTATGAACAATGAGATCCTCATTTATTGCTTCTCCTCGCTTTCCAGCTACACCGTTTGTAACAAAGGGTTATCCGTTTATCAGTTAAAATCCTATGCACGCGTCGTCCTGCGGCTGTCCTAAGACCACTGTCCCCCAATTCGTCGATCCGTTGTAATATCCATAAAAAGAAATTGCCCTGCTATACCGCTTAGAATGGCTCTTTGTTGAGGTCAAATATCCATATCGTTAAATTGCATTTTTATTATCTGGTTGCCTGTCAGTTGACTCCTTTGTTAGCGCCTTCCCTTGGTTCTTAGTTACTGCATTAATACTTTCGGCCTATTTGCCGACATATAATCCGAACTCATATGACTTCATTTGTGTAAATAAATAATGTACACATTAAAGTAACTGATAAAAATTCAGCAGGATTATCACAACAGTAATGTAATTTACTGAAATGAAAAAAAGAAAACGCTTTCAGGCCAAATCACCACAGTCATGTCCGAGTAACTTATATATCGATATGGGATACAAAGCAAATCCCAGACGCTCTCTCATGTCTTCAGCAGTTGTGAAACGAAGTTTAAATGATAATAGTTCAGAAGTTTTTTAATAACAATCATTATTGCCACTGGACTTTCATAATTTGGAAGTGTCAGACTGCAAGTTAGCTAGACAAATTCTCTTTCATAGTTCAAGATTTCAAAAATGTGACACTTGTATAAAGCAATCACTTGCAAAGATATGTCTAAAGAGATGTATTACAAGAGATCAAAGATGAATTTGGCCACTTGAATGTACTTGTTTTGGTTTTATAATATACCGAAAAGTAATAAGTCAATTTTGTAAACATGACAATTTGAAGAACTGTGAGGGATCTTCAGGAAACTCCGAGTGTTTGTTAAAAGAACAATCAACTTGTTTGGTTGGTTCTTCTTGGAATTTTTTAACTCACTTTGGTTCTTGGGTCATTACCTCATCATTTTGAAGAGGAAAGAATTAATGTTTTAGATCATCGAACACTCTACAGATTGCCGAACGATTCTTGCATTCATGACAGTTAGTGATAATCATTTGATTGGTGATTTAGTTGTGTGCCTTGTTGTGCAGTTTTCTTTTTATTGCAAACATAGAAGAATGTGTTATATATGTGATAAATACTGCAATTAACAAAATGTTTGTCACCAGTGATCTGATTATTGAGTCGAATTTAGTCTCGATGACACAAACGGGTAAATAAAGTTCGAAATGAAGATTAGACAATCAAGTGAGGCAAAATTTCTCCTCACTCATAGACGGTTATAGTAGCATATATTTCTGACTAATAATATATTTCTGAAGTAATACCTTGAAATTTTAAGAAGCTAAAGAAGGAATATGAAATTTGAAGATACAAACTTTAGTTTTTGAATAATAGAATTGTCACATCCAGTAATAAATCCATTAAATAAAGATTTAAATAATTTTAAGACTTATTATAGCTTTATGACATCTGCTTTTTTGCGTCCATTTGCAATTGAAACTTATTCCTGACAATTAGTTGGTGGAAATATAACTCACTTCTTAGCTATATTTTTGCTCAATGCTTCGACAGCTTCAGTAAACGATGACAGTTCGCCTTTGAAGCGATTTAATCCATCCTTCAGATCTTGCATTTCTCTTATAACTTCCACTGATTCCGTATATGGATCATAGGTAACCACAAATGAACGTTGAAAATTTTGCGCGAAAACTCTAAAATTTACTCGTTTCATTGTGATTTAACAAAGCATAATTGGGAGCTGGAAGGGGCGCACAGAATTTTTCCGAACTACATTTCAGCGCACAGAATTTTTCTGAACTACATTATCTCCTAAACTATTCTGTTTCATTCCGTCTCTCTTTCGACTTTCTACAATTGTAAATATTTAGTCATAGCTTTAAACAGATTAAATATTGCTTAGGAAAATTTTTATGACATGAAATCATGAATGCGTAAACTATGTATAATAAAATCTAAGCTAAAATAGATGACACCTGCAAACTCGGCAATCGATCCGGTCATACAAGAAATGATGGGACATAAAAATGAAAATCAAGTTAACTTGACTTGACTTCAACTTGACTACTTTTATTAAGTAGTAAAAAGACCTATACTAAAACGAAGCAGCAGTGATAACAAAATAAACATTCGAACAGAACCAAATCATCTGGAGAATTTTAATTGGAGAATTATGATTTGATCAATAGTGGTAGTAGGACAATACCTCAGTTTCGTCACTGCATCGAAGATTGAATCAGCAACAAAGTAAAGTGGTTGATAATCGAAATCTTCATATTTTTGCAGTGCTGTACGTTGTGGATCGAATGCTTCATGTTGTGGTTTATCCGAACAGGCATGCTAAAATTCATTTTCTTACTTGTTGAATTATTGTGCCATTCTCACTGGCACTGTTATTATTTAGTTATTATCACTATTAATTATTGTCTTATTATTATTATACCATACTTAAGTTATAATAATCACAACTATTATTAATAATTACTATTGTCAAAAGATTTGGTTTTTGTTATTTGAACAATTAATTCTGCTGTGGAATTTTGTGCCATCCTGGAAAATAATGAATGTCGAGTTTGAACATCAACTATTCCTATTTACCAAAAGAGATTAGTTTACCAATCAATGCATTCAACGTTGTGTTATTCTAAGGGAAAAACGGAAAATTTTCAAAGCTAACTTCAAATTCAGAAGTTCTAACATAGAAATTAATCTATTAGTGCACATCATAAGAAAAAACGAACCATAAGTTCACCATATGATGAAAGCAATCCAGCGCCGATAGCTTTTAGCTGACCATTCTGACGACACAAACCGAATTCAACTGTGAACCAGTACACCTGAGAACGGCTTCATTATGCTTAATATACTATCGCATTGATAATTACAAATATAACTATTACGACAAATATTGCAATAAATGTACTGCAAATCAAGCATATATGCAACACAGATTCAAGATATATACTGTAGCAAGCTGTTCAGAGATTCAAAACATATACTGTAGCAAGCTGTTCAGCAATTCAAAACGTATACTGTATCAAGCTGTTCAGAGATTCAAAACATATACAGTAGCAAGCTGTTCAGGGATTCAAAACATATACTGTATCAAGCTGTTCAGAGATTCAAAACATATACTGTAGCAAGTTGTTCGATCTGCTCATCAGTTGCACCCAGTGATAGAAGCCCAATCTGCTGAGAGAACTGGGCAATGAGCGGATCAGCAAACATTGGACAATGTCCAATAAATTCATGAATTAAATCGGGTTCTGGGGAATGGTGAGGTGAACCATAATGTCGAACGTATATAGTAGTCTGAAAATGAACAACAGCTATTCTAAGGACTTTCAATAGGTTTCAGAAACTAAGCATTGAAAAAAGACTAACTTGGAAAACTCGGAATGCCAAACTAGCCAGGAAATCACGTGCTGAAAGTAATCCAGCACATGGTCGAAGTGTAAATCCAGTTTTACCTGGAAAGCCAACTGTTAATATCTGTTTTTCTTAAATTTTCTCTTTAAATTGAAGTAGGATAGGACATTACATACTTATATAACCTATAGATTGATCTTAATATGAGACAGAGGAGGTCCTCCAAAAAACTTTGTTTTAATAATTTGTCGTGAAAACAATACAATGAATCTTTTTCTTACTTGGTTTGAAATAACTTTGTCTTTAAGATTTTTTAGGAAAATGAAAACTCTTAATGGGTTTAATTATAACATTTTAATGGTTTAAAAACGGTGAGAAAAATTGTTAAAAACGATTTAAAAAAAATTCCGTAGCATTAAATAAAACAGTTAAAATTAGGGTTTTTAATAATTGTTAAAATTTTACGTTGAAGATATTTATTAATAAGCGATAATTTTGGTATTCGAGTGGGCTCTAGAAGTCCTTCCAATTCCATTTGTCTAAAATTTTGTTGATACTCGATACAAGTATAAGAAGAATGCAGTGATTTGAGCTTGTTAAAGACAACTTCCCAAGTTTTGTGCTCTTCCGAACTATATTCAATCTCCGGCAATTTTTCGCCACTGAAAGGAAATTAGCTTAAAATTTCAGTGAAAAACTGTCACTGATGAATAATCAAAAAATACAAGGGCGCATTTTATATTTCCACAAATCATTTTGAAGATAATTTTTACCCTAACAAGAACAAATCAAAGCTTAGGAAAAAGTATTTAAGGCTTAAGGAAAAAACATTAAGGTCTAGTTAAGAAGGAGGAAAATATTTGAAGTTTAAACTTGTCAAAACTGGTCACTAACTAACTTACTATTTATACTCTTTGGCAATGTCGTTCAGCTGCTCTCTTCGTTGGATATATGTTTTGTCGCCGTAACCCTAAAACCAATTGTATCAAAGTGACAGCGACCACTCGGATACTCTTGCTATCACGTTAGTATGTGTTCTGGCAATGATCGAACATAAAAACTATGAAATCGCTCAATGTGTCTATCAAATTCATTGACACTGATTGATACATTAATATTGCTTACTTTTTGCATTTCTAATTCATTTCCTAAAAAATTTTCCTTAACAAAGCTATAAGTTAAAGAGAAAATTTCACAACTGCGGTACCGGATGTCGCGGGTCAGATGTTGGTTCATACTTCACTACACAATGGTAGCATTTGTCCAGATCGGAAATGTGTTTCGGAAACCATGGAACTGAAAAGAATCATCATATGCATAAACTTACTTTCCATATTACCTAGCTTAAATTTTTATTTTCCAAAAAGTTATGATTAATGTACAAAACAATGAAATTTTTACGAAGATTTCTGAACTGTTTTGTCAAATATTTGAAATAGAATATACCAACTCTTTATCAAGGATGTTTTTTGATGAAAAAGGCTTAAGCATCAAGCTACCAGCATTTTTTATAAATATTTGAAATTAATCAAACTCCTAGAAGGATACTTTTTTCTATCGATCCATCGGTACTATTATATACATTCAGTCGTAGGATGTGATACCGATCTGCTAAACATTTCGTTGTATTCAAAAATGCATCTTTCGTGCATTCACAATCAGCAAAAATTTCAAATTTTACTGGAAAAGTAATTATTTATTAGTTTATTTATTAGTTAAAAAAACGACTCGAATTTTGGACAAATACATAGCTACTGTTCCGGAAATTTTCATTTTAATAAAAAGTAGAATCAAAACTATATAGCAGTCAAAGTCAAAAGTTCTCCTGTTCCGATACACCTACAATATACTCTAAAAGTTGTTTTTAAGTTTTTGACAACCTTTCAAATTTTTTTTTATGTCTGCTACTATGTAGGATCCATTTCTTTCTTGTGCAGGTAGTATTTCCAGGTGTTTGAGTCGTATACCGTTCATTTCATATTCCACCAAAATTGACGATAAAAACTCCACGCTGTCCTCTGTTGGAGAATAAATAAACAAATAAAACCCTTTAATTACTAAACAGTGTCCTTGTAATTATTTTGGGACATCATAATAAGGTATTTGAAGAATTGAAATTCAATCTGTTAACTATTTTCTATTGGTTGATTTGATAGCAACTAATTACAGGAAATACTTTTAACGAAAGTATTACCTTCAGCAGCCAATACAACAGCGATTCTCATTGGTACATTGGTGCCAGACGACCAAATCAATTCGATGCCTTCATCGTTTAATTCCTTCAGAATCTAAACGAATATGATAAATATTCTGTAAATAAACAAGCATAAGTAAGACCAAAAAGAAATAAAAATGCGGAAAAGATTGTTTCACAGGTGCGACAATAGCGCACAAACAGATAGAGAGTTATATTCATCAAGCTACTTTGTTCCAATCATAGAAGTGGTTGTAAAAATTTTGTAGAATTTCTTTGCTTCTTTGTTCTAAGTAAGTTCTTCTCTTCAACATTTCATAAATGACAGAGGCTATTCATTTATACAATTTCTTAGCAAGAATCTCTTTCGCTCTTGTTTCATTTTTGCTTTTGGATAGTAAAACTAGACTAATCGACGTCCAAGAGTCCAATTTATGGTCAAATTGGTAATTAGTAAATGTTTTATCTTCAAAAGATCAGAAATCATAGCAGAAAACAAGTGTTAAAGGCATCGATCTCTTTTTTCAATTTTTTTTTTGTACATTAATGAGTGCTTTATAATTATGATTGGCATTTCAAAAGCAAAAAAAGAATCGAAAAAATAAAAATAATCACAAGCTTCTCTTCAATAAGCAACGGACTTAAACATTTTATTTCAATGCGGCGTGGAAGTGTCAGTTACATGACACTACGAGAAATACGTCAAATAAGTGAAAAGGGAGACTGTTTTGTTTCAGCTCTCTCAAAATTGATAGTACAACCATCCCTTAGAGAGATTCGATAAGATTATTTTGAGAATTCTTTGAATGTTGTGTCCAGTTTTTACTACTTCTTTAATTTTTATCAGGAAATATATCACCGAAATTGGCGAACATTGGAGATGATAAAGTTGTTACAATAATAAAATGAACTTATGCTAACTGCTAGACTGACTTACTCGAGCATATTCTGGTGATTCCGCAATTTCTTTCCGATGTTTTTTAACACTTTCTTGTTTTAATGTAGCATTCTGCAAGCGATCAAAACTAGCCTGATGTACCAAATTTTCTCGTCTACCGAATTTAGACATGTCCTTTAATAATTTCGAAATTAGATTTGCTAATTTGAAAAGAAATAAAAATTTGCCCAACTTCAAAAACAAACAAGCTTACCAACTGCTTCTTAATATTTGCGTATCCTAAAGATTGGTTTTACTATAATCAACTATGTTAGGATAAGAATTTTCGTAAAAAAGAACTAAAAGTATTAATAGACAGAAAAGAGTTGAATATTAAGGTAACAACAAATTTGTGGTTCTTTTAAATTGTTCTTTTGGTTGCCAAAGTAATTACAGCACTGAAATACACACTCTTTTGCATCTAAATTACTTCCGCAAATAACAACAGTATGGCAAATTTGCCTCTACTTTAATTTGTACCTTATTTTACGATTGGTTTTTTTTCTTTAAAAAAGTATGGAAAAACTAATACCAACGTTATCTTCGAAGTGATGAATGACTATTCAAAAAGAAATCGGTATTCGTTGTTATATTTTAGTATTATCTGAGTAGACAGTGATTATGGAACTAATCAAAGGGAAGTTGGAAAAAGGAAGGGAAAATGCCAATTATTTTAGCTTAAAATGTATGATAAACTCTTCAGATGGAGAAATCAAACCTACTGTTCTCGATTGTGTGAAATTTTATTTTGTTGTTTTATTGATCAGATTTCAATTTTGGTATATAAGTACGTCTTTCAGTGACTTTGCTCCCAAAAGTAATGATGAAAAAGTTTAATTTCTTTTGGTTTTGTTACCGTTGTTCATTTTCAAACCATACCAAACATTCAGAAAATGATTTATTTAATTTCCTCTCTAAAACGTCTTTTTCGATGCTATGGCATCGCTCCACAAAATTATAAGAAGAGTATTAATGGAATATTTTGGAGAGTGATCCGTTATTTAAAAACCTTAAGCATTTCTGTATCGAAAATATTATAGGAAGTAAACTAACTACCAGATTTTATACTAGGCAAAGGGTACCAGCAAAAAAAATATTGGTTAGGACATAAGCCCTGACAATTTCTGGGAAAATTAGACCAGATGAAGTGAGAAGATATATGGCATATCAAATATAAGGATGGTGTGCAAACCAGTGGAACACTGAAACTTAACAATTACTGTTGGGAAAAGTTTTTGTTGTTGCTGTAACCTCGGCAAGTTTTATTTTTCTTGAATGATATCATTACATAGTAATAGAAAGGAAATGAACAAATTGAATATTAAATTATTCCAACAATTCACTAAACTGCCGTACTTCTGTCGTTCCTCTTTCGCTCCACCACTGTTATTGTTGCTGTTATACTATCATTTGTTGGAAATGAATTGATGTAGTTCTGAAACGAACCGAATTGAAACTAAGAAATAATCAAAAAAAAACTGAATCCGGATAATGGTTTATATAATGGGCATTAGCTTACAACAGAGATTACAGTAAGTAAAGAACTGTCACCACTCTCGGATGATCTTTGCCCTTTATAGCATTATATCAATTGCTTATAAGAGTGATTGTCAAATTAGATAACCTCTACAGTACTGCAAGTAGATTCGGTTTATAGCAAAGAAAGCTAATTGAACAAAGAACTATCAAATATAAACTTGTCCGGAAGCAAATAATCTCAACAGATTTAACATTCTAAGCAATGCATATAAGCTTTAGTTACAATTGGAAAATGAATGTTGGATAAATGATTTCTCATTTAAGGTATAAAATTGGAACAGTTTTATGTTTGTCAAAAGAATTCAATATATTAAAAAATTATTTTGGTTTTCCAGCATTACAACCACTTTGATAATCTCTAAAGGAGTCAATAAAATAACGGAATCTTACTGTTACGTAAAGAAGTCAGATTAATTAATCTAATGCCGAAAATCCAAAAAGTTGTAGTATCTTTTGATACTGGTTTACAACTAAGCTTCATCTCCAACAAATTAACAAATCGATTGGAACCATAACAGAACAAAGAAAAGGAGTTGAATTTTCATCTGTCATAAGATCCTAAATTAGAAATCGGAATAAATTTGATTGAAAATTATAACGACTTAGGCAGTATTATAGATTGCTCGATGAAGGTATTGCAAGTAATTAAGTCAAACCATTATGATTTGCTAGTTATGATAAATCAAAATCAGCTAAGTGGCGAGAAGGGACAGGTAACTCTAAAATTAGCTTTTTCCTTACTTTACACAAAATTGGACCCATAATAGCTAGAAGCGGATGCATAAGCCAAATTCGAAGTTTTGACGAAGTGTAGTTTTGTGACAGTTCTAATCAACTAAGGCCGAAATAATAAACTTAGATAATACCACTAACAACCAAATATAGATCGATTCTGGCAACTAGAATTCATATACATACAGGAAAACTTAATAATGAGAAAGCGTTAGAACAGTTTAAACTTACTATCACTAAACATGATGAAGAATATCAAGTTCCTGGCCTTGGGAAGAGTTAAAGGTTAAATTAAGCAACAAATTTGTATTTGGATCGCTTAAAACTGTTATTCAAATGACTTTAAATGATGAATATTTATTTAATAAATACAATAAAAATGATTAACGAACAGCAACAATTCAATAAAATCGGAGCGTCGAAATGGATCAAATTGGCATTATTCATTACTTAGCTCATCATGGAATCATAATTCTAAGCAAGACCACAACTAATTGTTTGTAATGCTTCAGCTCATATTAAAAAAACGAAAAGTTTGAATTGTGTTTTACATCGTCGACCAATTATGCTACCAGATCTAATAAAAGTTTTGCTTCGTTTTCAATATGATGGAAAATATAATAGTAGTTGATATAGAGAAGGCATTATTTCAAATGAAACTGAAATCGACGGAAAGAACTGTATTCACTCGACTAGCCAAAGGATGTACGAGAATAAGTAACGGAAGGGAATATGCAATGTTATCGTTTTTGAAGAGTTTCGTTTAGCTACCTTTAATCATTACTTAGAAATGCATAGAAGCAAATTTAGAAAGAATCTTCACGTTGACAAAGCTATCAGAGAAATAAAAGAATCTTTCAAAAATAGAAAAAAGTGAAATCCTTTTTTATATTTTCACCAGTGTTTCCACATACATATTGTAATTTAAGGAGTAAAAGCATTCTTGGTCACTGCCAAATCACAAATCGCTTTCGTGAGCGGTGTGAACAGCCCAACTTCTTTTACAACAGTTAGACTTGGCAAACATAGTGACCATTATCAAAATTCGTAAAGAATCATATTGATAAAACACGGGATTATAACCCAAGCGGACGTAACCTAGTTGATACCGCAACGAAGGGACTTTCTCCCATTGAATTTATCAATTATGAATTGTAAATACGATAAAATAATTTATTCCTCACAAATTCTACATACAATACTAAACTTCGTTAAAATATTTTGTGTGTAAGCAATACTAAAGAGAATCACGTAAAGCATTGGTTCAGTACTTTGAAAATCCTTGATATCTTTCACGGAAATAATAACAAATGAGTACTTGACTAATCCTAGAGTTTGTACATAGATTTCTGTAAAGGAGCAGAAACGAGAATAGCACCTGAAGAAGAAATTAATCAATGAATCAACAGTTCCTCCGATATGCGAAAAATTTTTAAGAATAAAGACAATTAATGGAAATAAGGATGAAATAGAAAGTGTCTTAATAGAATTACCCATACGGAATACTTCTCTACGGATCAATAGATTTGCTGTACGCACTGGAAATTGAAAGCGAATGAAATTCAGTGCTCAGTTAACAAGGAAAGCGGATAAACAAAGAACTGGGAACTAGAAGAACCTAATGCTCTAAGAATCAGAAGCACTCTACAAAGAATATTTAAGAAGTCAAACTCAATATTGCAGAATCTATTCATCGTAACTGTGATTTCATGATATCAGTTCAAGCGAGAGCAATAGGAATTGTAAACAAATATCTGGAGACATCGAATTGCGGATTTATTGAAGCATAATTAATGGATGGTGACATCATTATTGCTTTATGGGTCAACAAAAGTCAAATTAGAATCCGAAAACGAGGATTCATGGTCAGTTAACTATGAAAGAAAAAAAATAAAAAATTGTAAAATAGTGATTCTAAAAATACAAAATTCTATTACGTTTTCAATACTTGCAATTGAAAGTAGTCAAAATAGAAATAATATCTATAAGCATCTTAATGAAAAACTGTTGATCGTTCGATTAAAAGAATTGATTTAAAAATTGTTAAATTTAAAGCGGAAAGAGAATGATTATTTCAATACGGAATCAATTAAAAAGAGGAATGATTATTTCAACACTAAATCAATCAAAAAGGTATTATTTTACGACGAATTAAATTAACAAGAAAAAGGATTAGATTAACTTAAAATTAAATTAACAAGAATAATACAAATCTGACGAGAAACACAAAGACAAGAAATAGCTATTAAACAAAATTCTCTTCGCTATACTTCTCATATTATTACTCTGAAGGTCTTAATTTTTCTACTGAAATGTCAGAAAAATAGAAATAATTTTATAATACAAATATATTGTTATAATCAAAACATTTTAGATTGATTAAATATTACAATGACAACAATAATTTGTATTATTTAGAATACTGTAAATACTTCCTAATTTGATTTCTGATTCTTGGAAAGTTTCCTATTTGATAATGACAATTGCATTATGTCAGGAAAGAATAACCTCCAATTGTCAACAACAACACAAATTCCCTCTCTTTCTCAACTTACAACAATTGTATACTTCAACCAAAACTCTCATCTAAACTAAACACTTTCAACCGATTCCAATTCAATCTTCTACGGATTCTACAACCTGATAATCTCTAATCTTCTCTGATTATTGTTCTGTGATGTTTGTAAAGAATCAATTCATTTGCCTGTTTCCAAACCGTGCAAAAAAAAAAGTTCGTCAAGTTATCCGGATAAAACGCTTTCATTACAACAAAAGCATTTTCCTTGTGTCAGTTTCTTCAGTTCCACTTGAAGAAGTTAACATTCACTAATGAAGCTATAAATGAACTTAAGAATGTTATCCAGGTAAAAGGTTGAAAGTAAGAAAGAATAAGTAATCTATTCAGGGAATGGTTCTGATGATCGGTTGAAAAAAGGAATGGAAAATTTGTTAGATAATAGTTTGAAAATCCATTTATCACCTCCATCCTTCGCTAATCAATGAATTTAACCTCAATATTTTTACCTTGGGGTTCCAAGCCTGGTTTTTTATCTCATTGGCATAAACTGATAGGAGACTTTGCGTCATTTTTCAATGCATCTATTGCAATGTTTCAGATGTAATTGATTTAGTTATTTCAAAAATTTCTAGTTTCAATAGTCATATGATTATAGCAAACACCTGTATAATATTAATCTTACTTTCAATTTTAAACAATCTATAAATATTTAGTGATATTTTTGGAATTTATTTTAGATTCAGAGTTCTTTTACATCAAACAGTTATAAATTTTGCAAACATCTAAAATATTGCTAAATCTTTAGACATTGGACTCAAAAAAAAAACTTAACTTTTTGATTGATTTTTTTCATATGTTTGATTAATGAGGTATACCAGGATAATATGAAAGAAGTGAATTTATCGGAAGATTTGGTATTTTGAAAAATTTTTTTTAAAAAAATCTATCGCTCTGAAAATGTATAACAAAAAATTTTATTTATGAAAAACATTTTGACTTGTTAGATCTTTTTTAGTTATAAAGAATAAAATATAATAATTTAAATTGTATATTTTATTGATATTGGTCCGCTTAATCAAATGAACTTATTTTTTACTGTTCATTTTAGGACAAGTAAAGTAAACGAAGTGAAATCTTTTGATGTGTGGAATGTTTCAATGGAATCATCGTGGAATTCTCTCTTTACTCATTTCATTTTGTCGGAATTTATTCAATTTCAGTATGTCGTAAAATTATTACTTCTCAATTAGTTAGGTATATTCCACGTCTAAAACGACAGTTTTTGCTACAATTTCCTTTTTTTGAATTGAATGAGCAATTATTTATGCAAAAAGAGTGATGCACATCAATCGTACTTTAAAGTTTAAAGGAAATTAAAAAAGTTTCCTAATTTTTTACATCCATAATTTTTCGTCCATTTTTGCTCTATCCAAAAAACCTTTCACAAACTTCACTGATCCAAATTGCAGGTCTCATATATTTGAATAAGTGTCTTGTGTTTAAAAAAAACTATAACCCAAAATAATTAATTTTTATGATTTCCGGGAAATATTTTAAAAGTGTAATAACTGTGAGTTGCTTAAATAAACGCAGCATTTGAAAGATAAAATTTTGTAGATGATGCGACTATTATAAAACCACGCGATCTCATTAAAATTACACATGCGATCTGATTGATTACTAGATGACGATCACAGATAACAATAGCACTTATCGATAGGTAAGTCAAATGAGTGATAACAATAGGTAAACATTAATCAATCAATCAATCAATCAATCAATCAATCAATCAATCAATCAATCAATCAATCAATCAATCAATCAATCAATCAATCAATCAATCAATCAATCTAACTTTAACACAGATCAATCCATTTTTTATGTACAATGCAGAGAGTATTCCTTCATTTTTTATGAAAGCACAAATAAAATAAATCGTATTTTACTTCCATCTTTTGAGCTTTCCGCGATAAGTTTTATAGGAAAAGCTTCCGTATCATTAAACATTCAATATTTTCTCTATGCACAATTAAGTTTAATGTTCTCAATCCTACCGTTCGGAACATTAAAGATAGCAATGATGCGAACCAATATATTACCATAATTGATTGAGAGAAAGAGAGGGAGAGGGAAAGGGAAAAGCATCTTTCTTTGTCGAAACGTTAAAAATTGATTTTTTTTGTCAGGAAATCATTTATTGCTTCCTCTCTCTGCGAAATTATTTAGTTATGCAACAAATATAATCACATTATTATCTATTATCACCAGTTGTAATGATTAACAACACCTGATAACGAATGAGAATCTCTTCACCCATTGATTGATGTAAAAAATTGATTGCTGTGATAACTATATTATCACAGCTATATGTATCTGTGAATGTGACAGTAACAGCAAATGACTTTTGACTCCCAAAAACCTTATTCATTGATGTTAATATTTACTTGGAGATAGTGCAAGGGTAGTAGACATTACATAGATTGGAAATTTTGGAAATAAAAAAAATTTCAGAGTTGTTTTCTATATGAATTGGCTTAGGCTTACGTTGTTTTGAAAGAAGCGAGGAGTAGAAAGATTGAAAATAATAATTTGAGACGAAGTGCGAATTAACTTTATAAAAAAAATTCTTAAAGAATAACAACATCTATCATATAAGAAAAATAGAAATTAAGTAATGAACTGAAGAGTTTGTTATTTGATTATTATTTGAAAGTGCATAAATTCAAACAAACTTCATTCGTTGTTTTCTGCTTTACTCTAATTAGTATTAGATCGTTAATTAATTAGGTAGCTTAATTATGCCATATAAGCATTCATTTTTGTAAAGTTCTTAGCATATATTAAGCAAATAAAAACAATTTTTTGCTGTTTTTCTTTTCTTTACTGCAAAGTTTTCAGTGAAGCCTCAAGGGAATTTTATTATATCTATACAATTGGCTTATAAAAAGTTGATGGACATAAATTTCGTCTTTCATCACATATGATGTTAATCTCCCTTCATTTGAACCCATTATCACTTATTTTCAAAATTTCGTCCTTTCCGTGGAAAGTTGCTCCTAACGCCATTAACATCGTATTTTTCATGAGGTAATCGAAACTTCTATTTTTATAAGCATTATGAAGTTTTGAAGCAAAATTTATTATTTTTTTTAAATTTCGACTGAAATGTTACTTTTCTTCAATTTTATCTAGGCTTAAATTCGTCTTTCTTCAACCAATCAATCCATTTCCTTTTTTAAACTCTCAAAACAATCACCACCTTTTTCCAATTTCTGATTACTGATTATTTCATTTTTGCTCCATCAACTTTTAAACCTCATAAGCATAGGAAGTTCCCCTTTTTTTTCATCCAGTCAAATCTAAACTTCATTATGATAGCATAAACAATAGCATCATTTATTAACACAAAAGTTTGGTTTGTGTAAAATATTTAAAAAATTGTAATCATTAGACAGAAAAGTCTCTACATCATTCTTTAAAGATTTTTCATTTCTTTTCGATGAATATTTTGACAAACAATTATAATGATGTGAGAATAAAGATTATTACTTTCTTTCGATATATGATTGAAACTGAACGATAATGAAATGAGCGCTGTTGATAAGATGTTGTGGACCAGTAATGAAATCAATGTTTCATTGGTCACCGTTTCCTTCAGAATTTAACATTTAACCGCTGTGAAAAATATCGCAAGAAGGTGCAATCTAATAAACAAATTGCTTACATTTACTTTTATAGACTTTCAGATTTAGTAAAGTAGAAATAATCACAATCAGATTTAATAGATGGTGGAGATTTATTCTTAATAGTGAAGAGTGCTACTACTGTTGCGCATAAATTTTCAAATATCAGTTTCTTTTATTCATCCTTTTACACCTTTAATTTGAAATCGGATATTAGTGTCAATTTTATTTTATTTCAATCTTATCATGAAAATTATTAGTTTTTTTTATATCTTCGATTTGAAAACAATGCCAAAGAATCTGGGCTAAATTTTACAGAATTTCGCAATGAAAGTTAAAGTTCTATAAGTTGAGAGCACTCAGTTTATCCTTCCATTTTCTTCAAAGTGTTGAAATAAAAAAAGAACATTACCTTAAGATTAAAGTTGATAAGGCAACAGATGAACAAAGATTTATTGTTTTCATTTGGACAAGAAATTAGCAGAGAGAGGAAGAGAGTTTGTGCATTAAATTCATTGTGTAACCTAAAACTTATTTGTGTTTTCCAAGGTAAATAAGCAACACTTTATGCTGAATAAAAGATGATAGAGTTGAGATGATCTTTTCCTTGAAACTGTTTTTCCCGAGAAAATATCGTCAAGAGCGCCATCTGTATTCAATAACCGCCAGAAACGACATTTCTCTTCAGTTATAATTTTTGCATGTTGCTTCAGAACGATGCGATTCCAAAGAATCAATTTATTGAGTTTCCCAAAGGATTGGATATTTAGATATTTGAGTTATAAAACTGCAATCTTATTCCTTTAGGAATCAAATATAAAATCAAAAAAAAACTTCTCATTATGCACCGTCTGCTCGATCCAAAACTTTTATGATAATTTTTTGTGTAATATTTTCCTCTTAATTTTGTCATAATTAGTGACTAACAAAGCCGTTGATAATTCCCTTTCATCTTATCATTTTTTTCAAACCTTTCCCACTAAACTTTCAAATATTTATTGCTTTAAACATTCTTCATTTACTGTCTGCCATTCAACTATTTATCTCCTCCTTCCAAATACCTGAAAATCCTAGGAAATATTAGAACTGAGTAAGCTAAACCTACCAAATCATCGAATTCATTTCATTTATATTACTTAAGTAGTAAATAAAAAGTGGCGCACGCAAGAGAAGTCCTTCTTCTCTCTGTCGCTTGATTTGACATCTAAATGTCAGTGCAATAAGCCTTTAAAATTGATATCAGAAGCAGCAAACCTCCTTCCTTCCTTCCAGCGCAAAACTTTTTTCGGAAATGAAATAAATAAGTACACAGACATGCACAGAGATGTGTAGAACCACATGCATGCCTGCACGCATGCATATCTTTTTATTTGCATATGTTAAACAAAAGGCATGTCTAGGCCAAACCTTTCGGTTGTTTACTTCGGCAGAATTGGCCTAGGAACTAAATATTATGTGTGTTCAAGAAGGCCATTCTATTTCAGAGTAATTCCTTTTTGGAGCCTATAACTGCTTTGTACTATTTTTTCTCTCTCATCTCACATAATTGTCAATTCAAAATTTCGCTCCGAAACTCTTAAAAATGCTTAAAATTCGATGCTGGCTGTTATAGACTAAGTTGGCAATAAAGTTCCATCAACTCTTTTACTTATGGCACTCCTCAGTGCATACTTAAAATTTAATTAATTTTAGTTTTTCATTCCATGTTTGTAATCCTATTTTCCTTTAAACCTAAATAAAACATTTGGTTTAAAAATTATTGCCAAAAATATACAATTAACTAGAAGTCTAGTTTCAAAAAGTTAGCTTAAATTATAAAAACATTAGTGTTATCAGTATGACGAAAGGAAAGAATGCAATCATAAATCTTAAATTTCAAGCAACCCAATTAAAAATTAATACAAAAGTTCTATTGCATACATTTCGAGCACAGAAAATTTTATGTGCGTAGAAAAATTTTGATAAAATTATTACAACAAGACAGCGCCTTGCAACAAATGAAAAAATACCAGAAAATTTGATTTAAAAAAAAAAATTTTCTCGATGAAAGATTTTTAAACATTTTTTTCACTTCTTTACAGGAAAATTTCGACTAAAAAAGCATATGTAATTCAAATTGTTAAGTCTTTGTAAATTTTGTTGCTATTATTCAACAGATTGGACAATAGCAACAAAAGCTCTAATTATAACCGGACGTGAATTATTGCCAGTTCAGTTAGCAAAAAATGAAGCCTGAAATTGGCTAAGTAAATTGCCAGTTATTTGACTGTTGAGTCAAACATTATAATCAAATGTTATTGACGGTTTTTATTCAGTAAATTATCATATAATTCTTTCAACTGCATGTTCTGACCGATTCCATTACAAAGTCATGAAATTTGCAAATATTCTTTGATTGAATCAATGCAATAAAAAAGCAAAAAATTAAAAATTGAAGTGGTAGAAAGAATATATTTAATAATGTCAAAATCGTTTTCCGCTTCTTTTCCGAATTTTATGTATCATATGCGAATAAATGGTCTTGGTCTGGATATTGTTGTTCCTTTCTTCATAGAAAATTTCATATATTTAAATTTAAAGCTCTCTCGAGAATTTGGAAAGAAATTTTTTTCCAGCTTTTCTTCTTCCAGCTCCCAATAATCTACACTGATGAAAATCTATCTCCTGATCTAAGTCTTTTTATTGTCATTTCTCGCCCAATTAATCTTTGAATTGAAGACATCTTTATTTGATATCATTAGTGCACACTCCTTCTTTTTCTTAATTTTTTCTATTTCTTCAAATTTCAAGTTTTATTTTAACAAAAACAAAACAAAACAAAAACACTCCCACTATGATAAAAATGACATGTTTTTGATATATGTTTTTGACTTATTGACACTTTTAGCTTTTATGGTATGACATTCATTACAGTATCTATCTATCTATCTATCTATCTATCTATCTATCTATCTATCTATCTATCTATCTATCTATCTATCTATCTATCTATCTATCTATCTATCTATCTATCTATCTATCTATCTATCTATCTATCTATCTATCTATCTATCTATCTATCCTCAAATTAGATGTATTTATTGCTATGATCTCAGTTTATTCGGATCATTAGTTTAAATTGTGGCATATCAGATGCACCTGCTGTATGCATGAATAAGCATATATTGTGAACCCAGACGTCTCATTTCATCAGTTTGACAGTTCTTTGTATTTCAACTTATTTAGCAGTTACTTCCTAAGCATTAAAGATTTGAACACAGTTATGGTGGTTTTTTTTTTTTTTTTTGTATAAAGAAGCGCTTTAATTTTATTATTTGCCAAAATTTTAGAGTGAACGTAGGAAAATTTCTGTCGAGAAAATGCAACAATATTCAGACAAACCACTTATTCGCATGAATTTATAACATGAAATTCGGAAAAAAGCGGAAACCGATTCTGACGTCGTTAAATATACTCTCACTAGCACTTTTTGACCTTGATTCAATCAAAGAATACTTGCAAATTTGCTGACTTTGTAACAGAATCAGTCAGTTAACTTTCAAATTTAGTCTAATATGCAGTTGGGAGAAGGAATTTATAATTATTTGATAATTTACTCAGTAAAAATCAACAGTAACATTTGATGATAACATTTGGCTATTATGTAATAACAATATCAAAGATAATATTTGTTAACCAATCGAAAGCTCAATGAACCATTAAATGCATAATTTACAATAGTTTAAAGTTTAGCATTAACGTGAAGGACTTCTGGCGTCGAAAATATTGGAAAAACAATTTGAACTAATCAAATAAAGATAATTAGTGGTGACAAAGAGTAATGCTGAATGGTAGACTTTGGATAGATAACCAATGAAAATGAAAAGATCTTTTAGAGGCCATTAAGAAGTTACATGCGATAGGCATATTAAGGAAGACAGAATGGTAATGAAGTATATATGAATGGTAATAAGTTTTTTTCAAGAATAATTAGCAATAGAAAAAATATGCTTTTCAAAATAATTACTCGAAAATGCATTTTTTTTCGTTATACTTTCCGAGAAAGTTTCTTGAGCATTTCACTTCATCATTTTTCTAAATATTTTGATGACGTAGAAAAGTTTTAAAGAAAACTTGCAATCTAAATTTTTATTCACGTAAATTTCAGTCGGAGCGAATAATTTACGCAAGACCAATTCTTGAAAATTCCTAAGTAATTAAAATTAAAAATTCTTTAATTTCTTTAACTTTTTAAATTTCTATAATCTAAATTTTCTAATTAAGAATTCTTAATTGAAAATACTTGATTCTTGAAAATTCAATTCTTGGAAAAAAATTAAACAATGTTGGAATAGCATAATATGCAAAATCGTTTAAACTCATTAAATGACCATTGACCTAAAAATACTAATTATTAAGCAGTGAATGATGGAATAGTGTTAGGTAAAAAGGATTAAACTGGATTACAACAACAAGAATACTGGTCACTGGTCACTCACTAGTGGGCTAATTATATGAGCTGTTGTTATGCCGCCATGAATTGGCCATTTATTACACAACTGTTATTTAATAGTATCTTGCATCAGCATCATTAAAATAAACTATCTTTCCTCTTCCTTACCAACAACAGAGAAGAAAATTTTTCGTTTTGCTCAGATCAACTCTAAACATTGCTTTTTGGCATTATATCAAATGCTTTTACGTCACTCAGATAATTAGCCTCTTCTTAAATGACTCTTAAGTGCTTTCCTAATTTTGTTTTCTTGTTTTCCTTTAAATTTTTTGTATAGCAGTATGAATCAATTTGACTATAAACTATCCTTTATATTTTCTGTTTCAGGTTCAATTTCAATTCGTATTCTTAAAATCGCAAAGTATTTTAAACTGCTTATTTCTCACCTGTTTTGATTTATTTTCTCACATTTTTTGATAATCTATAAACTATTTGCACTATTGTTGTAACAAAGCAGCAAGTTAGCTGGCTAACAAATGATCAATGATTTGTCGTATTGGTCACTTAAACAACACTTTCTATTGATTGTTAATTTTCATATTGCTCTTGGATATGATTTGAATACAACTTAGTTAGTTTTATGCCACTAATATTATATTAATCATCTGATTTGTTTCTCAAATAGCTAATTTATTCTTTTTGTCATTTTTATATGTGTCCATTAGACTTTCTTTTATCATTTAGTAATTTTCTCTTTTCTATTTCAATTTCAATAAAGTTACAAATATAGTCGATTGATATAGTGCCAAGCACAACATCGTATCATTAGATTTGTTTATGTATTTTTGGCACAATATCTGCACCCACTTACATACATATTAGGCCAGAAACTGTATACTTCCATTCATATGGCAAAAAATTCATTTTTAACCTTCCATAAATTTGTATCATTAGTTTCTGATTGATTTCAGACCTTGAACGATTACTGTTTCCATAAATCCTTCAAAATGAATGTGAATGTAGATTTAATATCATTTTCTTAAAATATTGCAGGTGAACAGGTTTTCAATCTTTAATTACCGCAATAATCCTTCATTTCCTTTACTGATATCTCACTCATATTTCTGTAATATATGTTTAAATTGTTCTATTATCCGCAAATATGAACTACTTCGATTGGTAAATGCTGTAATCAACCAATTCTTAGTTTTCTTAATCTGTTTCATCACACAATTAACATAATTATGTACTTTTTTCTCCATTATTTCAATCCACGATAAATCTTCCAACCTTTTTACTGCTTATTTTAATTCTGTCTTAAAGATCTTGTTAAATTGTATGTTTACCTGATATAATCCTATGTATTCACCGTTTTAAAAGTATAGAAACATTATACTTGAGCCCGTAATGAATTTCGTATTTCTTAGTACATTAATTATCTCGCTGTCTCAATTTAATTATTGCTTTTGATTTTGACGAGAGTTGACATACTTTATTTTGACTTACTTTAGCTCCTCATCTTTTAAATGGACTTTTTCTTCCCGTGCTGGTACAAGTAATTCTAGTCATCCTGCTGTCAACATCTTTTAATTCTACCTCTGCGGGTTTCTTACCTGTAACCATCATCTATTTTGTAAACAAGCTTAGAAACAAATTCTACAACCTTAATAGCGGGATGCAATGCGCAACTGGAAACTATTCTACATTCATTTCAGCGCTTTTGTCTGGCTTCTCAACCCTAACACAATCTTCCCAAAACCATTTAAATGTGAAAGATTTTCCATTCTTCTGTCCAATTTCATTCCCAATGACCATGGAATTGTAGCACCACTGGTGGTCTATTATCATTATTAACTGATAATTCTGACTAGACTTACTTATAAAAAAAATGCTTATGGTACAAGCTCGAGCACATATGACAATTGCGTAAGTAGCAAAAGTAAAAAAAGTTTTGTTTTGGTTTAAAATTCTCGACAAGTTAAATCTCGTCGGACTTTTGAAAAGTACGGTGATAACAGGGAAGAGACCGAACAGCTAGCTAATTAATAATGGCAAGTGGTTAATGAATAATTGAGAGTTGATCGTTTTGAAGGAAGCGCGACTCTTCACTGATTCATTCCATTCTTTCATACGGATTTGTCTAAGCAACCTGCTGCCATCCTCCAAAAGAAGCTTATAGAGCGGACATTGCTGTTAGTCTTTGTAGATAGATGCAGAAACACTTTCCCATTTTGCAAAACATATGCCAATTTCAAAGTCACTGTTCCATCAACAGAGAGAGAGAGAGAGAGGTACACTTTCCCTATCATTTTTGCTTATTTTACTTCTTCTTACCTTCTTGATATCATTTTGCTTCTTCTCTATTGGTCTTAATCGGTTTCGGTTTCGACTTTTGATTCCGCTTTTTGCCCAAAATCTCGACTGCTACCGATTTGCTCTTCTTACTGTCACATAGGAGATCTATCAGTACCAGTGTGTTTGCAATATTTCCATTCTCTCTCCTACTGACTATTCATTTTTCTTCCGTTCCTCTCTCAAAACTATCTGCTCATTTCACTATCAAAAGGCTAACACATTGATCGGACCTAAACTGACCCAAACTGACTTCTATCACTATTTTATGCATTTGCACTTCAACACTTCCCGCATCTTTATGCAAGCAAATTACAGTTATTACTGCACTGAGTTTTCTGTTAAATTTACACAAACATTATACCATTGTCATGACAATTTCATTTCTGTTCTATGACAAATAATAACAGCTAAAGTGTCCGATTTCTTGGCTTTCTTGTCCCTCAATCTTGGCTTAACCTTCAAGTATTCATTCATATTAGCTAATAAATTTAACATCTACAGTCTTACGTCATCATTTGTATTTGTAAACAATTAGCAAAGTAACATAAATGTTGGACGTAACTCTTAATTGCTGGCATTGATTCATATTCTTATCATAACCTCATTTAGTGACAACCAAAAATACCTTTACATTAAGCGTGTATGACCGCTCGTTAGAATCAAAGGTATTTCAAGTTGGTGTGATGCTTATCATTGCTGCTTCATAAAGCATGTAACACTGATAGCAGGTAACAGGGAAAGAAATGACTGATAGCAGGTAACAGGGAAAGAAATGACTGATAGCAGGTAACAGGGAAAGAAATGACTGATAGCAGGTAACAGGGAAAGAAATGACTGATAGCAAGTAACAGGGAAAGAAATGACTGATAGCAGGTAACAGGGAAAGAAATGACTGATAGCAGGTAACAGGGAAAGAAATGACTGATAGCAAGTAACAGGGAAAGAAATGACTGATAGCAAGTAACAGGGAAAGAAATGTAGTACCCAAAGTGGTCGAGCGACTGTCCATTAATTTTGTTTAGGCTAAAATGCAGCCTATTCGACAGCTGCATTGCACCAATTTTTGCCAATCGTTTCAATCTGTCTGCTAACTTTGGCAGTAAACATCGTTAATCGTATCTGACTTCAGACTTATCTTTAAATTTCCGGTCCGGTAATCATCGAAATTCTACATTACTACATTAACTATTCTACATTAACTACTTCCGAAATTCGTTCTTTTGCTTGTTTGCTACACTACTTTAAGATATCATCATATGACGTATGATTTAATTTAACACTTTTTATTACATTCGAATCATGTGCTTCAGAAGATATTTGCGAACAAAAATTTCACTTCTGAAAATTTCTTTTTCACTTTTTTTACACCTCCACTTTTTCTTTTTCTTAGCTTCTCTTTCCATTTGCATCAAGTGTTTATGGGTAACCTATCAACAGTGATCCTTCTTGACAATATCAAATAACCGAATGAGCCATTTTTCAAATCAAAGGAGTTCATCAACATCTTGAATTACTGCATAATTCTTGATGACAAAATAAGCTATAATTTATTTTGACTTGAAATTTTTATTTTCTTGATTTCCTTCAGCTATGCTCTACTCTTCTTCCTATCACAGCTATTTCCTTCTTTTTTATTTTAGAGTATTTTATGTCTTGTAAGCATTCAATGAGCGAAAAATATGCGCAAACTTCCACATGCATTAATATATCTATTTTTGTTCTAATCCTCTTTTTGAAATTAAAAAAATCTTTAAAAATTGTTTTAGCTACTTGAAAAATAGTTTCATTAATAAGCTGATCAATTCTACATAAACAAATCAAACTTAACAAAGTTTTTTTTTTTTTTTTTTTTATTCATCTGTTACTTTGCAGGAAGAAGCTTTTGGGAAAGATGATAACTGGATTTATGTTTCGGGAAACTCTCAGTTCTTATTTATACATTAAGCAAAAGTTTTAAATAACAAGAGATTCTCTTCTAGATAACAACAACAACAACATAACAGTTATATTTCAATAAAAGTTTTTTTGTCTAATGTCCTCTATTTCTTCTCTCTTCCATTTTATCCTTTTTCTTTTCTCTTTCTTTCTCGTTTTATTTTACGAATAACATCGAACTTTCTTTGATTATTCTTCTGATTTCTGTTTATTACTTACCAAATCTAAAAAACAACTAGTATTAATGATGTATTCAAGAAATAAAAATAACGTATTACTAATGAATTATTGTCACAAAAATAAGTAATCACTGATACTCTGAATTTATTAAACAGATTGATTTGCTCTTGATAACTTTTGTGAACATTTCAACAACGTAAGTCATTCAGAAATTATTCCTTTTTAATTATTTGACATATTTAAAACTACGAAATTGTGATAAAAGTGTGATTTCAGAAACTTTTTGGGTGTGTTGGATGAATTGTTTGGGATGGAAGATATTTTCATCAAAGATTTTTCCATCTTGAAGTCTACGATTATTCTTAGTGATAAACAATACTTTAAGGCATCAGATTTCATGAAAAGAGCCATCAAACATTTTTTACAGTAAAATCGAGCGGATTGAAATTTCGTAGAAATTGTGCTTTCTGCTTCCATTACTTATTTTAGGTAATCGAGTTATACTCTAGTCGCAGCTCAGAATGGAATAGTTTGAATTCGTAGACATTAACATAGTTTCATGTTTTGTTTATCTTATATTTTTAACATAAATAGAATGGCTCGCATTAATATTCAATTTATTTGAAAGCTTTGGTGCGCATGGTTGATTCATTGTAAGTAATAGTAATTTTTATATATTTATACCTCAGTTATTTTTTCATTTGAATTTATATGTGAAATTTATATAGTGAAAAACCTCATAAATTTGCATATTAGTCGAAAAAATTAAATGCAATTCGTCATACGCTTTCTTTATTTTTATGAAGGATAGAACTTAAGTCTTCATTTCACGTCCCACTCGTTTGCAGCGTGAGATATGCATAAATCTACTATTAGAAAAATAGAAATCGAAAAGCCAAAAACTATCAATGTTATCAGTACTTTTATCATCAATTATCATCAATGGCAGTAGTAGCTATAGCAGCAGCACCATTCTCTCATTAACTGATTCTTTAGCCCAATTCTTCTCTAGAAACTAAGCCAGACGAAGTACAGTTTAAGCCAGGTCGAGATTTCTATAAATGAAAATATTGGAAACAGGAAATATCATTTTTCTCTTTTTCTTTTGCTCAAGTTTTTCTCAGAGCCTAGCGCAGTGTTTTCATGGAACCATGAATTTTGACTTTTTAGACATCAAAAATTGGAAGCACAAAGTTGTTGACTAATGCTTTTAGAGAAATGAAAGTGGATGCACTTTATGCCAAATTACCTTAATTGAATTATTCCACTTCAAGGGTCAAAGTTGATTTTGCTCTAGCGCTTTAGACAAACAAACAAGTAAAGAGAAGTTCGTTCCATGATATATTATTATTATCTTGTAAATTTGCTAATTGACAATTTTTTCTTAGTCTCGACTGAATAACACTAAAATGATAAAAACTCTCAGTGACTGCGAGATCAATGAATGATCAACGTCGAGATTCATTGACAAATCAAGAATCATAAGAGAAATTAGTAGAAATTGTCAGGTATTTTAAATATCGATACTTGAAAAGAAAACTGACTGTGAGTGACATTTTAGGACATCAAATAACATACGTCATCTGCATCTGCATAAAAAATTTAACATATAAAAAAACTTAATAAATTTAGCATATAAAATTTGCGTTATAAGTCAAATTATGATTGAACTTTTTAAGTTTTATAAGTGGAAGGGTTAGCTTTCTTTACCATATCTCACAGATCTAATTAATCGAATCAAAAAGTTTCTTTACATTCTTTCCATTATTAAATGTTATGACTCACTTATTTGCATAAGCTAGAGGAAATCTTGATTATTCCGTCGACTAAATGTTCTAATTAATTTATCGCCTGATTAATTCGTTGCTAGTTGCACCTTTAATGCTTTGCGATATTTGATTTAAGCCGCCTGATGTGTAATAATATGTTTTGCGTTTTCTGCAAGCTTTGAAAATATATCCTGTCATATTTTAATATTCTTTAATCGCTGTTATGATTAAATGTCATTCATGCTTGCTTTTCTTAGAAACTTGTCATATTTCTCACTACGTGGAACAATGCTTTCCTTTTAGAAGAAAATATCGACTTTAATCGATTTTTACTGCTAGTTATTAGCTTATATTTGATAAACTTATAAATGTTGACAGTTTATTGCTATTAACTACCAATATAATTTTGAAAATGAAAAATGATTGCTATTTTTATTGTTTACGTAAAGGTGTGACAATGTTTTATATGACTAATGATGAAATACATTCTGCTGAATTACCGCTATAATAATATCGACTTTATGTTCCCTAGAAACCATAATTTAAGTAATTAGATCAGACAACTAAACTATTTCAATGGAACTATTTTCCGATCATTTATTTCTCAAACTTTGAACAAAATTCGAATTTTCTCTCTTATCTACTCATTTCCACTCCTATTCCTCCTATTTTAATACGGCATATATATGATCAAATCAGTTTTGTAGTGTTAGAGAATGTCTATCGCTTGGTTTAATATTTGAGACTTTCCGATGTTGCAAAAAGTTCCATTCTGTCAATAAAAAACATCACAATTATGACTGTTTTAAATAATACTGCTAATTTGAGCTTTGGTCTAGCATTTTACTTTTTCTCTTTAAATTTTACATTGTTAATTTATTTCTAATTTGCTCCAGTTATCTTTTTTTTCAAATAAATGATGTTAATTCTAACCAAACTTTACAAGGTAATAAATCTTATAATTCTTAAACATTTGGCTGGCAATTTTCTTTTTATAAAAATAACATTGAAATAAAGAATTCAGTCAACAAGTGCTTTCTGTAAGATTACTGAATTTCTTTCCTTGAACAGAAGTGTATTCTTTCTTCAGAAACACTTCTATTTCAACCATTCATCCGAACATCTATACTTCACTCATCTCTTTTTAGTTAAATAATTGCTGCTAAATAGGTTGTATATGTGTATTCGCACAATAATTTTATTCAAATGCTTCATTTTGACTTGAATTCAATTTCTACTTTAATTTTCTTTGGGAAATTGTACTAAAGCAATTCTGATTCATAAGCATGCATTCAAGTTGTGCAATTTTCTACCTTTCATAAAAATTTCAATAGAAAAGCATAAAAAGAGAATAATATTACCTTAACTCTTTTGAAGTATCATATTTTAAGCGCATTTCATTCAAATTTTACTGTTTTATTATTTTTCTTCAATTTTGCGTGCTTCGTTCAGTGATTACTATCAATTATTAAACTTTAACACTTATATATGCTAAATTTGTCTCAAATATTTTAGCTCTTTCTCGCACAATGCAGTAATTTCCAATAAAAACCTACAAATTATATCAAATTGGGAAATTAATTCAACGATCAACGAAACTTGACATCAATACATGTCCCAGACATTACTGTTATTGCTACCACTGTTAATCATAGTATTGTCGCTTCTTGGCCGATAAGCAGCAATTTTCGAGCTGGCGTTCTGTTTTGTCGGATTTGCAACATTTGTAGATCCGTTCGTAACAAACAAAACAATGTGGACAAAACGTGATAAACGTCTCGAACCTCTCTTCGTTAAGCCAAGCTCAAGTCATATGGAAATGACCAACTATTTCCATTTCCATAGAACACATCCTAACCAAATGGTACCAACTTCAACGGTGACCAGTTCACTTGGTTCAGCACCTGCTGTATTCTGGAAGACTAATAGCGCACGGCGTAGACGCTTCGGTTTGTTTTATTTTGTGTTATGATTGATTTATATTCGTATAATGGCAAGGAACAAACAATCTTAAAAATTTTCCCTCCCATTCTTGACAACGATCAAAAATTTATTTTGTCAGAAGTTTTCGCTTCCATTTTTATTTCAGTCGTCTAACTTAAATTGTTACATGACCCGAATACCATATGTCAAAGATGTCTTTGAAAGGAATTAATTAACAAACAAATGAGAGAACATTTAGAATGCCTTACATTGCATACTTAAAAACTTCTCTGACTTTTAAGCCAATTTAATTCAGTTGCTGCTTCTTTACCTCATTAATTCATTAACCTATAGATCACTGTGCTACATGATTATAAATTGAACAGTTAACCTTAGCTGACATTAGTAGCATTAAATAAAATAAGCAAACGAAATTATTATATTTCTCTACAAAACTAATCAAATAAACAACAAAGAAAAAAACAAAAAAAAAAGGATTAATTAGTAGTTCACTTTAAAGAATTAAAGAAATTTCGAAAATGATTCATATATTCATTAATATGATTTTGTCACTAAAAGTTTTAATGAGTTTTACTGCTTTTGCTGTGACATTGAGGGAACTAATTAGGAGTTTAACTAATTAAGGACAACTGGATTCTTTAATCAGTGAAAGGAAAGTTCTTGCTGCGATATATAATTTTGCATCCTATCAGTTTCACTAGTATTTTTCATATGTTTCATTGTATTCTTCATAATCTCACCGCATTCTTATAATTTGTTGGTCTCATTTCACAATTTTTTAGAAAAAAAGTTTATGAAAGGAAAATTATAGAATATTGTCGTAATGAATACTTGCAGAACTCAATGAAATTTTAAAACTTCTTTAACAAAGTTTTTTGGTTGAGAATTATTGTTATCTCTTTCATTACTATCTTAAATTAATTAATTACCGATTCTTCTGTGATTTTATTTTTACAATTGAAAAAATTTAATGCTTATTTCATGTTTCAGCAAGAATACACTAATACCTTCTTTTTTATTTGATGTAAACCATATTTTATTAGTATTTAAGGAGATTTTGATTACACTCCAATCGTAAGATAAACTTAGTCATATTTCACTTTTAATGCTTTTTTGATATTAATTGTTCTGCTTTTCCCATATACTTCTAGAAACTTCTAATATTACAAATTATGACTTTTGGAAAAAAGAGAATTCTCTAGTTGGTTTTTGACACATTCAAGTCAAAATTTAAGCTTCTATTGATGAATCGTTTGCAGAATTTATTATGATCTAAGATTTCACATACTTTTTAAAATTGTCATCCGACTTAAATAAAAAAGTAATGCTATATCGAGGAACTAGACTGAATCTTTAGCATAGTTAGATATGCAAATTATTTCTTTAAAAAAAGGACTCGACTTATTCTTGTTTAGGGAGAAATTCATTTGATTACAGTAGTAAACAGAGAAATGAAAGGGTTCGAGGAAGGCAATTAAAATAATTTTTAGATTTTGTCGTCTATTTCAGATAGATTCTTTTTAGTATTATTTTCTTAGGAATTAAATCTGTAATATTCCCAGAGCGTATGCTTGCAAATATGTTATTCAGTTCTTTTCCTTATTTTAAACTAAGTAAAAAATAGTTTTAATCTAAATTTGTTTCATTGTTACCTCGAATGAGTCTGTCAAAACGTTTGATTTCACCAAAATTTCTCGACCTTTTATAAATTTTTTTTATTGCTATTTTGCTAATTACTTCATCCAAGGTTTTTGAACACAGAAAAGACACAAGTAACAAAAAAAAAGTAAAGTAAAAAAAGCTAAAAGCTGAATTGTCAAAACCAATAAATAATTTATCAAAAAAAAGTTTAATCTTGCTAACATCATTTATTCATTTGTAATTACAGTATACATCATGATTTGAATAATTTCCGAAGTTGTTTGAGGGCATTTTTAAAATTTGGTTTTTTCATATTTTTCCTATGGATGATAATAAGTTCTCTAAAATTTTGCATTTACTTGGAAAATTTATTTCCTTATTTTGTATTGAATGGCATAAGGAAATGAATGAAAATGAAGAGATGAATGAAATGACAAAAAATTTGAGAAATTCAAATCTCTGAAGCATGCATAGATGCACTTTTAATACCTTTCTAAGAACATTTCTTTATTGGGCCAATTTATGGCAAAGAAAGGCGGAAGAGAGCCAAATATCTAATAGCAAATGTCGCATCAAACGAGTTGTCCATTAAATTTAGCAGTCTGCCTGAACAATGTGAAAATTGCATTTCATTGTTAAAAGGAAGCAACTACACTGTTACTTTGATATGCGGCCTAAAGTGCAGGCGAGCCTTCAGGCACTTTACTTCAATTATGAGGAACATTTTTGCTTCGTCTTTTCATACACTCATCATTTTCCTTTCTCTTATCTGTCTTCTATCCTTCAAACTGCAAATACGCAAATTTGAATATTAAAAAATGAACTGATCAAGCAAATGAACTGATCAAATTCTCGTGCAAATTTCGAACTAGCAGTTAACATTAATGTGGTTGATTCCTTCCTTTCCCATTGTATTTTATTTAATTTATCAAATTATCTACTCTGTATGCAAAAGCCATTCTTTTTTATCCTATCTTTTTGTTGAAAATTTTTGAAACTTTGACAGATAAAAAGCAAAATGTTTCAAATTTAATTTCTTCTTTTCCTATTTCTATAATCCTCTGTTACATTTGTATCATTTTGAAGAATCTGAAATTTCAGATGATTTAAAATGAGATTTGACAAATAGTGTATGTGATAAATGATGTTATTCCTCAATGTAAAATGATAAATTCAATGAAATTCTCGATCACTTTAATCAGCGTTATTTGAATTCTAATCTTAGTGATTTTAGTGCTTACCAAAGAGTGCTGGAGGAGTTAGTTCATTTATCGCTAATTTTAATATTTTATTACAATCATTTTATTGATGACTCATTTAGGAGAGAATTAGCGAAACCGAAAATATCTTTTTGTAATTCGGTGCTAACCTGTGAAAGAGTGTGGGCAATATGACAAAAATAAACTGAAATGTGACATTCTTGATAGTTTTTCTCAATTATAGCTTATCATTTCATCCAGAAAGAAATAGAATGAAAGGAATTGTCTTATCTTATTCAAATAAGCATTCTTTGTCTTTCTTTTTTATTGCGCAACAATGAAAAGTAATACATCTGATATTATTGTTGCAGTTTTTCAAATCTCTGAAATAATTCTGATATGCTTGTAAAAATTAGATTCCAGCAGGGCTATTCAATTAGTAATTGCAAACTGACCTGTTGTGGCCTATTACTAATACTGTTTCAAGCAGAACGAAAAAGTTTTTACTATTCTGAGACATAAAAAAGTAATACTATTCATTGTTAGTAATATAGACAAGAAAAGATTATGATGTGTTGTAGTAAATGATTTTCAATGAAAATGAAAGGTAAGTAGTATTAGTAAGAGAATAGAAACTAATTCGAACTCATAGAACTATTCTTGATTCTTCCCATCCTTTTCAAATAAAATTTACTAATGAAGGATTGAATTAGTTAATATTTAAATGTTTAAATTTATAATTTAGTATCAGAGATATTATCCCATCCGTATTCAGTAAGACTATCATCTATTTCATTACTAATTTGATAAATTCATTTTGATGAAGAAGTTGTTATAGACAGCCTCGTTTATGTGTAATAAAAGGTATTTTAAATTGCTCGCTGTACTTTCTCACTAGTAAATGTTGCAATGACGCTACTATTTAGTTATGTGCGTACTTTATAGTCACTTTTATTTTACTTTCAATAATTTTTAATTTCTTCATAAGATTTCTTATGAAATGATCCATTATTTACTCTGCCAAAATTATTTTTTCTCTTTTATCAGAAAAAAAAAGTAACTTTTAATCGGACATTTTTGTTAATCACTTTCAGAATTTTATAAAATATTTCTTTTCTATTACTTTCACATTTAATAATTCATTAAAGTAGCAAATAGAGATCGGATAGTTAATTCCAATATGCAATCACAACATTTGCAGCATCAGAGTGGATGATGGAGCAATTTTAATGATAATGAGCATACTAGTTTGTATAATTTTTGGTATGTCACTAAAAGATTTAATTTTCCGGAAGATATGACACCAAAAAAATGTGTTATACATCTAAGTATGGAATAATTTGGCTTAATGCAGAGCCAAATGGTCGCCCTTTTTTGACATTTGTTAAAACGATGAATTATTGAATGTAATGAATAAGTGAAAGCTACCATTTTCCTAAAAGTTATATGCGCTTTTGGAGTATTAATGAGATGAAAGCAAGTATAGAGTGGAAAAAAAATTTTAAGGAAATTAGATTTCATTTCTTCCATATTAATTAATTTTAACCACTGAGGCTTAACATTACCATATACATAGTTTGTTTTAGTAATGCCTGTCACGTGTTCATCCAAAAAGCTCTCCTATTCCTTCTAGAGTTTTCTTTATTTGAGAAAAGTCATAATTAATGCAATTAATTGAAATATCAATTACTTCTAAGGTATTCGTTAAGTAGTTTTTAGTATTTGTTGAAGAAAACAATGAATAAATTTGATCATGAAAGAATAAATTTCCATTTCCATTATTTACATTTCTTCATTGATAACAAAAAGGGAAACTCAAAAAAGAAACTGAAACGTTAATTTGCATCAAAAATTCTTTATTGAATGAATTGCAATGGCTTTTTTTTATTTATCAATTATCTGCGCTATTTATTAAGTTTATTTTAAAAATTTGATGGAACAAAGTCAACATTTTGCAACATCTTTTTAACGGCTTACAAAGAAAGATGGTGCAATATTTTAGCAAGGCGTCTAACTCACATTGCAAAATATTTCAATATGAATTCACTCTGTAATATAATATTTTAAATGTGAGCAATTTTATCGAGAAGAAAGAAGGGAAAAAAGCCTTACCAACCTTGTTATTTTCTGAAGAAAAAAAGAAATGCCACTTTTTTTTGAATTCTGTGAATTAAAGAATTCTCACGCAAACTGGAAATGGAAGTGAAATGATTTTAAATTATGCTTGCTTAACAGAAATGAAATTATATTTTTGTTGCACGCATTTAAGCAACAAAAAATGAATGTTTTTTGCAAGAAAACACAATACTGTCTTGTTTGGTCAATTCAGTTTAGTAACTTTTTCATTATTTGAGTAAGCATATCAGTATTCAATTTCAATTTCAATGCATCATAGTGTGACTAACCATTTATTTGTGGTTTCTTTTATCGTTCTTTATTTCTCCTCCGTCTAATTGATGCATCACATTTCTCAATTCCTCGCTCCTATGAATTATATTCATTTCAAATTTAGCACTCTTATTTCATAGCTAACATTCCACTTCCTATTTTCAGTAATATTACGGTATTTCCGTAGATTCATATAAAGTTTAGCGAATTCATCCTGGGAGTTATTTATGGATTTGCCATTAGCTAATATGAATTACTTTGCCAAACGGAAGGGCAGCAAATTGTTGCAATAATGAAAGCATTACTTGGTCAGTTTCGTGCCCATCATTTTATGCTAAATAAATGGAAATGCAATATTCAAATATTAAGTGGTCATAGTAATTCTTGAAATGTTTTAGAGCAAACTAATTCTTTTTCTATTCAAAATATTTTTCGGAAATTAGAAAGTTTCATAATCACTTGAGCACCAGTTAGATTTATTCTCTAAAATAGGAATTTATTGTTTACTTCTCTAATCAACGAATATATTCTGTTCAAATCCAATTTAGATTCAGTTTTCTAATATTACACTGCATGTTTTTCGTTTTATGCAAATTTCGATTTCATCAGTTTACTCCAACAGCAAATGTAAAGTCAATTTGTTTGTATATTAGTACAGGAAAACTACTTAGCTGAGATCAATTCCATATTTTCCCGAAAGATTTCATTCCACATATCTCCAAAGGTTTCATTCGGTTTTTAACAAGAAGCAAAATATGATTTAAAAAGTTGTACTTTATGCATTTTGAACATATCTATCTTATATTCGATTATTTAGATTTCCTTCTTTTATATTTTCGTTTATTTTTATTTTAGATTGTCGTAGCTTTTTAACTAATTTTTGCCTAAAAGTAGCCTTTTACTTTTGTTCTTTTTGGGTATTATGATGAGTTGTTATCTTAATATGAATCATACAAGTTCAGAAATGTATTAGGAAGGCTACTTTGCTACTTTTAAGAACAGTCCATCATATTTCATAATACAAGTAAATCGTTTCGGAAAATGCTTTGCACTGAATGATCAGAAATTTCGTAACGCTAATTTTAAATTTCTAAAAATTAGTAACAAATGTTGGAAGTATTTAAACAAGAAAAGGAATTATTCAGCTCAACTCTTTAGTTGCCAAATTTTAATTTACATTTATTATTCATATCAAGTTTTTGGAAAAGTTTTTTAATTTTTTACTATAATTTATTTGTCCAAGCACATTTTAGTTATTTTTGTGTACAGTCACAAAGAAATAATTTAAAAAAAAAAACCATTATAATAAATGTTTTATTAAGTGAATACTTTATCTAAGACTGGGTTAACAAAGGAAGCATTTTCAGTATAGAAGACAGTCCATACTTCAGATTTTCTACCATGAATTTTCTCCATTCTTTGATAAACGGAATCCTAAAAAGTGCAATCGTTAAAACCGTAAAATTCTATGAATTCAACTTTCGAGAAGCAGAAATATTAATGGAACAAAAGGATCGATTTATCATCTTCACCATTATTTATGCAGTTTCATGTAATAATTGCATTCTCTATTTGGCATTTCCAATGTACATTCAAACTATCCGACTTTAAAGTAAATTCCAATCATTCGTTTGATGAAAAAAACACAAAGTTTTTTTACAACAAAAATCAATGAATTTTTAAGTTTTTTAAAATTAATATAAAAACTATTTCAAAAATGAGAAAAATTCGCGACCACTTGTGTAGAAGTATTCACGGAGTAAGCGGAAGTACATTTGCATGTCAATAATAAAACTTGAAGAAATGCTGCGTTAGTAAAAACCATCTGCTGGTATGTTTTATTAAATCATCTCGAGACTTATTTTCCATTTCTTCATCCAACGCATTATTTTACTTCCATGGGGTATCACCGGATGGCAGGTACTTAATTGAGGCAAAATACATCAGCTGCTTACTTTTTTAAATCAATCTCATCTTTCATTACTTATTTTTTCTTTCAACTGGAATTTAAAAATTTCATTTGATATACTATACTTAACCTCAATGGTTGCCATTTGGAGAAAATGAAAGTTAATTGTTTCTGAACAGTTCGACAAGATAAAATAAAAAGAAATGATGATAAAAATTGGTTTACGGAAATTTTGTATAAAGATTGCCCATTATCTTGCTTTTACTGGATATTTCAGGCCTGAAAATATGTGAATTAATTTTAGTTTTGCTATTATTTTCTGAATTTCACATAGATTTTTTAAATAATCAGTTATAATACGAAACGATCAATAAATGTGATACATTGTGAAAGCTATGAAATATTTCGAAGCCAGCATTTTATTTATTAGTTATACTGTACAAAATATTAAAAGCTTTAAAATTGGTTTGTAACGTAGAATTAGATGAAATAATTTCGATTTTATAAATTAATACCTGTACTAATGTATCGATTTTTGCTGACATTTAAATTTTGATATTTTAATAGTTAAAGAATACTGTAGGGTGAATGAAACAATAGGTGGAAAAGTGATGACGAATATAATAAATGGTTATATACTGTATCGACTGATGGTCGATAGAAACAACAAAAGTTCATATCAGCGACGGCACAGTTTAATGCCTCTTTCAGAGGGGCAAAAAACTTATCATTCTCAGTCACCACGCAGATCACTTTTCGGTAAGACTTAGTTTAGGTTAATGGTGACAGAAGAATTGAGGCTAAATCTGTATGACATTTGTAAATTATTTTGTTTTTAAGTGAGTTTTATAACACCATTCCTGTTCATTCTGTTCAAGTACATAGTAACTCTAATTTCCAATTCAGTACTTTTCATCTCCAGCAATTAAAACACGAAATTAATTCAAAAATTTGAGTTTTTATCGGACTGAAATATTTTTTTGAAAATTTCATATTGTTAATTTCAGAACCATTCTGCTTACCAGTAATTCAGCATGTACCTATCAAACAGAGGTTAAGTTCTGTCGGACGAGATAGCTCAAATGGTAACCTTTATGACCTTTTTGTTGTACAAATTTTCTCCATGATTGTATGTCTAGATGAATTAGCAAATTCATAAGTAAAAGTGAACAAATAAGTAATTTTTAAACTGGTGATTGAATCAAAAAATTCGTAGTTCGGCCTCAGGAGTCGAAGAATCCGATAAATTTCAATTTGATTTTGAAAGAAGAAAGTGCTTCCTTTATAGCTGATATATGCAGTGATTTTGATCCAACGCTGGTTGTTTCTTCTAATCCATACCTGTATCGCCGTCGACGAATGTCGCTGCTGCAAACGTTAAGATACCAAAATAGACTGCTAGCAGATAGTGGGGTTGAATGTCACAGTCAACAGTCTGATCGAGGTTTATTTCATTTCTCTTGCTAATGAGTAGCTTTATCCCTTAAGTTGAATATTAACATTTAATGGAAATCGATGCATTGTGATCAGACAGTTAATAAGTGATTGATAATGTAATGAAGCAGTGATAAGGCAGTTAACAGTATCGGTACATCTTTCTTAAACGTTGCCATGCACTTTAAGATCTAAAATTTAAACTATTTGAAAATGCACTGACGTAACGTCCTCTTATGAAGGATTTTAGGCAGTGAAGTAGCAAGAGATCATCGATCAAGTTACTCGTCACCATTTCCATCTTTAGAACCAAAGGATTCAAGAAGAAGCTCTTCTATCATCAAATTAAAGAATAAGTATGACTTTGTTCAATTCAATTGCAGGAAGTTGTTTTTGAACTCCTTGTATTGCCACAATTTGCATATTTCCCATTTATGCTTTTGAAGGACATTTGCATTTTTTGGGAAGCGTTCGTCTAAACGAAGTCAAACTTGTGACGAACAAATTTCCAGTAACGGATGTACAAAGTATTGTCAGAGCAATGAAAATGATCATCCTATTTATTCTTCCATTGATTTAAGTGCAAAAGGTAACACTCTGGAAAGTATTTGATACGATGAGATATCAATCAGTATTTTATTTGAAATTAATTGGCTAGAAATTTCACTCCAATCGTCCGTATTTGTTTATACTACTTAGTGTCTTTTCGCTAAAACTATCATTTCTATATTTCTTTATTCATATATTCTATTATAGAAGTTCGACATGGCAAATCACTGTCAACAAATGATAGCGGTCATGAAAGTCAAGGACGAATTGTTACCGATGAGGAATCTCAGGATGATAGGACTGGTTCGTTTTGAAATGTAATAAACAAGCTGTCCAGCGCTATGATTTTAATCACATTACCTGTTGAAAATGTCTCGACTACACAGTTACGATCTTGTCATATGTCACTTCTATAGATAATTGATGATGACCAGAAATGACCAGTTTCAACCATAATGCCGTAATGTTTTCAGCACTATATTACATTTTATTAAGCTAATTAAATAATATGAGGTATAAATTTGCTTTCGATATTAGCAAGAATCTTTCATATTTAGGTGAACGTTGTAGTGAGCGGCAGGAAACTGTGGCTGTAATTGAACAATCATCGGGAATTCATTCCGGAACAAGAATAAGAGTAGTAGATCAACACAAGTGTCCAAATTTAATAAGAAGCTGTAAGTTTTATTAAAAAACCTGCGAAAATTTCTGAGATTTCAGAAAAATGATCGCACTTGAAAATGGATCTGCTTTTCTAGAAATTTTCAAGTACGCTCAATTTTGCCATTATTTTTTGATCCGTTTATTGTAATCTGAGATATTTTCGTGTCAATCTGAGGGGTTTAAATTTTCATCTTGCATTTGTTCTGGTACTAACAGTTATCTACGAATGATAGAGTTCAAATTTCAAGACCGATTTTACTTTCCGTTACACTACATATTATTTAGTAACAGGTAAAACCGTGAATTAATAATTCCAGTCATTTACCTCTAAATTAAATCAAATAATAGATTTATTGAACGTTCTGAGATATTTGATATATTCCAATAATTCGTTTAAATTTTTTCTTTTCTTCAATTTTCTTCTTCAACCATTTGTTTACACAAAATAAGCGTTTAATCTCGTATTATTATAGCATCTTGCCCTCAACTTGGATTACATATACTAATTTGTCATGAAATTTGCCGTCGAGCAGTGTCAAATCGTCAAGAATTTGTGTTGATAGATGACGTGGATAGTGAGGAAAATGAAAATAGTGAATGTTCCGTGCCTGTTTTCGAGAATTCATTTCTTACTGACAAGGTCTATAATTACATTGGTTTGATTTCATGTCAGTGGCTCACTAATTTATGTAGTGATTCGTTTGTTTATCTGAAATTGAGAAGAGAATTTTTATGAAACAGTTGACGACACATTTATCTATACACTTATGTCGGGTCATTTCATATCTTTTTACTTCAAAGAATCGTCGTAAACTTCGTATTTTAAAATAATTTTTATGTTTATGAGTATTCATTTGTACAGTTTGTATTTCATTTTTCAGTGTTACAGCGTTTGTTATCATAAGTGAGAGAATTTCAGAATCGATCCAATGAGAATATAACTAACAGCACTCCAACAAAATCGTTGCAAAGCAGTAATTGTGAAGCAACAGAATGTGTCATTGAAATGGATGAGTTCAGATATGCGATGAAATTGCATCGAGATTGCAGTTTACTTGAAAATGGTATCTATCTTCTTGCTTAAATTTTTATCGAAATCATGAAATGTTGCTATATTTGGGATAAAATATTACAAAATTTAAGGTCAAGAAAATAATACCACTGAAGAAAACTCTTTGTCACAACAACAACAGCAAGAGCGACATCTGCGATTCACAAAAAAATTGCAACATTTGAGGTTATCTAACGGTTATGTGACTGGACAATTTGCATATGTTTCACCAAGATCTGGAAGAAATTCACCAATGTCTCGTATTTCTGTAGAAACGTAAATGTTCTGAATTTAATCAAAGAATTAAAAAGTATGGAAAAAGCACATTGTCTGTTTCTGCCCATTCATTACACATATATAATGAGCAGATATTATCGAAAGAATGTAATCGTAAAACAGTACAAATAATATATTTTTGGATTCATAATGTATGCATGCATTATTTATATGCATAACAGATACTTTGCACATACAAATAACTTAATTGTGAAACTAAGATAAGCTTTTAAAAGCAACTTTAAAGACCTCCCAAAGATCATAATTATAATATTTACCATTTACAATAATTTTTCATAGTCAAACTAATTAGTAATTAATACTATTTTAGCAAAAAACAAGAGGATAAAGAAGAGGACAAGAGAAGCCTATCCACGGAAAGTTTTTTTCAAAGTGAAACGGGAAAAGAAATACTCGACTGTTATCCAGAGCTCGATTCACTCCCTTCCTTTTATTCGGGTGACGAAGACGACGATGATGATAATTTATCATCATTAATGCTCGATCATTATCTGCCACCAAAATACAGTAAGTGAACAATTAGTGCCTTTCTAGTTAAGATTCTATAAGGAAGGAGTTGTTCATGAAAATTCCCCCTAATTATAAGTGAAAGAATGAAGGACATCATAAACTCAATTTAATCTATCAAAAAGGTAACCTTCCTAAATACTTCTGCAAACATCAATTCCCTTCTGATATCCTTATTTTAATACTTGGGGTATTTCAAACTTAGGTTTTATTTAAAACATGAAAATTTCATTGCTCTATTTATTCCAGCAGAAAATGCATTTCGAAGAAAATTGCTGGTTAGAGCTTTATTTTAGTGCTCAATCAAAAATTCATTCTGAAAATAGCTTGAAGCAGGTGGCACAGCTGTAATTAGAGTAAAATTTTCTCAGAAGCTGTAATAATTCATGACTATTGACTTGGATCATACAACCTTTTTATAAGAAATAATTTGGAGTATCTATACTTTGCTGTTTTGTCTAAATTTTAAACTAGCATGGCTAATCCAAACATAGCCCATTGACCATAGGCCTGTTTCTGTCTCTCTTCTATATTTCGTATGTCAACTCTATTTATGAGTTATTCAATTAAGCTCATGACTTCTTAATGCTTGAAATGAATTTAATGACGGTCAACATTAATGCAAGAAAAAGTGCATAATTCGAACCAATCACTAGTTAGGGTTAAGATCAAATACACTGACCATTTCACTTGGTCATCCGAAATTCATCGTATGAAAGCATGAAGTATATATGTGTGATAAATTAATATTAAAATTCATTTAATGTATGTAATATATTTTATATACAATACAGTATTTTATTTTAAATTTATATTATATCATATCTCTGATATTAACAATTGTAACTACCGTATAATTGTTGATAATAGGCTGAAAGTACTGCACTTAATTCATCATATCATTTATAAGTTTTACTTATAATTGATTACTTATAAATACGTTTAATGGTAATACCAGTCTATCTGTGTATGACTTACTTGTAGTTTCTGTGATTAAATTGTTACTTTAGGTCGATATGCTGTCATTATCACTAATTTTTAGGCTTCTCAAGTGATGGAAAGAGCGATAGTCGTCGATCAACTTCTTTATCATCGCTCATTACTCGTTCAGACACCGAACAGTGCGGTTTTATTTCTTGAGATTTTTTTATTTTTTATTTATTGAAAAATAATTGATCATTTCTAATGAAAGAAAAAATCAGTCATTTTTTTATATTGTTTCATTGCAAAAGTAAATTAAATTAAAGGTTTGTGAAAATATTAAAATTAGTAACTAATTCTTGTCTTTTTTGACCTTACTTTATCAAAAGAAAACTCTAGCTTTAACAAAAAAAAAACTCTATTCTAGAAAATATTGTTTGGAGAGGTAAAAATTCTCAAGAGAGCTCTTTGTTGCATGACTAATAATTTTAAAAGTAAGAATGAAAAAAACGGTTTTATTACTGTGAACAAATATTTAAATTTTTTTTATTTTTGCTTAATTTTTCCAGTAGATACTTCACGATAAATATGACAGTAATGTTAAAATTTTAGTATAACTGAAAATGACAATCTGAATAAAGAACTGTTTAAGCAAGAAAAACGGCTTTTGACCATTATTTTTCAGCACATTTATATTAAAAATATTGCATCAATGAGCACTTCATATTTTCATAACTATGCTTACTAAATAAATCTAAAGAATGCGAAGTATTTTCTGATGTTTAATTAGCAACTGCTAAATTAGTTCTTATTAACTTGCTTATATAGTTATTTGTCCTCTTCTCTCATGGTGCAGTCGTGCTGTCGTTAGTGTTATTCAGAAACGCCTAAGATATCAGAAAAGCTTATATCCTAAATTGAAGATAAAAAAGGAAAATGAAAGTGGAAACGAACATCTAAAAACGGAAATTCGCTTTATCGCATTTTATCCTCACATTAAGTATGTTTTTCAACTTAATACGAATTTTTTTAAAAGACTATTTCAGAGAAATTCACCGTAAACATTACTTACCTTGTTCTATTTTAATCACAAGTCTGCTCTCAAATTTCTGATATTTTCCAGATTTCTTGAATATTACTGATTTAAAGGTATCCAGAACGAACTACTGTTTCATTCATGAAAACGAGAACTTCGTAGTACTTTTACTAAGTGATTAATATTCTTTATGCAACCTGGAATAGGTTAAGCTAACAAATGTCAGAGTATGATTTGTGAGTGACACTGTACATTCTATATATCTGAACTTTTTAACACATCTTATTTCAACAGAATGAGAAGAGCGAGTGATACGTAGCAAATTCAATAAAATTTAATTATATAGCTTGTAAAGATAAAAAGGCACGGAATAGACCAAACGTTAATGAGAATTCCCTCAAATTAAATTGCTATGCCTTTTTTATTCTCTGAGTAATGGATTATTTTGATGGTCGTCTTGAGCAGACCAACAAACTTCTAATGCTATTTCAAGAAATATTTAAATTGAAAGGATTGCTATTTTACTCCATTGCCCTTTGCCTTGTCACATCTCACATAATTGCGTTTAGTATGAATAACACGAGATATTTATCATATTTTCTTAATCGTTTCTAATTTCATTGTCATTTTTTTATTTTTTAACAAATCATGCTTTAAATTAATGGTAGAGAAATAAAAACAACGCAGTTGTGCCAGATGAAAGTATTTTAAATAAATTAAATTACATTTTATGTTTTTTTGAAAGATTGGATATGTAATTGTAGACTTCAAAACTATAAAATACTCTACTCTTGCTAGCGTTAGCACAACTACTTCTTCATTCTTTTTAGATTCCGAAACTTACTTCTCAATGTTTTTAAATTGTAAAGAGAATATTTTTTTTTGCAGCAATATACAAATTTTAATATTTAATTTCCTATTTTCTAGTGACAGTTTAGAAAAAAAAAAAAATTAATATTAATACATTGAGTTACATAGTGGACCAAAATAGAACCAAAATACATCAAAAATTAATTTATTCCCATTGGTATATTCATGTGGCATTCATTCGTTTATCCACGATAACATATGACTTTAGCTGCTGAGGCCATAGATGGATAAGTAGATAAAGTTTAGTCTGTTCCTCTGACAAATAATTGTTTTATTGAATAAATTTTACTAAGATAAACAAGGATAAGAGTGATCATTTTGATACGAATAACTTTGAAAAGTTCTGTACTTATTCAATTATGAAAGAGCTTTGGGAATTATTTCAGTACTTATTCTTCCTATTGACATTGAAACTTTTTAATTCTTTCTTTTTCGTCTTCACTTTTCTTTCTCCTTTTTAACTTTGTAGCAGTAGATGCAGTTAGATCATGCGCTGTCAAATTTAATTTGTCATTTCTGCAGTTTATCGCTAGTCTATTTCACTTCATCAATCCTTCTAACTTTGCTCTCTCCTTCAAAATTAATCACTTCCTACATTATTATTCATCACGGGAGAAGAAAGTTTAACTCATCCTTTCCGGTCTCTTTCAATGAGGCTGCTAATCGGTTTATTGAAGACGTAAGACGGTATTTTCTCCTTCATCACTGTTCTTATTAGTTTTATAAGAGGCATCTCTCAAAAATTCTTAGGTGAAAACCACAAAGAGCCGTTATTTTATCTGCTATTTCCTGAATGACAAGAAGTTGCAGAAAAAAAATTTCAGTAATACTCACAAATGTTATAAATAATTAATGTGTGAGAATAATAATAAAACTTTTTTTTTTGCTTAAGGTTATTTTTAATATAAAAATAAAAAGTTTGCATCACCATTGGCAGTCAGAAACATAAGAAAAAAATCGTAGTCCATCGTTTAGATCTAATTTAAATTGACTGAAAGAAATCCGTCAAAAAGGACTTCTCTCTTTCTATCTTTCCTGTTTGACATTAAAAGCTTACTACTTGTTACTTTCAACTTATTAATACGAATTTTGCTAAACAGCTTTTCCAAATGTCATTTGAAATAAAGAATGAACACTAGCTCAAGAAAAGAAAGACAGTTAAGGAAGATAGAAGTTTCAAGCTAACCATGTTCCCTAACTATTAATTATTTTTGGCAAAATAATAGCTGTTATTATAATTTCAAAAATAGAAAAAATGCTAAAACATTAACAAAGTGTTATAATAATAGTTTTGTAAACAAATAAAGCTATGAAATGTGGCCTTTGGTCATTGTAGGCTTTCATGATTCCTTGAATTATTTCTTATATTAACTGCAAGGAGTATTAAATTTTTGATGATTGCTTTGTCTGGAATTAATACGTCGCAGTGCCAATTTGGATAAGTTTCTAAGTATTTAAAGAGAGATGATATCAATATCATATATCAATATTTCAAGAAAAGTGAAAGTCTCATTAAAATAAAATTACACTTTGCAAGCAGGTGTGTTCAGATCTTATTATATTCAAATCTTCCATTTAAAAAAAGAAAAAATTCGAAGTCAAATGATAGGTTTTGATAAATTTAAAAGTTTTTTTTGATGGAATTTAAATACGATTCCATATAACACATAACAGATCGAAAAACTTTTCTACAGATAGTGAAGTAATAATAATAATTTCAGTTTTAACACCATTAACTGAGTAATTTTAATATCGATTATAATGAAAATTATTTAGTTCTTTTCAAATATAACTTTTTGAAATGGACACAAAATTTTATCCATCTGACTATTTTTTTAGTGTTTCATGCATTCTTTTTTAATAAATTTTAGGGATATTTTAACAGTATCGCTTGTATAAATCGCTACTACGATGTAATTTTTCTAGTCAGATAAAGTTTTACCACAATTAATTAATTAATTATGTAACTAAAATATTTCTGATAAGCAAATTTCTTTAATAATTATCTAAAGCTCAAATAACGAATCTTCGAAATATGGGCAAATCCATGGCTAATATTTTGCATCAAATTTGCTCACAAACATGGGAAATATATTGCATTATTTCGAATTTATGGGAATGTTTAATTGACATCGGCGAACTTTTTAAATTCCTTCAATAGATCACGAATGATACATACTTCTTCGCATTGTTTGGAATCATTAGTGTTATCTTTAATGCAACAGCTGGTTCTACTGCTCTTTACACTCTTCCTAATGCAAATTTAGTAATGCTTATCAGTTTGCATGATTTCATTTCATTTTGAAGCGTAAATATTTGGCTATAAAAAAAAGTTTCATCTAAATCTTCCGCACCGAAAAGACTTTAAACTTTATTTAAGTTTAGAACAATATGTTATACTTTTTTGTCCAAAAGAAAAGTAGAAATTTTGAAAGAAGAAAAAAATGAGCATACTAGAAAGAAATTATTTTATTCTTTTTTAAAATTAAAAATTGCAAAAAAAAAGGAAAGAAAAAGGGTCATATCAACAAATCAATAATCTGATTAAAATTCAAAAATACAACTAGAAAAAAAATAATGCTACAACTTTTTAGATGGTGTTTTTAGGGTTAAATTCGAACATTTATTTTCACCATTCATTTTTCAATTATCTTTCAGTGCATCGTCATCTGTGGAACGACAACGAAGCAGCAAAGTTGAAATTGTAACTCAAACCGATCTGAGTTTAGTCCATATCAGTGATCAGCTTAGTTCTTATCTTAATGGCCTTACACTTGATAGCAGTACCCATGATGCAACTTTTTTCACATATCAGGTAATCAATTTTACATCTTATTTTACCTTTTTTTGTAGTATCTTCCCTTTCACTATTAATTTTTTGAACGATTCTTTTTTAATAACTGAAATTTGCTGATCAGTTCAAGAGCCATATTTGTTATGACTTATCTAAAAAAGAAGCAAACAATTATGAGAAGTGCCTAATATTTAGAGCATTTCCTTAATGATATTTATTTTTTTTAACGATCATCACAGACTATTTGAAATAAGTCACATTTTGGAATATTGAAAATTGGAAAATCAAATCTTTTTCATTCCACATTCACATTGCTTGTTCCATTTTCATATCTATTTCTTTGTTGAATAAAGTCTAATTATTGCCATTATTGTGAATTTATCAATGCTCCAATAATTTCAGAAAAGACTTAATTCTAAGCAAAAAAAAAGAAAAAAGTCAAACTAATTTTAAAAAAATTTGAAAATAATTCTACTGAAATCAATATCATTAATATCATTAGGACAAGACATTACTTGCTGATTAGCGAAGAGACAGAAATAGCAAAAAAAAAAAAAAAAAATTGCAAGACAAACTATTATGGAAGATATGAGAACATTCAATTCATAATCATTTATTAGTTAATATTATTTCACGAAAATAATGAATTGAGTGAATAGAATTATTTAGTTTACTTATCTAATCTTTAATAACTTTTTGTTTCATTTCTTGTTTGATAAATTTTAGATTGTTAAATACAATTTCAGACTAAATATTTCATTAGTTAACAAATTTTTGCAGACTACTTGAATTTGAATAGGTAAAACCCATTAATTTCTTGTATTGGATCGTTACATTCTATGAATTTTACTTGTGACAGCTTAATTTAAATAGTATATAAATTTTGAAATTCCTAATTCTATTCTATCTTGCCTTCTCCTTTAGCACTTACTGAAAACCTTCTTTAATACTTGTTTGAATATAGGAATTTTGGAAGTCGTCTTCTTTGCTATAAAACAGTATTAAATCGGAAAATATTCCTATTCCGTACAATTTAATTATGAATAAGTGCAACGTATTTTTTTTTTTATTTTCGACCATCATAATAAATCAAAGTAGGCAGGACGTATTATCTGGAATCTTTTATGATTAGAGTAAGTTAAATTTTATGGAAGTGATTAAATTTTGGATTAAAAATTAAATGTAAAAAATAGGAGTAAACTTTTACTGTTTTATTTTTTTTTTAAGGAACTGCCATCATTTGCTGTCCATCATTTTTTTTTCTGAGGTATGACAGTGTCAATTTTACTTCACAATTATTGCAAACTAAAGATGCGAACTAAGTGAGCATATTGTCCCCACCAATTCATACTGTCCCCCAGCATATTATCTCCACTAGAAGAATTTTTGTTTAAAATTATTCAGACATCCTTGTTAGTTCTATTTCTACACTTTTAGGGATTAACTTAAGTAAGACGTGGGAACGGTGCTACCTGTGAGTGATAGTTTCATTTACAAGTGTCGTTTAATACCTCTTTAAATTAACTAAAAGTATCACTTAAGGCATGAATATCATGCCAAGCTGAGATTGAAGCATATTTTTGTTTCTATCTAAAACTCTTTGCATTTGTCCTTCTTTTACAACATTTGAGGGAATAGATCCTTCATCAGGAGGCATTGCTGGGGTATATGTACGCCGATAAGACACTAAACACGACATACATTCTTAGAATTCATCTTTAGAAATTCTTGAGCTTGGCTGCAGTGCACTAATAATTCTAACTCACGAAATATGGGTTTAGAAAATAACTTCAAGTTTAATACTCAAAAAAGGAAAAGAAAAAGTGACGCTTGCAAACGCTGTAGAACTCATAAAGTCAGCAATTAATTTTCTTTAATGAACTTCACATAATTTCGCAAGCGTTAAAGGTTAGCAAACTCTCGAGAGCGCAAAAATAGTCGAATTAATTAAGTAATTAATTACGGATCATTAACATCTAAATTTTCTTCGTAATTTGGCTTATCATCTGATAAATGACTTTTATGTTTCTTCATCCTCTTTTCTCTTTTTTTCCTTTTTTTGGATTTCCTTGGGATCTAACAAAACTTTGCATTTGAACTATATTATTGTTCCTATCGATTTTACGGCACATTATGAACCGTTATTTTAAGCCACTAAAAGCATTTGTATCGCAAAACTCACCGCAAATTACATGAGAGATTTTTTCATAATTTGATAAGATGGATCGAATAAGTTCATAGTAAACGATTATTCGGATATGTTAACAAATTCGTCACTACGATAGCATTGGAAATTCGATAGAACAAACTGCTTAACTTTTGATTTAGAATGTATGATGGATTCTTACTTGCTGAAACGATTACATTCTATTGCTTCAAATGTTAAATTGAGCAGAATCAAAACTTATAGCATTCATATTAAAGATTTTAATAAAAAATTTCCTTCACTACTAATTAAATCATTATCTAAAACCAATCATTTTCCATTACATGAACTCACATTATAGTAACATAACAATTATTTATAAAAAAAATTCGAGCCAAAATACCGAAAAATTAAAATGAGATCTTGATCTGATATCATTTTCATTATTAGCTTCTTCGCAGATGCCATTTTTGATGCTGAATGACGGGCTGTTGACCTATGACATCTATTTAGCCTATTTCATGTACATTATGGGGTAATTTCGAAAGTAAATTTGTTGAGTATTTATCATATCTTATGCTATATGCATATAAATTACTATATTTCTCTTTTTAGTTCCATTTCTGAAGAGAATAGAGCATTTTTGGAGTACCAACTGGAAATATGATATTAACTCTCTGTACAAACAGTTGTCCTATGAAATCAAATTTATCAATGATGAAAATTTAATTATCAATGATTAAACGAAATTAAAATTTAATTTCGATCACTATGAATTTAATTTCGATCCTTTGACCAATTTTATCTCAACAGATTTATGCAATAAACATTACAAAGATAGAAATAATAATAATAATAAATAAATAAATAAATAAACAGCAATAAACAACAATAACAATAGACGATGAGAATAGTAGCAAGTGACACTTTACTGTCACAACAGTGATTGCAAGTAAAGAAATGTAATGAGGAAAATGAGCAGTCAATTGAACGACTAACTGTCTTGTCCAATTTTCAGGGAATGAATTTCTTAGCGAAACATTTCTTCGAGTATCAGTCATTGAACAATCGGCCACACTATGCTGTACAATTACACAAATTGGTTCGTTCGTCCTTTTTAAGTTATCTTCAATATTTGAGATGCAAACGCAAGTAAGTTGTACTGCAAGTGTTTCATCCAGAATGAATTTCAGCCACCTTCGCAGGCTGGCGCTGATCAGTCAGTATCGTGGGCTCCGAAATCAATGATCAAAGCAGGGAAGAATCAGGCTGCACCTGCAGCTCGTGCTAACCGTGCTAACACTGAAGTAAAGCTCGGAACACATCGATATGGACGGGCAGCCAGACATGAATTTCGAGAATGGGGTGATAAACACGGAGGTGTGTGTGTTTGTGTCATCATTTACTTAACTGCAAAATTTTTCTCATTTTTTATGATTTGTACATTTTGCTCAATTGAAGTTTTCTTTTTCATTGATATCAAAGTTGGTTGATGACAATATGCAAGTTGTCATTATAATTCAAAGCTGTTATCACAATTTTGCAATTTCAAAAATTCAAATTTTTCTTTACAATTCTAATGCGTAATGATTCATTGCAGAGTTAAAGGGTGAAAAACTAGCGCCACATAAGGATGCTTTAACCAAATTCTTGTCAAATGAGGAAAATACACCACGGAATTTGTTTGATTGCGAATTTGAGGAACGAATTTTTCAAACAGAACCGGAAACTTTACCAGAAGTGTTAGCAAGAAGTAATAAAGCGGATGAAATCGATTTGTCGCTTTCTTGTGCTGATACTACCCCTGTATCTTTCCAACCTGTTTATTCTTTAAGTTAATTGAAGCTTTTTTTTTTATTTCAAATTTATGAGAAAGAAATTGTAAAGCAAATGAAAAGATTAAATAAAATTTACTATGTTTCACTCTAGTTCCTTCTTTGTCTCTATTAACTGTTTCTGTTGATTGAACTCTTTCGAAACGCTTCTTCAATTTTCCTAATTACAGATCTGCAAAAGAACAATTTTTTTAGGGCACAAAATATGAAACAGAAGTGCTAACCATCCTAACATATGCGCCAAATGTACAGTTCGTAACAGCTACTGTCAAAAAGGCTAAATTATTACCTTTCAATAATAGTAAGTCACATTGATATTTCTTAAATTTCAAATTTGAGATTAGTTTTTTAAAATGCTGATAGGTGAATTTGCTTCAGAACCGTTTGCCCGAGTAATGTTGTTCGACAAACGTCGTTTGTTGGAGCAAAAACAAACAACAGTGACACCAACATCTGTTTGTAGTAGATGTCTCACCACTGATTGGTAGGAAACATTGATCATTTCAATTTTATCAGTGCAAAACGTTGCAGAAATGCAACTCAGAAGTACATATGAACTTTAATTGTTAGAATGTCAATTTGAAATAATTGAGAATCTTACATTTTGCAAATTATCCGACATATACTTATCGATCACTCGATTTGATAATTTTTCATGCTAATAGATTAACAATACCTTATGTTATGATGTGATAATCTATTAGTAATATAATTTTAATATAAAGAAATTTCTCGTGCAAAGTATAATCGTGCAAAATTCTAAAGTTCAACAGTTGCTGACTGATAAAATTATCATTAATTTATGCACTGTTGATCAAATTTCTAATTTAGTGCACGACAAAAGCCACCTGCATCGAGTCTCCCGTTATCTTCTTTATCAGCTGATTGTTCTGATGCGACGCTCATAATACGACCGACAGATGCTATTTTTTCCGAATCCTTCTTGTTTCATGTCACTCCACAAATGCTTGATAGGTGTCATATCGTCATCGAAGTGCGTTGTTTTTTTTTAAAGAGAAAAATTCTTTCCGTTCTTTTTATTCTTTTGTTTTTTAAAGAAAAAGGATGAATATACGATTTCAACAGTTGCTGACTAAAAAATTATCATTATTTCATGCTCCAATTTTGACTTCGAAATGAATTCGAAGTCAAAAGTTAATTGCTTACAAAAAAAAGTTGTCGTAGGTGTGGCTATCTCTTTCATTGTCTCTTTGTCCATTACTTTTTTTCACTATTTCATCTTTTAATGTTTATTTTAACTTATTTTTCCAATTCATTCCATTATGCCAAACTTTCATCTTCCATGTTGCAGTAGTCCAACTACTGATAGTCACTGATAGGGTATCATTATAGAATCATTGATAGGACGGGTTGTTCATGTTGCAAACCTTCAAATCGTTGAAATTATATTAATTGTATCACGATGCAATCCTTTACAGATGTTCGATTAGTTAAGATCATATTAGGCCTATGAAAAAGAAAAATCTATAGGAAAATTCGATTGAATGCATGTAAATGGTGCAATCCTTTACAGATGTTCGATACTGATCCGGCTGATTGTAATCGTGGACCGATTCCAATTGGACACTGTGTGATTGGGCCGATGTGCCCAGGAGCCGGATGTGCTCATTGGTTACAAATGATCCGGAAAACTGGCTTGCCAATCTGCATGTGGCATCGCTTGTTTAAGAGTTAATGAGGGTTGTATTAATGAATCTGAAATTTCATAAACCATGAATTGTCCACAGGTTATCATGCAATCATTTTTCACTCTTCTAATTGTATTGCATTACTCATCACAGCACACATTCCATTATGTATTTTTGTTTGTGTACCTGAAATGCTCATAAGTTATCAAATTTTATGCATCACTTTATATGTTATTAGTGTAATAATGTTTCCTTCATTAGTAACGTTAATAAAAATTAAGAAATAAAGTTTCTATGGGAATGATCGGATAAGACAGTACTCTAATGATCGAATAAAATAGTAATTAATCAGTGCACAGTAATTGATGAATTGATTACTCTTTTGAAACCTCTCATTAATGTAGAATAAACAGCAACACAGTACAGAATTATAGTAATTTTCATTTCAAATAAGTTATAATAAATTAACAGTTTAATATCATTCATATCTGTTGCAGGCATGTTAACGACATGTTTCATTTGATAAGCCTCAATTTTGGTGACAACACTTCACAGGGAATTTTGAAAATGAAATTGCAATAATACTGTTTATAAATAGGATTTAAATTGTAATATCTTTCAAATGATGGTACAAATATATGTGAGGCTACAAAATTTGGTAAATTAAATAAAAATTTATTAAATTTAAAGTGTGCATACTTCCAATTCCAATTCCGGCAGTTGCAGATTTCATTTCTTGAGAAGGAATCCCGAAAATTAAAGAAAAAAACTCTTATAATTGCAAATTAGTTGACAATTTCTCCTATCCTAGAAAAAGAAGGCAACAAGTCAAAAAATGAAGTTAAATACCATCAGAAAGAGAAACAGTGATATCATAATAACTCTGGCCTCGATTTTTTGGCTCCTATTGCAAAAATCAACATCGTTACAGTAGCAAATAGTGTTTTGAATCCCGAACATGTATTCCGTTGTACAGTATGGCTTTTCTATGAATTCCGAATTTTCCTGTGGGTATGACTCACCGTTTACCAATCTGAAATTTCAGAAAAAGCTGAACAGCGAATTCAAAAAATTTCAGAAAAAAAAAATCTATTCTCACTGAAATTTTAGATCCATGATCATTTCCAGATATTGTCGGGACATTAATGCATAGAGTGCGCAAACTGTAAGTGATTAATCTTACCTGAATGTTTTGTTTTCGCATCCTTTGCTAACATATTGATCGCTTGCTGAAAAAGATCAATTAATTGATTAATTAATTAATTAATTAATTATAAGTAACACAGATCACTAACAAATATTGTGAAACATTTCAAATTCTACATATTTTCCGGTAATTTCGAAATAAATTCTGACGAGAAATCATCGTACCAAGTGATTTAATGCAGTAATCACCGTAACATAAGCCCAAATTGCATTCATATGGCATATTGCATTGGAAACATTTTCGCTTTGAGTTGGACGAACTCTCTGGAAGTACTGCTTATTGTCATGAAAATATAAAAATTGAGACAGATGACTGATTGGAGAGAAAGAGAGAGAGAGAGAGAGAGAAAGAGACAGGAAGTCAGTGACTATGGAATATCATTTCAACAAAGAAGTTTACATGAGAGAAGCTAAAGGCGAGTAAAGCTAGCAAAGGGATGGGCTGAGCCGGTGATCGAAACCGGGACCTCTCGCACCCGAAGCGAGAATCATACCACTAGACCACTCAGCCTTCACGTCGCCACTTTATTGCCTAATTTGTGTCGCGCTGACAACAATTCCTGTTCCATAAAAGATGGCAAAATCCGACCTGCCACGAGCCGGGATCGAACCGGCGACCTTTAGATCTTCAGTCTAACGCTCTCCCGACTGAGCTATCATGGCTCGTGATTATAACTTTATAATTTTCATTTTTCCCCAGGCAGTTTCGGTATCATAAGAATAAATGTTAGAAATAGAGATGCTTTGTTATATTTCCTGGTCGACCTTATGACCCGTAGAATTCTGATTTGATAATTTCAAAATGGAAGTGACAACCTTTATGCTCTGCTGTTACTTGAAGGAATAGCAGATGAGCGGTCGTTAAAGTGGACAAAGCATAATAAGTAGGTGACACCATCCTCCATACGTCTCTTAAATATTGCTGGACAACTTGTACCGGAAAAACTTATTGCACCGGAAATTATAAGTTATTTGTGATAGGGAATAAACTTTACACAAATGCTTCATATTTTCAAAAAGTAAAATGATTACTTGGAATGAAATGAAATAAATAAAAGAAATAAATAGAAATAAAAAGATGAATGTTTAAGTGAAAAATATGATAATTAGAGAAAAATGCAAGGCTGATTATAAAAAACGATAATTATGATAAAGTATTAAGGTTGTTATCATTCAGCAGTGAAATTTTGTCTGATGGCACCTTAGCCAGACTTGAAATGTTAATTATCCCTGATAGAGATGACCTCTTAGTTGATCGCTTTGTCTATTTGTTCTTTTTTTTTCTTTTTGTTTAGATACAAAGTAACATTAAACAGTGGATGAAGGGATTGAATTAAGAGCAGTGAGGCTTTGTCATTAGCGAAATTATAAATGGCTGCTCTTTGGTAAGCTTGAAACAGACCTTAACATCCCATTTCAGTCTCATCAGTCATCATAATAATTCTCATTTGTTCATTTGATGCTCATATAAATTTACTTGAAAAGGCAAATTGCGCTATAATGATGCCATGCAAAAGATATAAATGAATATCGATGATGTATGAAGAATGTCAACATATTTTATTGCAAAATTGCAAGTGAATTCATCAACATTGATCGGAAGTGATGCTATAATCTTAACACAATTTATCTCATTTCATTAAATTTCCATAAAGTAGCCTTTTGTTAAATCTATGTTAAATTATCTCTCTCTCTTTTTTCCCACAAGTACAAGCAATTAATTTCAAATTCCGAACCATTCCTCAGGGATTACTGCACACTTCTTTAATTCGAGCAATTTTCTACTTATGTAATTTCTGAACATTTTCTACTATTTTTCTGAAAATTGCAAAATAAAATAGTTGCAAAAAATCATCAGCTTGATTTGAAATAATTTACATATAGCTTTGGTATTCGTCTAAAATATTATTTTACAGATTTTCACATCCAAAAACTTTGAAAAAAACACATTGTGAATAAATTAACCACAAAATATTTCAAGTTGGATAAAATCCTTCGATAAGGAATAGTACCAAATTTGTTTATTTTATTATTGAAATCAATACTTGTGGTCATTTTTGATAAGAAACAGGTCAGTGTAACAAAGAATTCAAAAACTTAAAGAAGCACACAAATACAGGTGCGAAGGAATAGGGATATTGTAAATAATTTTTTTAAAGTAATTTTTATTCAGAGAGCGAAAGTCTGTGAATTTTACTTTTACAGTCTATCATTGAACCAACAAAAAACTAAAACACTGATAAGAAAAATAACTACCAATGTGATTAGTAAATATTGCACCTCTACGCAACAATATTATTATAAAACAAAACCAAAAAAAACTACTAACATCAAAAAATCAAAACCAAAACAACATTACCAGTAAAAACAATCAAACCACCTATCCTTAAAACAAATAAAAAAAAGTAAAATAAACGAATCACACTCTATATATAAAAAGATCCGCATATAAAAGCCATAAAAGAAACTATTAATAAAACAAAAATAAAAAACAAGCCTCAAAATCATAAGTAAAAATAAAGTTTTCTTTATTAATTTATTTTTATTTTTTGTAAGACGGATGTTTGATGTAATACCGACTATGTGAAAAGTTATGGAAGTTGACAGAACCTTTCTTCAACTGCACATTTAGAATGATTCAGTAGAAAAATCTGCTTCTCCTGTTGTTGTGTAAATAACATGCATAGTACATTATCAAAGTTTTCATCAAATGAAACAGTACTTCAGTCATTTTTAATTTTGTTAGATGAAAGACCTTTTACTAGAATTTGATTTCGTGAAAAAAATTAATGTTGGAAATTGAAAAACTACCATCAAAAATATGTTGGAAATAAGCCGCACTATTCGGATTCGTTTACTTAAAGTGAAAGAGATTGACTTTATTATTTCTCTTCTAAACATATATTTATGGAAAGTATTTTACAAAACTTAACTGAAATATTTGGAAAGATGTTGTAGAAGGGGAGAATACTGATAATGAAGGATAACACAAAATAAGGAAAGAGGTAGGAAGAGAATGATGTAGAATGATTGGATTTGGAAGTTGAAGTGAAAAGGCTTTTCAAACTTCTTCATGCAAACACCGTTCTAATGGATATCCGGTATGCGTATTATAAAGCTAAAAAGTAAATGGGTTAATCAAGGCATAACTCCATTTAGATGTTTGAATTTTGAAAACATGAACTTTCATATTTCGCGAGCAAATTTATAAATTGACGACTTTGAAGCTTTCGCGTCAGGGTTACGTATACCAAAGAAGCCTTTATAGCTACTGACACATATATTATTATAGTTAAGGCCAAGCACCAGAACATTTCATGCCTGACTATCAACCTTATGAAATAATAGAGAATGAGGAAGAGTTGTGCTAGGCCAAGTCCTGAACTACTGGGCAAATGCAGGATGGGTTAAAAGAATAGCAAATATAAAGAGTGCATTGTTTAGTTACATTCTTAACATTGGAAAGAAAAGAGGAATTAACAAGGGTACGCATTCTTTTTAAATCCATTTATTGCTCCATAGGTAGCTGTTGTCAATTAACGAGACTTGGAGACTCTTATTTCAGAGAATCTCTGTTATTCAGTGTTCTTTCTCTTTCTCTTTAACCTTCATGCAGTGTTACTTAGAAAGTATACGAAAAATAATTCATAATTATTGAAGTAAATTTTGAATCAACAAATAAAAGATGCGCAACCAATTTCACAGCAATTTTGATATGAAATGTTTATATGAACACTGCAAACCTATCATTTGAAAGAGGCTTTTCAGAAACAAAATAGAAAAGAATTAAATGGCTTTGTTAAAACTATAATTAAGTGATTATAAGACGACCAAATTGAACTTTGTTACAAACTATGCTGAAGAATTGTAATTTTTTTCTCGACATTTTAGCAATGAAACTAGAATTCATATATATATACGTAAATATATATTATAGATTAATAGCATACTGTAGACTTTACTGACTTAAACATATTTGTATATGTACTGAGAATTTTATGGTGTTTTGCGAAAGTGCAGACTGAAATGCCAAATTAGTTCTTTAGTAAACTTTTATTTCTTTTTAGGATGATACCAAATGCAAATTTAATTTATATCATTGAGTTAGGAAAGTTTTTTTTTTTCATCATTTGCATATTCATTTATCTCATTCTGCTTGAAGATAAGCTTCACTCTAACTCGTTTTTGTTTTATTTAAAAGTGTGTTTACGCATTGATTGCGTAGAATGAAAGCATGGAGTTTTTATTTGACCTGCTGAATGTATCACGTTTCAGACAAATAAGTATATGACAAGGCTATTTTAAATTTCATTGTAAAAAATTTGAGATATCGAAGTTAATGTCCTCAACAATATCAGTTTGGAGAGATTTGCTTTAATGCTTCAAACTAATGATACCAGTCACGCTCAATGAAAGGGAACTTCATTAAATTTCGCATACCGACCACACCAAAAGTCAAAGTTCATTGGTGAATTTAAATACTTCTTGATTACATTCGTATTTACGGCTTAGAGACAAAATATTTTCGTTGCAGGAATGGTGATTTCTAGTCATCAGAGCACTAAAATTTATCATCTGTTATTTTCTTATATCAAAAAATAAAAAAGGTCATACGATGTGTTACAATAAATTTTTTGATTTTTCCAAATTTGATGAAGCATTTTGAAATGAAATGAATGATAATGGAGCAACAAATTTTTTTAATTTCTAATGTTTAGGGATAAGTATTACGTTTTTTCTAAGTTATATGTATATATATATATATATATATATATTCTATATATATACCACTGTTAAACAAATGGTTCAGCTTACCTCCATATCTCATGCAACAACCAAAATCGAAATTTACAGATATCCATCCACTTACCTCAAGGATCAGTGTTTGCTGATCACAAACTTTATAAACTGATAAATAATTCACTAATGAATTACTTCCATACTGCTCCTGTTATCAATCTTATTATCAATCGATAATTTAGATAAACACCGAATAAGTTTTAATTAATCTAAGTTTTAATAATTAAATACTACTTCTTTTAAGACATATGTGATGAATCCCTTTGTTTTGACATTATTTCCTTGTCAAAACAATAAACTCTTAGTGCTACCCTCCTACCACGATAATTTCGTGATAGTTTTGCGTTTTGTATTGCTTCTTTCGCTTTATAATTCCAGCACCTTTTTTAAAATTTTACAAAAACCATGCAGAAACTCTGATGATTTCCCGAATAACTGAGGAATGACACGGGAAATGTCATATATATCAATTGAACACCTGCGAGATTCACTTTTCAAAAGCATAGAAAGAACATTTCAATTCACTGTGATTAGTGCAAAAATTAATCAAGACTGTTCGAATTAGTAACAATTTAAAAAATTTCTATGTCATTCAAAAATTTCCTATTTCTCTTATTTTAAGCCTTTGCCCTTTAACTGATTTAGTTTACATTTTTATAATGAACTGCTTATCGTCAGATTGAATTAGTTAAATTTTGAATGATTAACATTGCTGCAGGTAGTAGTCGCCTATGACCGCCTATAATAAATGAATGAATTAGTTCCGTTATAGCATTAACATTCAATATGCATTTGAAATTTCTATTAGAAGATCTTTTTGTACTTCTATTATTTTATTGAACTTTTGTCGGTCGTTTGCTTTTTCCTTTCATTAACCAACAGATTAAATGTTCCAGAAAAAGGATAAGAAATGTCGTTTACCGATGTGATAATGATTTCCAATGTGAGCACAAACCATGGCGACATTTAATTGATAGGAATGAATTTGTCTATCTGACCAGAAGTAATACTTCACTTGTATACTCATTCTGTTCCATTGTTCAAATTTCATGCATTTATTTTAACATCTGTATTGAATGAAGTGTTTGAAAGAAATTGTTATCACTTTGCTTGTCGTTTACCGCATTGAAATACCTTTCGAACAACTTCTATGCCTAATAAAAGAACAATATGATAAACTGTAAAGGGTTTACGAAAATTGCCTCAAGTGGTGAATTTTGAAACCATATACTTAAAATGATAGACTTCAAAGAAAAAAAGACAAAAAAAATGCAAGCTTTCATTACTCTCAAAAAAAAGTAAAGCTACAAAGCGAAAAAATCTCGAAACAAACATGATGAGCAGCGAGATAATAATTTTGCATTTTAAGCAAATCAAAATAACATAAAAACAGCGAATTGACTATCGACACTTGGTCTATACAGTCAAGTGAATTTTTACTGTGTTCGGATTAGCTAATATGGTTGAGTTCGGGGGGAGAGTTAACTTGAATGATACTTGAAACGGTTCACGTTAGAGTATTTCTCAACGAAATATAACCTTCACGAATTTGTATGAAAGAAACTGGCAAATGCAAAGATGTCAGATTCACAGATCTTCGATGGAATCATTATCTCTCTTTTGCTAAGTAATATGTTAGGTTTTCCCTTAAAATGACTGAATTATTGTGTAAATATTAGAAAAAAACTACACAATTATCAGTCATAAAATGTTAATTATGTTTTCTTTATTGTAGTTGTTTGCTATTTCATTTCAGTATTAGCGTGTGATTCTTAACTTTTCTTATTATTTCACTTATTACATACTTCTTCATCCTTTCTCAGTCAACAATTGAAAATATAGTGTCAGAAAATCATGTCAAGTAATACTTTGCTGCTAGTCGTCTTTTGCGTTCACTTTTAAAGTTATTTAGCTCTTGCTACTGCTAGTTGGTCACTGTTATACACCTGTGAATTCTTAGTGTGATTATGAACTGATAAATTCGTAATTGTGTTCTGTTTCAGGACGCCTCTTTAAGAGCTAAATTTTTGTTCTATTAATTGATTTAACACTTTGCCACAGTAGCTGATAATGAGTAGCGACGAGGAGTTTGACTACGATCCTTCAGTAAGTTGTTTTGTTTCTGGGGTTCGTCATATTCTAATTGAGCATTACAACTCTTTACTAAATCCTAGTTTAAGGCCTTTTTCGGTTGTCTGAAATGCTCTTAGATTGTCTGATTGTGTAAACGATCAGAAAGTAGTTGCATAAAATTTAGCGATTAGGATTAGAAAAAAAAAAACGTTTTTTAAGATGAACTATGAATTTATATACAGATGGGTATGTTCATTTTCAGTTTGATTCATCTGCACAAAAGAAAAAAACATCTAAAAAGCAAACCGAAAAAAAGGATAAGCTACCAGTTAAGAAGAAGCAAGTATCGAAAAAGGAAACAAATGGCAATTCAGGTTTTTTTAGTATTTTTCTGTGGTTTTCTCTATTATATTCCTTAATTTGTGCAACCTCTTTGTTCTAGTCATAAATGGTGATAAGAGTGACGATGGCGATCCACTGGATATTTTTACGAATATTGATCAGCAGCCCAAACAGCTAAGCATTGAAAAAATCTACCAGAAAAAGAGTCAGCTAGAACATATTTTGCTACGTCCAGATACATATATTGGTTCTGTTGAGCGTACTGATAAAGCGGTATGTCTTGTTAATAAAACAAAAGGAAATAGACAAGATCTATTCTTTTCTCTGATTAATCGATAAAATGCACATTTATTACTTTTATGCTATTCCTCTATTCCCGCACCGTCAATGGTATTGGTTCTCTTCATTGGATAACAATTCTTGTAGTTTCCCGGCGAATAGAACAGTCACTATATAACCCACTGCTTAAAACGGAGAACTCATACAACTTAAATTTTAATCTTACAAACATTGGATTATTTTTAATGTTTTTCTTCTTTCCTCCCACATTTGTTTAAATTTAGCCATTATGGGTATATGATGCAGAAGCAGAACGAATTGTCCAACGCGACATTTCATATGTCCCTGGTTTGTACAAAATATTTGACGAGATTCTGGTGAATGCAGCAGACAACAAACAGCGCGATTCGAAGATGAATCTTATCAAAATTAATATTAATAAGTTTGATTTTAGTGAATTCACTTATTTCTAGTAATTCTCATCTAATCTTGGCCTTATTGATAATTTGCACATCAAAATACCTGAGTGTTTTCCAGCAATAGTTGACAAAAACTGTTCTTTATGCTCTTTATGCAGTGTATCAATGTAGTAATACGTATGCAAAGTAATCACACTTTTTGAGAAGTCTCATACCTCGAACGACCAAACGTATTATTTCTAATCTATTATTCATTATTTTTTTATTGGTTTATTATTAACAATATTTTGAAAATCTGAGATGCAATAAAAGTCTTTGCAAGGTGAGAAATATAGTTTGTTTTTTTCTGTAATCAAAAGAAAACTTTACACAGCAGAGTTAACTGGATTGAACTTTAATTTTTAAAGAGAAACGAACGAGATCAGTGTGTTTAATAATGGTAAAGGTATTCCTGTGGTTCTACACAAAGTGGAGCAGTTATACGTCCCAGAGCTCATATTTGGTACTCTACTTACTTCCTCAAATTATGACGATAGCGAACGAAAAGTAACAGGTACGATCTCATATGGACACCATGTTTCAAATAAATATTGCTTTCAATTGAATAATTTAGTCATGTATTTATTTCTTCATGGACGTTGAGTCACAGTTCCCTCAAGTCTTATCCGGTTATTGTGATTTAATTTAAAATAGTTCTTGAAAGGTATTTCTTGCCGTTATAAGCAGTATATTGCATAAGAATTTATTATGTGATTTTTTTCGATAACTTATTTATTTCCAAAACATCTCAATGGTCAAAATCTTTTGCATAAGCTTCGTTCATTTCTTATTTTGAAGAGTGTTGTGGAGAAAGTTTTTAGGCGGTCGAAACGGATATGGTGCCAAACTATGCAACATATTCAGCAAGGAATTTACAGTTGAAACATCTTCCAAGGAATATGGGAAAGCTTTCAAGCAAGTAAGTTTCTACGTGCACAATGTTTTGGTCTTTCTTGTTGTAGAAGAAGTTTTTAGTATGTTTTTTTGTGTCGTAATTCCACAGTGTCGACAGTAGCTGTTTTTTTTTCCTTTACGATATCATACAATATCACACTTATAGAATAATAGTAAAGAAATGAACAAAGTAAATATTAAGTTATGCCAACAGTCCACCAAATGTATTGTTACTGCCACTAGTGCACCATTTGTTAAAAGTAAATTAACTGAGTGAATGCTGAAACGAATCGAATGGAAGCTTGCCACATCCAAAAACTGAATGCAAACAATGATTTTAACTGTTACGTAGTGACCATTACAACAGAGAGTGCGAGTAAAGGATGTCCCTCTTAATGGTTTTTACCCTTTATATATTGAGGGTTGGAGTGACTGTCAGATTAGAAGACCTCTACAATATTTCAACATTACAAGTGGATTTAGTTTGTAGAAAGAAAATTAACTGGAAAAGAGCCTACACCTGTTAACAATCAAATATAAGTTTGGCTGTCAGCATATTCAAATAAAGCAGTCTTTAGTCTACAAATTTCCAATTTATGGATTTATTCCAAGATTTTTCAACATTATATTTCGATTTTTTCTGACACTTGTGTAATTAAATGATTTTAACTAACTTTTGTTGTAATTTTTTTAAGACTTGGAAGAATAACATGACGAAAGACAAAGACCCATTTGTAAGTAAATCAAGTGGTGAAGATTTTACACGTATAACGTTCAAACCGGATCTCGCAAAATTCAGAATGACCGAACTGGATGATGACATTATTTCGCTGATATCACGTCGAGCATATGATGTTGCTGGTTCAACGAAAGGTGTCAAAGTATACTTGAACGGCAAACTGCTACCGGTAAAAATGATTTTTTAAACATAAAGTCATGGATTTTTGTTTTTGTTTGGGTCCTGCTAAAGTTTCTTTTTGATAATTGCAGCTGTGCTTACTGATTTTTTTCAGGTGCAAGGCTTTAAACAATATGTAGACCAGTATGCAAAACATAATCTTGATAATGACGGAGAACCATATAAAGTTGCTTATGAACAGGCTAATGAAAGATGGGAAGTGGCTTTGACAGTATCCGAAAAAGGGTTTCAGCAAGTTTCTTTTGTGAATTCAATTGCTACCACGAAGGTGAGCCATACTGTCTATGGTTTTTTCTTTTTTCATACATCTTTTGTTTTTTTTTTTCTAATGATAAGGTGTGAAATTGTGGGAAATTCTAGTTTTTGAACAAAAACAGAAACTACAGATTAACAACCTGGAATAAAATACAGAAATGTCTGCCGTAATGTTCAAGACTTGAATAAGATTACTTATCTTACTTATTTTGAATATGTTTATTTTAAAAGAAAAATTTAGGGTGGTCGTCATGTTGACTACGTTGCTGATCAAATCACAGCTAAGCTGATAGATACAATCAAAAAGAAAGTAGGAAAAAGTGGAGTAAATGTTAAGCCGTTTCAAGTAAGATTTTGATATAACTAGTTAATATTTAAGGTTTCTTTTTTGCCGATAAATCTGCTTAAATTTTGGCAGTGCCCTATCCATCCGTATCGATCATTAAATTTCATTATGTTGTATTATAGATATGCGGATGAAGAGCAGTCCTAATAAAAGAGTTACTTATATTATAAAGAAATGCTTCTACATAATTTTGAACTTGATTTCTAGTTATTTCGTTTTAGATTAAGAGTCACATGTGGATCTTTGTGAACTCGCTTGTCGAGAATCCAACGTTTGACTCACAAACAAAGGAGACAATGACCTTGCAAGCAAAGAGTTTCGGCAGCAAATGTGAACTATCTGAGAGATTCATCAATGCCGTGATGAAATGCGGAATTGTTGAAGCTGTCTTGGCGTGGGTCCGTTTTAAACAGCAGGAAACGCTGGATAAGAAATGTTCAAGCAAAAAAACCAGTAAACTAAAGGTTTATTTCAGTTTATTTTGTCTTCAATGTGTTTGAAGATTTACCCCGGATTTACTTGCTTAATAGTTTTGCTTTTCTTGGTTGTATAATGCATCTATTCAGGGCATACCAAAACTAGAGGATGCAAACGACGCTGGGACCAAAAATTCCTCTTTGTGTACGCTGATACTTACTGAAGGAGATTCGGCTAAGTCACTCGCTGTTTCTGGATTGGGTGTCGTCGGTCGCGACCGTTACGGTGTCTTTCCATTGCGCGGCAAAATGCTAAATGTTCGTGAAGGCAGTCATAAACAGGTATTATTTGTTTTTGGTGTCTTCTACATCAATTTTTTTCTTTTCTTACAGAGCCAAAACGGTTAATGTATAACTGATTCCATATGTTTCATATGTGTATTGGTAACTTTCATTCGTAAATTGACTATAAGAAAAATGTTGATCATTCTGAAACCTATTCTATAACTGATTCGAATATGGAGTGAGGTATATCACTTCAAACTTGTAGTATATGATTAGAAGATGAAACGTTAATAGATGTGCATTTTTAGTGATGCTAATTAAGCTTAAAAACTTTTCAAGAGTTTCTTTCAGTTTAGTTTTTGAGGTAATTTCAGATTATGGAAAATGCAGAAATAAATGCTCTAATTAAAATCATTGGACTACAGTATCGTTTGAAATATGACAAAGATGAAGATATGAAAACACTTCGCTATGGAAAAATAATGGTTATGGCTGATCAGGTGGCTTATTTTTCATCACCAATGTTTTACTGAGTAATTGAATTGAATTTGCTTACTCGCTTCGTTTAAAAAATTTATTTTTTTCTCTGTCTCAACTTTATTTCGCTTAAATGCAGGATCAGGATGGTTCGCATATCAAGGGCCTTGTAATCAATTTTATTCATTATAATTGGCCAGTACTAATCCGTCGTAATTTTGTTGAAGAATTTATAACACCAATTGTTAAAGTAAGTCTGGATACATTTAATTTTTTCTTCTTAGGGATATTAAAATAATTCGTTACTTTGAAGTTGGTTGAAAGAATTGCAGTAAGAAATAATAAAAATGAGTTCGATTCGACTGTGCTTAAGGCTACATTTTATATGAATTTACTTTAAAATTTTTAATTTGTTTTTTCAGTGCATTTAAAGTTAAGATTGCATAAAATAGTAATGCTTTAAATTCTTTTAGAGGTAAGAGTTGCATATATGGTTAAAGGTTTTAGTTATATTTGGGCAGTTGTTTATGGTTTTGCACAATTTCAATATTTGTAGGCTACGAAGGGTAAAGAATCGCTTTCTTTCTTCTCACTTCCAGAATACGCTGAATGGCGAAATAATACTGAGAATTGGAAGACATACCGCATAAAATACTACAAAGGTTTGCCGCGTCGTCTATTGTATAGAAATCTATGTTTTCTTATGGTACATCATCAGTTATGCATATTAATCGTTTAGGTTTGGGTACATCAACTTCGAAGGAAGCCAAAGAATATTTCACCGATATGGTACGTCATCGTATTAGATTTCAGTACGCAGGAGAGGAGGATGACAGTTCTTTAGATATGGCATTTAGTAAGAAGAAGATTGAAGATCGAAAAGTGTGGTTGACGAATTGGATGGCTGTAAGTATATTGCATTCATACAATAGCAAATCTTTATGTATTTATACTGTGTTGTATTCAGTTCTGTCTTATAAAAATAACCTTTAACAAAAAAATAGTAAATGTCTGCCACGTTCATATCGGGCTGTTATGACTATAGTTGGTCTTGGGAGCTACTTTTATTAATCATCTACGGTTAAGGATTTCCTTTCATCGTTTCTTAGGAAAAAAAAACAAGACGTGAACAAGGATTAACGGAAGAGTATTTATACGATAAAGATACTCGTGCTGTTTCATTCAAAGATTTCGTCAATAAAGAATTGGTTTTATTTTCAAATGCTGATAATGAAAGATCCATACCAAGTTTGGTTGATGGATTAAAACCTGGACAGCGTAAGGTTAGTTATATAATTATTAATATCTAATTTTTTATTTTCGCAGTTAGAGCATATATAATGGATTACATGTATGTGGGTTTTCCCATGATTGTACGCAATCCGGTTTTCATTTAAACTTAAAGTGCTCTCAAAAGATTGTGGGAAACTTAGTCTTAAATTAGAATTTCTTCAGTTTTATTATTTAACTATTTTCAGTATTTTTAGACTCTCCCGATTATTTTTTAGGTGTTGTTCACTTGCTTCAAACGAGCAGATAAAAAAGAAGTGAAAGTAGCTCAGCTTGCTGGTGCAGTTGGAGAAATGTCTGCTTATCATCACGGGGAGGTCCTGGATAAATTCTAGCTTTCTCTCACTGCTACACCTACTGCGGAAAAATCGCCATAAATTTCAAATCAATCTGAGTTTTCAGGCTTCACTTATGTCAACAATCGTGAATCTGGCTCAGGATTATGTTGGTTCGAATAACATTAATTTATTGTTACCAATCGGTCAGTTCGGTACACGTTTGCAAGGTGGAAAGGATAGTGCAAGTCCACGTTATATTTTCACACAGCTTAAGTAAGCTCGTTTATCGAACATTTCTTTACTAAATTTTGTTCAAGTCATCAACTTGAGATGTCGATAATTTGATTGGGGAATGTTTGATTTTAAATTTAATTGTTACAAAATATTCGTTCAGTCCTGTAACCCGAGCACTGTTCCCCGCTGTTGATGAAAATGTTCTACGCTTCCTGTTTGAAGAGAATCAGCGAATTGAACCTGAATGGTGAGTTTCTTTTTGTTATTAAAAATGGAGAGAATTTAAGTGTAGATCTGCATACTCTGTTGAATTTCGTAGGTATTGTCCAATTATACCCACAGTTTTGGTTAACGGGGCCGAAGGCATTGGTACCGCTTGGTCAACGAAGATACCAAACTACAACCCACGTGAAATTGTTGATAATATGCGGCGCTTAATACGTGGCGAAGAACCCAAACCTTTGGTATGTTTTTGATTTACTGAATTTTGAATTCTCAAAGTTATAGTTTGTATTTATTATATTTATTAATTTTTTTTTTTTTTTTTTTTTTGAGAGAGAAATTTTCAAAATTTACTCTCTGTACTGGATATATATATATATATCTTAAATGTAATGGAAAAAAGGAATTTTCTATGTGTGTTGGTGCTGGTTTTTTCATTGCTGTGCAAGGTGATGGTTTTTTCAACCTTCCTTTTTAGATTCCATGGTTCAAGAACTTCCGCGGAACTATCGAAAAATTAGATGAGTCACGATATATTTGCAGTGGTGAAATAGCTCTTTTGAGTGATGATACAATTGAAATCACCGAGTTACCGATACGAACTTGGACACAAACTTACAAAGAAAGTGTCTTAGAATCCATGCTGGAAGGATCTGATAAACAGCCTCCTCTAATACAGTACGCCTTTCGTGATTTGCAAGCATATCTGCATTTTTCAGTACTCATTGTTCTTCATGCTTTGCATGCATTACTAGAAATTTTTCAGAGATTTCAAAGAATATCACACTGATACAACTGTTAAATTTCTTGTGAAAATGAATCCAGCGAAGCTGAGGGAGGCAGAAATGGAAGGATTGCATAAAATATTTAAGCTGCAAACGGCAATAAATATAAGTTCTATGGTATGCAACTTAGCCGAAATATAATAAGATAAAAGTAATTAGGGTATTAGTTGTTAAAAATACGCCTAACGAACTTTTCATAATTTGAATCCTTTTAGATTTTAGCATTTACCATTTAATTTACTGGTTTTCGCATATCTCAGAATGTGATATTTGAAATAATACACCTCACATTTATTTTAATCATCATTCGGAATTAATATTTTTTACATTTTCCAAAAACTTTAGAAATGGTTGTGGAATATTTGTAGGTTCTGTTTGACCCTTTGGGTTGTTTGAGGAGATTTTCAAATGTAGAAGAGATATGTAAAGAGTTTTTCGAAGTAAGAAAAAAAAAGTACATCGAACGAAAAGCATTCCAAGAGGGCATGCTTCGTGCTCAAAGCGAACGGCTCAGCAATCAGGTATTTTCTTATTCGTCGTAGAAGTTGAAATTTCAAATTACTGATCATTTTGCTTAAAAAGATTATTTTTCTTAAAAAGAGTTGGTCTCATTTTAATTCTTCACAGCCACTAACATTTTAGGCACGGTTTATTTTGGGAAAAATCAAAGGCGAAATATTGATTGAGAATAAACGTAAGGCAGCAATAGTGGAGCAGCTGGTGAAAAAAGGTTTCGATCCAGATCCAGTGAAAAAATGGAAAGAATTACAGAGAAAACGTGAACTTGAAATGACTGGTGAAGTCCAGGTAGATGACGAAGGAATGGAAGGTGAAGAAGAGGTTTGTTTTCTGTTAAAGTATTCAGTTTTTATTTTCCAAATATTGTGCCTAAGTGTTGTGTTAAGTAAGGATTGTTATAATAGTAAGTAGTGTTTTGTTTTTATTAATGTTTCTGCCTCCATTTCTGTCTCCTTTTTTCCCCCTCTCCATCTATCTTCCTCTTTGCTTTCTAGAAATAAAGTTTTTACGGAATAACAAAAGACATTGGTTATATGTACATTCCATTGTATAATTTCTTGCTGTGGTTTTTCGTGGTTAATTGATTATCTTTGGTCAGAAAGTGTTACAATTCGCTATTTTTTTTTATTAAATGTTACTGTTTAAGGAAGAATCAGAATCATCTGTTTCTCCAATGAAGAAGGATTTGGAGAAGAAACTGAGTGATTACGATTACTTGGTAGGTATGGCAATTCTAAAATTGTCGGAAGAAGAAAAGGATAAATTGTTACACGATAGCGAACTAAAATTGGAGGAGTTAAAGGTACATTTTGCAGTTCCTGTGTTTTTTCTTCCTTTGAAATTTATTTTTAATTCGAATTCATATTCAAATTTGGTTGAACTAAGTTTTTTTTCAGGCCTTGGAATTAAAAACTTGGTCTGATTTATGGGAAGAAGATTTGAGTAATTTTTTAGTTGAATTGGAAAAGCAGGTTTGTTGAGTGGACATATTTATTTTCTTTTTTCGTTTTGGGTAGAATTTTCTGCCTAATACGAGAAATTTTTTATGTCTTTTTCAGGAAGCCAAAGAAAGAGCCGATATAGAATTGCAAGTAAAGGATGCAGTCAAGAAAATTGCTGGTGTAGCCATGAAAGGAGGGCGTAAGAAAGCGGGCACACTTGTTCAAGTATGTTTTTAAGGCAGAAAAAATTTGCAATAGATATTTTTAGGATAATGCTTTGACATCTAAATAAGATAAGTTTCCATTCAAGAGAAACTTCTTTTTGTTATACTGATTTATTTGTAGTTTTTTTAATAAAAATTTTTCTAATTCGGTGTTATTTCATAATTTTGATATAACTTTTTGGTTATTTAGGAAGTACTTCCTGATCCGAACGGAATTCGAGTACATCCTTCCCTAGATGCTATTAAAGAAAAATATGAAGGCAAGAAGACAGATGAACAAAAAGTTAGGAAGCCAAGAGTACCAAAAGAGCCAAGACAAATAAAGGATGAGAACGATGAGGGGGTTACATCTTTCATTGAATTTTCATATTTTATTTATAGAGATATTTGGAAAATATATATGTATATTTCTTATATATTTAGGATGAGAAAAACAAAGGAAAGCCCAAGCGTCAGCGAAAAGAAAATAGTAAGCTTTCAGTCCATTTTTTATTTGGTAAAGAATGATTTAGTTTGGATACGGTCTTAACGCCAGGGAAACACTAAACAGGAAAAACACTTCTCAGTTTTTTAGCCCAGAGCGGTGAGAAGACACTTGGGAAGCATAAATAACATAAGAGGTGATATTTGGAACATCAAGCTTAATGGTTATTCCATATGGTAACAAATTTTCAGATCGAGATGGCAGTTCAATGAATACTAAAGCAAAAAAAGGAAAGCGAAATAAGTGGGAATCCGACAGTAGTGAAGATGATTTCGATGAATCTGATTACGTTATTGATGATGACGATGATGATGTGATTGAGATTAAAAAAACAACAGCTGGAGATAGAAAGAGACGAGTTAGTTAGCGGTTTTTTTTAAGAAAGGAATTTTCCGGGATGTCCCTTTTGAATTTCAAATCGCGTTTCAGGCGGAACAATCAGCAACTAAAATGGATTTGAGCAATGATGATGTTAATGTTGAGAGTAGTTTGATGCAATCAGGCAGTGAGGGCAAGAAAAAATTTCATGAGAAGATGGATGATCTTTTTGTAAATGAGGTTAGCTTTGATTTGTGTTAAATAGACAAAATTTTTGGATTTTTATTTCTTTATTTGTTTTTCCAAAAATAAAAATGATTCGCACCATATCGGAATAAATCTCACTTGATGCTGTAATCTACAGAAACCATTTGGAAGTAATACAAAATCAAAAGATATTCCTGAAATCAAAGAAGCCAAATCTAAAAAACAAACAAAACCTAAAGCAAAAATCACGAAAGAAACAAGTAAAAAGGTGAGTATGCTTTCTTGTAGTTGTCAGTCAGCAGATCAAAGGGAATGCTCGACAGCTGTGTCATCATTTTCCAAAAACATTTCCTCCTCACGCGTATAATAGTGAAATCATAAATTGAAATTTACTAAGTTTCAGGACTTTGCGCTGGTGAGAGTTAAGTTTTTCGAGTAGTTTTATTTCTCCTAATGTGGCCAACTTTATCATTTTCCAAAAAGTATTGCCTCCTCCTCTTCTTTAAACTATGTAATTATTCTTTTTTTTTTTAAATACGCTTAAAATCACATCATTGTTTCATTTACCAAATTATATTATAGGGGTCGGAGTCCAGAAAGCGAAAAGTGAAATCTAGTGATGATGATGATGATGAAGGCAGTGATGATGGTGCTGACGTCCCCTTTGAACCGGCTGCTGTACGTCCTCGTGAAAGAGGCCGGCAGCTTAAAGCTGTTAAATACACCTTTGATGATGATAATGATGACGATAGTGATGACATTCCTGGATTGTCTGAGAGTACATCATCATCACACCAGATGAAGCGGCGAAAGAAGATTGAAAGTGATGAAGAATTTGAATTAAGCAACTAAGAAATCCTTTTGTCGAACTAACCTTTGGTTGTTTACATTAATAAGCTGAAGCATTCATTGATTAATCCTTTTTATGTAGTTAAAGTACAATGATTTAGTTGTTTTATGGTTACTGCAACCTGCAATTCTAGAAATTGTCTACCTGTTTCGTACCTCGTTTGTATTCATTTTTTCTGAAACGGTAATGTGATCTTGTTTGAATTTATATACAGTTTCGTTAAAATAAGATCAACTTATGATTTTGTTTTTTGTTTTTTTTCTTTTTTTTGCATAGAACTTTATTTGGTTTCACAATTGTGCAGCAGTTTTACATGCCGAATAATTCAGAACAAAATAGTCTGTTTAATCAATATCTCCTAATTTCTGTGTATATAGGTTATTTTTGATCTCTTCACTTTTTGTGATTATTTGTCTCTTTTGTAAGTTATATAAAGTATTTATGTCTTTTTCTGACAGGAGCCTATTTTTTCTTTCACATTAATCGTCTTGTTCTTCGATTTTCGTGATATAACACTAAAAATGTTCCCCTCATTGTGAAGTAAGACCTCATCAACTTATCATTTTGCCTTTTTTGAACGGACGAGGAAACATTATAGAGTGAGAGGAGGGCTACGATTCAACAGAATGAAGTAGAGCAGTTATTAGCCCAAAAGTAGGGATGAAATGGCTGTGCGAGTTGGGTTTTAGGTTTGTCGAGCAGTAGAGTCATACGGTGTGATATTTCGTTCAAAACCTACGTAATAGCATCATTGCCATGTGAAAATGAAGAGTGAGGGATAGTTTCCAAGGATTTTAAATGGAATCAGAAAGATATTGCTGCGCGCTTGTTGCGTAACAACAGAGAAGATCTGAATGATCGAAAGTTTAATTGAAAAAATTTAACAACGATAGGTGTAAGTGGTGGTGTTGTATCGTACAGCTAGCTTATCCTAATTTCTATTTGTAGTGGAAAATAAAATATGTTGGCTACACCCTTACTATTAGTTTTTGCATTGTTAATTGCAATTATTGGCATAAAGATGAACTTTATTTGGTTTAATTTGTCAACAGTTTATTGTAATTAATCAGTTTACTGAAATTATCAGAACTGCTCGCAGCGCAAGTTTTTGATAACATCGCCGTACACAGGATTGAGTGATCGTGGATTGCAAAAAAAAAATGGTAGGTATCTGCTTCTAAATCTTTTTGGTAACCACCTGTGATTCGGAGGATTATGTGATAAGCTCTTCAATAAGAGATTATTTTCCTGAATGCAATTATTTTTAATTACGCTTTTGTGCCATAATGAAGTAAGTGATCACATGTCAATACCAAAGAACAATTAAAAAAATGATTAATGTCATTAGTCACTCCAGATTACAAACCTGAAACCGTACCGCTTCCGTTTAACTGTCAACATACCTACCAGAACTCATCCCATAACGCATGAGACCATGTTGCAGTTGGAATTGATTCGAATTGTTTTGTCGTAGCAGTTGCAACAGGCTTGTAAGCAAGGATGCTTGCAAACTGCAATCACACATAGCACAGGAAACAAAAGTGCTAATTATACAACAAGCAATGTTTGTTTTCCTGATGTCTAAAAGTCCTATGATTTGCTTTCCTATTCCTTTAATTCAGCTTAACTTTTTACTGGAATCTGGGAGTTCTCAGTAGTCTAAATTCCCTTTTTTCAGATTATGTTCATAGTGGGGCTAAACTTGGCAAAGCCTAAGATATTTTATTCGAAAAGGTCTATATGTTGAGAAGTTTAGTCAAAAATTGTTGAAATTATTGAATGAGAAATTCGTTTTTGAAGTTTGAAAATTGAAAGTTTGTTAATCTTTTAGGGATTTGTTATGGTAGTTTTCTTATTTTTGGTTCAGAGTTTGCAAGATGAATGTGCTCTGTAATGGAATCTGTTGCAATGAATTTTATTTGCTAACAACTACATTATACAAAGTATTACTCTACAATGACAATATACTGACAATTTCGCATAAGTATTATCCACGAGTGCAGTGTAAAACGGAAATAACAAATGCGAAAAATAAGTAAAGGATATAACTGAAAGGAAATGAATGAGTGTACAAGGCCAATTGAATTGAAGTTTGCTCATTCTAACAAACTGAGACAAAGGTTTAAATCTTTGTATAGTGGACATTATCTTACAACAAGCACATGATTACTGCACTATTTATCGGATAGTCTTTACTCTTCATGTAGTAAGAGAGTTGGATTTTAACACTGACTGTTAGATTAGAAAATCTCTACAGTATTTCCACATTGCAAGCAGAATTGGTTTAGAACGAAGAAACAATTTGCAATGCACACATTCCTTGTTAATAACCGTAAAGGTAATACAGGTAAGCTCAGTACAGTTGGAAGATGAGTGTTAGATGAATGATTGCTTTTATGAGATACAATTTGTCTAATGAATATTTAATGGAGACAATCTTTACTCTTATGGATTTCGACATATTATTATAATTTGGTTCCTCCGAAGGTAGCAACCGTATACTTTTCAGTAATTGCTTAAATATATGTGTCACTTTCAATCATTCATTCAGTGCAGGTAATTCAAATTGTAAAACCGATTACAATAAATAAGTTCCGTAATACAACAGTCAACAATTGAAATAATAGATATTTGCTGATTGTAACTCTGAATGCTGCAACTGCAAGCTTTGTGAACTCATTATCTTTTTATACTTAATTTTATTCTATAAATATTCGCAAATTTGATTTAAATTTAATTTCATTTTTACTTTTAAATTTATTCGTTTGAATTGAATTATGGCTTTTGTATTTACATGTTTGAACGATGGTCAAATACTTCAGCAATGTGTTCCATTAGTCAAATAAAATATCATGATAATGTTGTCGCGAATTATAATTTCGCGAAACTCTAACCAAAATAATAAAATTAATTTAAAGAAAAACCAATAAATCACTTTTAAATTGTAAACAATCTTATGATGTCATCAATCATCTCACCTAAATTTAACTCCTTAAGATTTATTACTCATGTGATTTTGTATTTTTAAAATTAACTCCCATTCCTCACACACGGAATTTATCACATGCTTGCTTAACCTGCTATCATATATATGATATTACTGTAAACACATCTAATTCTTGACTCATATGATCTTATCGTAAACACGCCTAATCCTTACATATACAAATACAAGAGTAATAAACAAGGTTATTGTTGTCGATTACACTTATCATAACCAAACTCAATTTCCTTCTCCCCACCTTTTAAATCAAATTTTACTGCTCAGATTATTGATATTACTTTTTATAAGAATAAACTTAGATAATTTCACTGCTGTATTATAAATAATAACGTATCTGACGCCTACTACCTTTAACGTTACGTGCGGAATATAACAATTAAGATAAGTCTTTCTAAATATAATATTTCACAAACCAACGACAACCTTTCACGACAATTGTGTTGAATATTTCATTGGACAGTATCTGCATATATTATCTTAATCCTATCTATCGAATGCTATTTACAAGCAGCTATCAATGTCAGCAGATTTGTTAGCATAATATTTCTATTTCAGAGCATATTTTTCCAAATCTTACATTTTAAAAATATTTCAAGTATAAAACAGATTTAAATTCATTGAATTACTATAGATGATCAAGAGAGGTAACTCGTTAGCAGTAAAGACTTATAGCAGGCCGAACTTTTGATCTGATCTTACCATCTCAGGCCTTCAAGCAACTTAGAGGCAATCGAGGATTGTGTGATGCTAAGTGCCAGAAGATGGTCTGCTGCTGCTTCATTTCCTCCTCTCTTAACGACTTTGATTTCAGACGTATCATTTTAGACAGCTTTATTACCTGCTGTGTTCTGCCTTGTACTGTTATGCCCCACTATTTTATCTTTTGTCATGCATTAACATCCATTTCTTATTGTCAGCTATCACAGAAACAAATTGTTTTGTTTGCGTCTTTTATCCATGATAAAGGCAAAACAAGGGACTATTAGGAGGCGCAATGTCAAACGCTCTATCGTAAAAACGTCAGATATTTGGAATTTGGATGACAGAATTTTTGAATTATGAGATTTATTTTAATTTTGTAGATTTGATTTAGTAATTAAAATATACCGTCAATAAATGGCAATATATTTACTATTCATTATGGATAAGCATGACACCGTTACCAGCAACAATAATGCAGAAATGCATGCAGATTAAAATTACTACCACTACTTGCAACAAACATGGGAGCTGCAATGCAATAAAATTTGCAAGTAAAAGTAAAGAATAAAAGATTTATTGGAGCTAAAGTTTTGCTTTTCTTTAGAAAGTGTATTGTCGTCAATATCGAACAATGTCATCGTTGCAAATCACTCTGACATATCATGAAATACATTGTTTAATTTGTTTTAATGTCTCCATATTGTGAGTTAATAATTTATTCTGCACAAATGTTTACAAAATACATCAAACTAAAGAGCAAACGAGATCAACTTCTCACCTGTCTACTGCAATGCAATAATATGAAGAAAGAAAAAACAGATGTAGTGTTATCAGCGAAATTAATATAAGAGAGGTTTCATAATATATTATAATGACGTCTCAAATCAATCATCCGAATCATTGAGATAAGAACGTTCTGTTCCTATAAATAATGGTCCGTTGGGTTCGTGAAAGAAATTAAGGATATTCGTGATAATTCGTGCGGTTGGTGCATCACTTTTCGATTGCGTTGTAACAGTCGCCAATATGGTATCACAAATCGGTTTGACGGGCGTTTGATTTGATTCTAAATTAAATGATAAGAATTTAGCCAGTCAATTTATCTATAAATGACATTAATATTTGTAGGACTATTTGCATAAGATTTACCTGTTATTACCTACTCAGCATCTTGCTTAATTAATCTGATTATCAGACTGTCAGTCACAGATTATTGACCTTTGGCCTTAAACGGTATGCATGTAACAATATCTTTTGGCTTGTTTGAAGTTCTATTGAAAATATGTCTCATTGTTCCGTGGTGTCATATAGCTGTTGTCATTCCTTCAGGACTTGTTCGTTTTTAAGTCAAAAAAACAGGAAAATAAAAAAATGAAATTAAAAGAGATCGATGTATGCGTGCATAAGTCCAATTGTCATTGGATATGTTATTCAATATCTGCGAGGGTCAAAATAAATAATATCAGATAATTTCCTTAAACTGGTTTCATCACACAATTACTGTATAGTGAAGAGCAGCTAGATGAAATTATATCGAGTAACAAAGTGAATCTGACTGAATGATTATCAAACTGAAATACAGGCTGCTATCACTTACTTGGTTATTTGAACTCGAAATAGCACTACAGCTAGCTAGCAATAGTAGCAGTGCTGAAAATCCAACCATCACTTGACTGCAAGGTGTTCGCTGTTACTTGAAAACTTCAGTTCGAAATAATCTTCAATAACTGATTTTTCTTGTTCAGTTCTCTCACTCCTTATTTCTTCATCTGAA
>SSBO01000003.1:6645955-6804721 GCA_005281725.1 Wuchereria bancrofti
TTTTTTATAAAATTCTTAAGGTTAAATGAACTGAACAGAATAGAATGTAATAAGATTGAATCAAATCATCAGATTCTTCTTCAAAAAAAGCATACATAAGGTTATTACAAAGGAAGGAACTACTTTTACGTGCACGATGCAAAGTGCCAAATTGTCCCATCTAATTTCATCTACCTCCGTCATTGTTAACAGCTAATGATAGAGTTATAACTCAAAAGATATGAATACTGTTTCTTTTTTAGAATTTGAAACTTTTTCTTAAATCTGAATTGGACTTTGAAATTCAACTTTCGGATATTAGAGAATCATCACAGATTCTGTAAACCTTTCATGAAGCAATCCTTTCATCAAATGTAAATCTGTACTCAGTAAACAGCATTTACTGTTAAGTAGTTCATAGCTTACAGTTATGCATTTCAAATTACTTTAACGAAAACCGCCCACACACGTAGACGTGATATTTCCAACGCAAAAATAATACCGCGTGGATGAAATATTTTCACTCCAGACACAACAACAGATCAACAAAAATAGGACATAGTAACCTAGCGAAATTATGAGAAATTTAGCAAACATTGTTCAAACCTCGGGTTTTAAACTGGTTTGCTAAATTTTCAGCATGTAGCGATAGGTGACACTGCTTGCTTCTGTGTTACTAAAACTTACTTCTTGTGAAAATTAGGATCCTCGCATGGTATGAAATCAGCAAAATCTGCGGTATTAAGTACGAATGATGCGTACACTTTTCAGATATTTGGAGGGAAAGTTTGTGTGTGAAAGTGCGCGGCATAAAGGTTCTTACCTTAACATTTCATACCTTAATTTTAGTACTAAGTGGTAGAGAAGAAGGCGAATTCAAATGATACTTTTGTATTATATTTATTTGAGTAATCCATCTATGCCCATATAAATTCAACTTAAATTTGGTGTTAAATAATTACGAAAGTTTAATTCTGCATTTTTTTATACTTTAAAAGTAATCTTTCACAAATATTTCATAAACGACGAAAGATACATTTATCATTATTCGTCTATTTTTATTGAGCATTGATTACTTTATTCTTTTTTTTGGATATTTAACATATATATATATTAAAAGTAATCTTTTACATTTTAATATATATATATTAAACACCAAAAATGTTATCAAACACTTCTGGAAAATCCCTTTGCTGTACTTCTTGTGAAATCACTCACAAGCGGTATTACTGAATGAGAGAGCTTTTGGCGGGGATTCTGATGTTTTGCACATTTCGGTGTTCCCTAACTTACCAAATTTTTCTCTTTTGCATATTTAACTTTTACTTATCTTTTAATTGTCATTATTTAATGAATTTTTTGTAATTTTTTATTTCTTATTTTATTTTCTTGGCTATGGTTTTTTTTTTATTAAGTTTGATTAGTATTAATTTAGGATGTGAAAGCTTTATGATTATAAAATGTTAAATAGGTTTTACTACATCTGATTACGGTTCATTCTAGAATTATTTGAATTCCTTTTTTTTTTTTGGATATTTAACATATTGATATATATATATATTATTAAAAAATCTTTATTAAAAAATATATATGTATATTAAAAGCTCTTTTAGGCTGAATATAATTGAAATTGTTTCCTTTCCTTCAGGATTTCTGCTAAGAAAAGGACAAAGAAATATGATCACTTCAAATTCATTTCAAATTTAAACCTTGTAAAAGATTTGCTTGAGATTACTGCACGATAGAATTTATTATATCTTTGGTTTGTTAGATTTCTTTTTCCTCGACCATAAAAAAAACTGCTTGTGAAATATTGCCTTTTGCAAATGAAAAATTAATCAAATTTATTAGGAAGAGGACAGAACTAACTTTCGAGATCGTCAATGATTTGTTCAAGCGCTGCTTGATTAAGAATGTGTAAGGATTGAGGAACTATTGAAAGGATAGAAATCTTCTGAAAGAATTTTCAATTCTGTTTGGAATGCAATGCATCATTAACTTCCGATTTTTTGAAGGGACGAAATAGCATGAAGTACTTCTAATTATTATTAAAATACAAATAAATTATTTAATTATGCTAATTTTTTCAATTAGGTTGCGAAAAGAACTACAAATTTTGTAGAAAACTATGAAATGTTAAATATGTAAGGTTTTTATCAATTTGCATTATATCCAATGAGATCTTCTACTTAGTGATGATACCATGAATGCATTTGTCAGTATATCAAATTACACATTGTTTTGCAGGGAAAATGAAAATGAATGTTGTTAAATATGATGGTGATTCGAATTGGATTAATAGGATTATTTGGCTGTTCAAATGTGAACACAGTGTTCAATCATTTTCACCTCCTCCCTTTAATTGGACCTCCAAATTTTAAATCATATCTTCATCTGGCTTTTAACGTGCTCAGTTCTATTTTAGTCATTGCTATATTTTTACGATTATAAAACATATTAATTTTGAAATTTATTTCGTCTTTTAAATCGCGAGTTGATAATAAAACCTTCATTTTAATATTTCCATCCAACTAATAAGATTGTTATAAAAAATACTGTGCATACCCCATTTCATATCAGACACCACGATACATTCGTCTATTGTAAGTGATTTATTATGATCAATTTCAAGTAAAATTAGAATGCACTATTCTTTGGATAAGCTGTCAAAGTTATTTTCTCATCTAATTTTAAAATTTAAATATGAATTCATCATTTCACGAGAATGATCTATCTGCCTTTGGTTTGCGCACTTCTCTCCAACTCTTTGTTCCCTTCCTCTTCCTTGAATAGGTAATTGAACTATCATTGAGAATGAAAAGAAAAATTACTCTTTTCTTCAGCCTTTTCTGTGAATAGAAATATTCATAGAAACACCACCCCTTGACCTTCTAATGACTCTCTTATAGTAGTGGTAGATATCTATCGTGAACCATTTACCTTTTCTAATAATTGTCATTTGTCTTCAGGATCAATCAAACCTCGCGTCATATTTTCCAGAAACCTTCCACGTAACTTACCTATTAAGAAAATGCAGTCATTTACATCAATGGATTTACAGTTACTGTTATTCTCTCTTATCCAGGTAGATTTCCTGCCTGTAATTGCAGTTTGTAGATTTGCTAACGTGTCGCTGCTAAGCTGTTGCAAAGGATTGGGTCATTTAATGTTTTAATTCTTTGATTTTATATTATAATTATTTTAAGTTCTTTAAGTAACATCATTTAGCCTTGTTAATTGATTATATGAGAAAATGATAGGAGAAAATTCTGACCAATCGAAAATTACTGCAATATTATATATCTTTCTGCCTTCGGTAGTTTTTAATAATTGAAACATTTACTTATATTTCCTATTTTTTATAACTTATTCGAAGAAATTAATTCACAATTTATTCTTTTTTACAAACAATAAAGATGAAGTATACGTTGTTGTAAATCCTACCAACATGATCGCAATTGCTGAAAACTTGCAATTATTCGTCCATCTTTATTCACTTTTTTTCATTTTTAAGTTATTTTCTTATTGTTAATTTCTAACACATTTTGTTGACAAAAATTGAAAAATATGATAATTTTTCAGTTTTGTTTACTGATTTATGGTTAAATTTTCAAACTAAATGCGATTATACATCGTATGCCACAGAATCGTACGTAGTTGGTCCAATGCATAGCAGTTCACCTGAAATCAAATATTAGATAACTTTAATTAAAATAACCATAATAGTGCGACAGTTATTGGTCTTCTATTAATTCAGTTTTTTTGTTTTTAATTTATTTCTCTAATTTGATTTCTTTCATATGAGACATCATCAAATGAAATATGCATGCATATTTATGATTTGCAATGAGTCATTTACGAAAGGCATAAAAAATAAAATCTCTGATAAATTCTTTTAATAAGAGAAGGCTGTAATTATCTCATAACACTTTTTAATTAATAATAGTTACGACCTTTCAATTAATAATAATTAACTTTATGCAAAAAAAAAATAGAGTAAAAAATTTTGTGCATATTATCTAAGGAAAGCATTTTTAGACTTCGCTATCATCATTCAACACTGTGCAAAATGGGATTTCCGGTGAGACCGATAATTTCTTCGTTCCTTAAATTGGCTAAATTTCTTCAATTTGTGATTTATACTTCTTTGATTCCTTTCAAATATAAGGCATCTTGGGATTCTCTCTGTACTAACTGAGTACAACCGACCGGTTGGACAACTACCAGAAGGATCTAAGATTACTTTGCTGAATTAGTCGTTACAATAAATGCTAAAAAGATTTCTTGTTTCTTGGTTTTTTGATTCATCAAAAAATGGATATTTCTTCAAACTAGACAAAATTAAGGTGTTTTAGTGTATAATTATTAATTAAATTTTGAAGTAATTGTCACAGGTCAACCATTGGTAGAATGTGGAAATGAATTTATCCGATTTTCGGTTAAAACAATAAGGCCTTTTCGCGGTAAAGTATTCGTCAAAGGACAACATGGAAACAGCGATTGTAATCGAAATTATAGTGAAACTGATTCTACCAGTACTTTTCATTCACGCGGTAAATTTTAAATATATAGGTGGAAAGTTTAGGTTTTGAAATTGTTGGATCTGCTCATCATTTAGAGGTGAAAAGCATTTTACTAAGAGTCTCGAACAAGTCTTGACTTTAATCAATTCTGATATAAGTAATGACACGTGACTTCTCTTTCTCTAACATTTATGAGTTGAAAATCTTTTTTTCGATATTCCAGTCTAGCAAGTATGTTCATTATTCTTGCTCTATCTTTTAACCTTACTTCTCTTCCTTTCTTTGCCACAAAAGCGAAAATAAGAAAGATAAACGATATGGCCGATTCGATATTGTGCAAATTGCAAAATTGAAATTTTAAGGGATAAATTCTGGCTTGAATTTAGTCAACATAAATATTTCTAGAGACTGCAAATAGTCCAACACAGAAATGGAACGATTCGTTAGATGAGCCAGTATTTATGTCATCTTCTCAATCACTGTCTAAAAGTACACAAGGAGCAAGTTTGCTTAGTAAAGCAGAGAGCAATCCGGAAGCAATTAGAATGACCAGTACTATTCATGGTGGGAAAAACGTAAAATACACATCAAGAATAATGAACAATTTAACTGAAATCAAAATTAAAGAGAAAAAGTTGCATTCTTTCTGTGGATGAAAACTCATTTAAATATGTTATCAGAATGGAACAATGAAATTGGTTACCAATTTATCATTAAAGGATAGCAAAATTAAGGATAGCAAAATTGATTAATATAATCTGGAAAGTGATTTGTTTATTACATTAGAAATTATTCGTTTTGATGCTTGAAAGCTGAGCAATTTTAAGAAATTTGATGATATCATTGATAATATCAATAAATTTAGCGAACAAAAGTATCAGTAATAAATCAAATAAACCTACTCGATTCTGTAGATGACCGACTCGAAACGACAAAACCGCACTCATCAAAACATTTTGATACAGCTTCAACAACACCTCATTGTCCGCCATGCCCGATATGTCGAGATGAGTTGAAGACTGACGGAGAAGGAGAAACTACCGAAGGCACTGCTGATTTGCTTATTAAATTTGGCAATTGTAATGTTAAATACGAGCAACAAGTATACTTCTCCTTCATTTAATTATTTGTCCAACCTGAAATTACTGAACAAAAGTTCACTGATAAGTAACATTCTAAGTTTTCTTTCATTACAAAGAACATTCATTTCTAACTAATATTATGTAAACTGATCTATTTTCACAAAATATGTAACCATTAACGTTATGTCTTTGAGAGAAGATAATGGCAATTCAATAATTTAATAGATATTGTGAAGCGGTAAATCAAAAGAAAGTTCAGAGAAAAAAAGTAGAACTGTTAACGATTTTTATAAGGAGGTTAAGGACAAACCAAAACAAACTGCTCAATGTAAGCATCTTCAATTATAATGATTATCGAAGCTAGTGACGATCGATAGTCTTAAGAAAGACAAATGCTAGTATAAGACTAAAGTTTGTTAAAGTTGCATAAGTACTGTAGGAAGAATAAGCACCTCGAATATTAAATACTAGTAAAACTGAGGAGAAATATTTAATAATTCAATAAGGAATGCATTAACTCTTATAATCTTGGCTTCCCTAATTTTTGGAAGAATTTCAGACAGAGCCTCGAGCAATGATTGTATCTTTAACGGTAGTTGTTAGCTTTCATCAAAATTTACTTACTAAATTAGATCGAGCATTTCGTATTCAATGTGCATATATGGAAGGTAGTGAGACGATCGATACTGACTTAAGCGTTAGGTTAGTTTTTTTTTTTTTGAAAACTTCCATGTGTCTATTGAAGTTATTCAGATTGTCAATGCATGTTCTACATAATGCATTATTAAATCTGAACTCAATCAAGGAGGTTAACTGTATTCTATTCCGTTCTTTCATAACCTATATATAAAGAGTCTAAATTAATTTTCGTTTAAATGTGATAAATTAAAAAAATTGAATGTGATAAATTAAATAAAGCATGTGATAAATTGAAAGTTACTCTGGAATTTTTCAGTATGCCTCCAAGTATAGAAGTCGAATCGAAAATTAATACACCGCAATGTATTTATGCGGTTAAAAGTTCTTCTGGCAAAGTAATCACGAATGCTCGGGTTGGTGAACTCATTGAGCATGAATGGATTTGTCAGAGTCCCTTCAAAGGTTACTGAAAAATTTTTTGATTGAAATTGTCTATATTTTGAATTGACCAAGTCTTAAATATACTTATAGATGACTAAGATTCTTTCAAATAAATTAAGTTAAATCTGTTCTTATAAAATTCCCTGCAATATTGGGACTATTTATGAATTTACTGAAACTAATCTTCAAGTCTATTTCAGACTATCATTTACAATTTGTACAGGAACTATTCTATAGAATATTTTTGAATGGACTTGAAATTTCCATTTACTCATTTTTTGCTGGAATTAAACAAAAAATTTCAGGTGTTCATGCAATGCTGGTAAGGAATTGTTATGCAGAATCAAATGATAACTTTAGAGTTCCTGTTATTGATGATAACGGGTTCGTTTTTTTTTTAATTTGCATTTAATTTATGGTAATTATCATTTTTCCTAGCAAACATTTTTCTAATTTCTTTTTTGTGCAATATGCACAAAAAGTAAAATCATTCATCATATTATTTCAATAATTGTAAGAGTTTTAGAAGGAAAGAAATGTGATTTCATTCAAAAATTCTTCAATTTATGAATCAGTACCGTTTGATTCTCTCCTTAATTAATTGCCATAATCGTATCAACTAAAGTAGCAAACCGATGTAACTTTTATAATATTTTTGCAATTAGGCAGTGGTATTCGTTCATTTCCATTTATTGCTATTTTCAAGTAACTAATTCAAGTATATTTGATTTTGTTGAACAAAGTTATATTTTGAGATGTACATTGGATCCTTATATTTTACCGAATCTAGAATATGCATCAGACTTACTGTCAGTGAAAGTACGAGCACCTGTTTTCAAATTTCCTGATCGTTCCGAAATTGGTTTCCGATGTGATGTTCTGGTTTGCCTGCGAGGCCAACAAGATTGCGAATTGATTACGATAAGCTTTTATTTTATAAACTTCATTAACAATCTATTTATTATCCTAATTAGTTTTGATTGTCATTAAGGAAATTTATATTATTATATGTCAGCTTTAGCACAACTTCAATCTTATATTAATAGCGGGTTTATTTAAATATAATGTGATTTAAATGATATGAATGGGTTTAGTTTAATTTTGCGTAGAAATGAGTTTGTTAAATATTAAGAGCTCAGTTTAGATGAATTTTGTCATAAAAGTTAACATACCTTGAAGAAAGTCCCAATGAGCAATCATTAATCCTAATTAGTTGTTATAATAATCAAAGGAAGAAGAGTGAGTTCCGCCACTGAAATTTTCGAAAATGGACTGATTCAAGAACAATGAATTCACTGCTAAAAACTTTGCATAAGTTTCAGTCTATAATTTGGTTTAATGGAATGCTTATTCCCATAACCGATGATGTAGCCATCTTATTTTGCCTGGAATTGTTACAGCTTTGATTAGAGAAATTTAAATTGAGTTCTTATTATGCTAATGGATTAATTTCTGCACAAAACTTCAAAGCAAAAATGCAAATAATATAAACTCCAACTTTTACGATTAAATAAGTAAAAAGTCAAAGCATTTAGGAAAGTTTAGTTTGCGCAGGATTCTGGAAAACAATAGTTGTCACTCGGAAAACTTCAACTTGGATCTAAAAATGCAAGATTAATTCAAAGTTTTATTTGATTAGAAAGACTTTTCCTTTTTTGATCTTTCATCCTTTTTTTGTTCACCTCTTCGTTGCTTCTTCCTTCGTTTTCAAATTTCTCGTAAAAATTAAATCCCAGTAACTAATTCTCGGCGAAATTGTTAATTTATCACCGTTGAGATTGGACTAGAAGTTATCAAAGTTCGGATAATTTTCTAACAATAAAGCTTCGTATTAAAATTTACTAGTGCAGCTATTAGTTCTAGGACAGATATATCAAATATATAGGTATGTCGACAAATGTCTCAAAAGTCAAAAGCATATGTGCTTTTAACTGGTCGAATATTTTGGAAACTTAATTAAATAATTTGAAATTAATATTCTACAATGGAATGAATCGTTATTCCTTTCCTCGCATGAAATTTAATCATTTTCTTATTTGATGATTTTGAATTGTTATTCATTTTGCAGCCACCAAAATGCGCTAACAGTAAACGAAGACGTCGCGATTTATCCAATATTAGCAGAGAAAGCTTGGTTCTTCGAACACCAAAGATTAATATCATCGACCTGGATGATGATACTCAAGGTATAGTATATGATCTCCTTAATTAATCTGACTACGCTGATCTCGGCAAATTTTTGGTTAGGAAAATCTCTACATAGCACAACGTTGACGTGAATTTGCCCCAATCCCAGTTATTTTCCATAAAACAGTCATCGATAAGATTTGATTTTATGCTTGTCACGAGGACTGTCCACTCAATACACTCAGTAATTGTTCTCCGTGTTGTGTTGCTACTTACTGCAAGACTAATAAAACTCTAAGCGGATACACTGATAATCTATGCCGTTAAAATGTTTCATTTGCTCAGATAGTTTTTTTTTTCTTTTTTTTTGGGACTCAAAAAGTAGTAGCAATGTAGTTTTTTGCTCTAGCAAATGTGTAATATCTGTTCATGATAGAAATACTGATTTGTTAGTCATGTTAACTGTTCCTGATTTTAAAATTATTTACAGGAGTAGGATCAGAGCAATTAATTTTGAATCCCTCATTATCCGGCAAATCGTTGCGATATTGCTTAACGGTGACTCAATTTGCATGCATCATTGCAAGTGCTACATTTCTAATTACCACTACAGTGACCCTTGTTGGTGCTTCTATCATCAGCTCCAATTCATAATATCAGCATCCATTAATTTGTGATTACATTTGCAATAACATTCCAAATTCGCATATGCAATTTTCATATTATTAAAATGCAGTGCCAAGTAGAAGGACACAGAATAATCCAAGAATTTCAAAGACTTTTTTTTCACTAGTTTATTATTACAAGCTATAAAATTTCAGAATTAATCTGCTGTAATATATCTATTGCATATAGTAATGTAATCTCAAGACTGAGAATTAACTGGATTATTTGAAATTGTACTGAAAATCCCTTTACAAATACTGCTCAATAAATTAATTGATGATACTTTAAGCCAAATTGAGACTGTCTTTAATGAATCACCATTGGAAACTGTAATTAATATTTCGATACTATACGATCTTCATAATAACAAGTGACGGTAAATAATGTATTTAAGGCATATAAACTTAATACAAATTGATAAATATTGATAAAGAGGTAATCTGATCTCATTATCTCGAAAATTTACAAACGAGGAAATTCTTAACAAGGTAGGTAGCCAGACCAACAAAGTGATTATTTTGTCAAATGGAAGTTTATATATAAGAGTATTATGTGAATTATTTGCTAGTACTAAAGTACATATGGATGAAAATTTCTTATGCTAAGCACTTTTATGAAGATGTTTCTAGGCTTTCTTTTCCCCTTATTTCCTAGTTGATAAAAGTCAATTTTCTGCTTAATTACACTATCAATACTTTTTTTTCCATCAATTCAGCAAACCATCTTCTATTTTTTCTTCACATACATGAATCGACATAACTGAGTCTATCCGTAAATCTTTAACTGAAATTTTCCAAAAAAAAAAGGATTTTCTAAGAGCTTTAAATGTGTGAAAAATACTTTTGCTGCATTTAGAAACTGCAGGTGTAGGACAGAGTATGCAAAGTACTTCAACCGAAAAAGCATGGATCCTTTCCGCTTCAAATATATACAAAACAAATTTAATTTTATTTAAAAAAAGTGAGGAAAAGAGAAGAAAATATTGATAACACCGGAGGGGAAAAAAGCCACAAGAACTGATTATATAAGGAAATCAACGAAGTCAGCAGGTCAACAGGGCTCTATTTTCGCTCACTGTCGAATGTTTTTGAAAACTTAAAAAACATTTTGTATTAAGTTAATGCAGAAATATTCTGCAAAGGATTTTGAAAAATGTCTCCATCTAATCTTAAGAAAAAAACTCTGAACCTACTGATGACCAAACAACTTTTGAAGACCATTCTGAGTAAGCGATTAATCTGATCATTTAAAAGTTAGTTATGCATTACTTTTCAGTGACCAGTTTTGAAGCTGTGGTATGATAATGATAAAAATCAAGTAAAGTCAATTAATTTTCACCGTATTATCCGTCAATGATAAGCAGGAAAGATTTTCAAAATTTACAACTCGTTTATTAATATTTTAAACATGTCTGTCCATGAACATATCTATTACATTTGAACCGAAATTTATATAGTGTTTACACATTGCCCCAAAGAAAGTGGAATACTGTTTTGAAGAAATTCGAAATTGCAGGATATTTGGGACCGAAGAATTTCAACATTCTGCTGTCAGACTAGTCCTAGCTCTCAACTCCAACACCATAATTCCGCAATAAAAGCATATTAAAAGTGCAACTTTTCACTCTTTGATTTCCGAGCTTTTCTCCTACATTACTTCATTCTTTTTTCCTACACTTTTTTAAATCAAACAAAATAAAGCAAGCAAATGAAAGAATCGAAAAAAAAGGATAAATACTTTTTCAAAACAGCAGAGCCACGTGATCACAATAATTTGGCTATTTTTTTATTAACTGAAATTATAATATGTTATAAACGTAATGACGTACTGACATATCAAGATATGTCGCACAGAAAGTACTTCTGTTTCTAAATGCAACTTTAACTTCAATAGAAAACCTGAAAATCTCAGCTTGTACGATAAATAGATTTTTCATTCCCATACAAAAATCCTCCAGAAAAACCTTTCTAAATTTTATTTCAAACCTTTCCTCAATTTTATTCAGTTCACTGTAATCCTTATGAAAAATGAAAAAAAAAAAAACAGGATAAAAAGGACGAATACAAGAAAGGTACAAGATTAATGCATCGGTATGTATTGTACTTCAACACAATTTGCCAGCAATTTACCTGACATGGCAGCCTCATTGGGTCGTTGAACAGTTCCATGTGGTCCAGCATAAACATAAGGAAACCGTAAAATATAATAACGTGCCCATTCCAGATGTATGGGTGCTTCTCCTGTATGGTATATTGGCTCTTTTGATGTTGGCTAAAAGTATGCAATTTAACAATTATACCAAGTGTATTAGACATCAGAAACATATTTTTATAAACTGTAATAAAATTACTGCCTAAAGTCCTCTCATTTATTAATAAAAATGATAAAGAGAAAAATGAACCTGAACACGAGGATTCAAGACGACAGTAACCGGAGCTTTAGGAGTAACGACGTGAAGTCGCATCAACTGAGCACTTACTTGCGGCAATCGACGACATGTACATTTTGTCCAAAGTGGTAAATCTGAACGAATCAAAGTTGACCCCGACTCCTGAAGAATTGCTGCATTTACATGATTTTACTTAACTTTTTTAAATATAGGATTCAAATTCATTACTGTAATTAAGCAACAAAGAAAAGAATGAAAAAATTATATTGATAATCATACTAAGTTTTTCTTCTACTGGAGAAGACTCTAAAAGAGTGCTGTTCTGATTACTATACTCAGTTATAATTATTCGGATTTGTATAACCAAGCTTATCGACTTCACAGATCACTTAATTAAATTTATATTGCAGATTACTGCAATCTGCACCAAATAATAAATATTAAAGTGCCAATGATAGGACTTAGCTACTTCTCTTCCTATAAAAAGGGTAATTTTAATGTGGAAAGATACTTTTGTAAAAAGATACTTTTGAATTCAATGCTGCTTTCACTCCAGTATTGGCATGCACATCCTGAATCATAAATCGATGTCCTCTTGGGCATTCATATTCAAATCCAACAAACAACTAAAAAACAGATAAACTAAAACATAGTTTATGCTTCGAAAGTTTTGGTGTTCCACCTCACAATGATTCGGAAATTTTTCAAGAAATTTAGCCTCCATGATTTAAGAAGATAGTTAAAACGGATTGTATAAAGATTATCGATCAATGAAGAAGAATTTATTCAAGAAGCTCTAAGCAATTTTATTACTACCTGAGATATGGCAGAAATTACTACTGAAAAACATGGGAACACCTTATATCAAGGTTAATTTCGAATGAATTTAAAACTTGGATTTCCTGATTTTCACTCTCAGTAAAATTTGAATGAATATTCTGATATCATTGAAAATCGTTTAACTTTTAGTTCTGCAAGTAAATATAGTACCTTCACTTTCTCACGATTACTCTTGTTCACTTTGATAAGACGCTTCGATCTCACACCATATGAATCGCCCATAATTTCCTTCATATCAATATCCCATTTCTCAGGATCGACTGTAACGAAAACATCGACCGGTAAAAGAAACTGCGTTCCATTTTTGAAGTTTGGCATATCGCGAAGACCAGCTTTATGACTAAACTAATCAAATTTCATTAATTGTGGTTAAGTCAACTAGATTAAGCAAACGTTAGTCAACCACTATGCCACACTGAAGGCCTATTCGACTGAATTAATCATATGTAAAAGAAACCTGTATAAGCTTGATGCACCCAGACATAAAAGCGACCATGAGGGAAAAAGAGGTCTTCTAGATGGTGATTCTGTATTCGGAACACATTCCAAAAATTGACCTAGAATAAATTCTTCAGAAAAAAACAACACTTCAATTACGTAAGAAATTGGCAGAATTAAAAAAAAAAAAGAAAATGAATGATAGCTACCTTACGGATAAGAGAAGTTAGTGTGGCTGCAAGACTTCCAAACAAACCCATAAACCAGTTTTTGACAGAAAAGCTTGTAACGAACTGGACGTAAAGAAAAATAGCAAATTCATACCTTTGCATAATTTTCTTAGCTTTGCTAATTCCTCTTCAAAATTCATAGCGGAGTTATCTAACTTATCAATATTATCTATATCTGGTTGTCGTAATTGCACATCATCATCATCAAGATATGAAACTTGTACTTCAGCTTCCGGTATAGTCTCTTCATCTTCCTGCGACCACGATTCGTAATCATCCATGTGCTATAATTGTCTGCACTTAAAAATATAGTCATAATGATCAATGTGGTACACGACATCAGCTTTTCTTGAATTCAGCAGACTTTTTACTTCTGAACAACTAATCTTTACTCAAAGGTGCAAAAAATTTGAATTTACAGCTCGATGACGCCGCATTCCTAGAAATGGTTGCTCAACTTCTTCCGTCCTAACGTATTCCTCATCATCCTCTTCATCATTATTCTCCATTTCTTCAGGAGTTTGTTCTTCACCACACTTTTCCGCTCCTGACGATACAGAGACTTTCTTTTCTTCTAATTCTTTCTCGACATCATCAGTATCTGTACCTACTGCTGAAATATTAGAATTTTTAATGTGACAAAAATTTCAAAAGATAGTCGAGAAAAGCAATAGGAATCTTAAAATCACTGCACAATTATAATTCTCATACATTTCATATAGTTAAAGAAAGCATATATTTAAAAAGAAATTAACAGTATACCGATGCAAACTTATGCGTATATCAAAACCTTACTTTTAAAAGGAGACTGTATACTTTCACGATGCACTTCATCATCTTCCAAAGGATTATCACGATCCAAAAGCATTTTCAAATCGTCTAAATATATCGAGATACAAACATCAAAACAAAACTTCTGGATTCGCAACAATTCAATATCATAATTTATTAATAAGCACTTGTGCCAAAACGTAAGAATAATGGATAACACAATTACTAAGAGAGTCCTGCATCAGGTACAGTGTACCAGTTACCATGTGCTTTAAAATCATTTTACCAATGCAATGCTTCTAAAGAGATAAAAAGAGAAGACTACAAAAACAAAAACCCAATTACTTTCTATCGATGTTGATGAAAATTCGGAAAAACTATGTTCTGGAGAAGTCATTGATTTTTGCGATTTATCCGGTAAACTTTCCATATCCAACGATGCTTCATTGATATTATCATATTTGAAAACTTCAAATTCATATTCTTCCATATTTTTGCAACATGTAAACTGCGACTGAATGTAGAAAACATGATTGGCTTCCTGTAACAGTGCACTATTTTTGAACATTATATTATCACAGATACATAACAGGATGCATGTTTATAGCTAAGATTATACGTACTTTATCAATTCAAATGAACTGTACATAATTCACTGAAGTCAGTTAGACATGAACAAACATTAAAAAGAAATAAAACGAACACGTAATGAAAATGGATCGTTGCGCAATGCTTGTGAATGCCCACAATTACATGTAGAAAGGAAACGGGCTCCACTTGAGTGAGGAACTCGTTTTGTGGCTGGCACTTCCACATCCGATAGAGAATAATGAACCTAAAAAATTATACAGAATTTCCTTCTTGCAAGATATTACAGACTAAAATACCAAAATTATTTATTCAAAAGTGAAATCTGTTTCCAAGGGCTTTGAAGATTTATTCCATATGCCTTTGCATCCAAATCGAAAATTAAATAATCAAACATAACTCAAATACTTTTATCTTGCAAGCAGTGAAAACGACCAAACAGAAGTTAAGAGTTAGCAGCATTAATACTATTTAAACTAATTCTTTATTAAGGAAATTACTAACACTGTATCCCACATTTCCAGAAGACAATAGACTCGTACACATTTTATATAAACTTCCGACTATCTATGAAATAATCCTTCTACGACAACATAAATAACACCAACTAATATAGAAGATTTTGTCTTGGCACTTGCTCAAATATCAAATATTTTTGTCCTCATGTTAACGCTCAATAACTTACCGGTAGAACACATTCATTCCCAGTGAGGGAAACAAATTCACATGCTTTTTGAATAGCCCAAAGAGCTTCACATTCCTGTTTCAGTTTTTCTTTAGCCTTTCCTAATGTGGTGCCATGATAAATACATTCTAAATGTTCCATTGCACGTGCCAACTAAATTACTCAAACATTTTTTAACAAATTCTGTTAATCATTCTTTAACATAGATATGTGCTTCGCGTCTGTTATGTTTCCAACGAAGTCAGTGAGTGATTTAAATTTTTTTTTTAAAAAATTTTGAAATCCCTCTCTAGAGAAGATTTTTCTTGAGTATCACAAAATGGTGAAAACGAAACCTTCGGGAAGATGGATGTCATAATACATCATACTGAAAAAATAAAGCTAACCTTAGCTTCATGCTCCGCTTTCGTAAAAACCTGTGATTTCCGCTTCTCGAAATCACGTGTATCCTTGTTACCGTTTTGATACACTGCTTTAGCTTGTCCAATGTACGTATTCTCCATACTTAAAGATTTATAATGATATGACTTGTGCATCTCTATCATTAAATTTTATGATTAATTTTCATTTAATATTTATAGATGAGGACAACTAAATGGAAAGCAAAAGTGAAGGAATCACTAAAAGTTTTAACGTAGATCTTTACTATTAAGAAATAAGAATATGTCAGCTTATGTAAGCTACAAGCTTTCGATGTTATTAATCTAAATTTATTTAAAAAGTCTCTAAGTTTAGGCGCTGAAACGTAGTATGTTAGAAAAGCATGTAAAAACAGCTCTGGAAGCGGCAGTCAAATTAATTAATTTGATTTAAAAATAAATAATTAAAACAGACTTTTCTAAGAAATAAAACTGTCACCTTACCTTTTGGAAAACTGTAGTTCAAGGCTACTAAGTCTGTATATTTTCTCATCACTAAAGATTCGTATTCGGAACAACTGATCATAAATGATTCTTCCACCAATCAAAAGCCACTTCAGCTTAGGTATCTGTCAAAATTATTTAAAAAAAGATTTCACAACTAAAAAAAATCTTAAAAATTAACTGGAAAGTATGTTTTTCTTTTACTAGCAGCGAATGTAATTTATTAATCATGAAGGAAAAGCAGCTAGAACAGTAAAATTTCCATGAAAATATTTCTATAAAAAGAACTTCATAAAGATATCTCCTTCTCTCTTCATCTTGTCGCACGAGATTGATGTGAGACCGCAGAAATTCACCGAAATCACTACGCTCTTCTTTCTCTAAAACGTTCTCCCATATGAAATTTTAATTAAATGAGGATGACAAGTTAATGAGACAGTAAAGAAGTTAGGGACAAAAAAAAAGAACGTATGTTCACAAATTATTCATAACAGTGTTAGCTTTAAACCATTAATTAAACAAAGGCTACAAATTACTTTATCCGATACCACAGAATATGCAAAAGCAATAAATGTTTTCTTAGCAATAATGTAGAGGCATTCTGCAGTTAGTGTTGGAATTCGAACAATTATTTCCAAACGACTACTTAATTTTTATGGGTATAGCATTCATTTCTACTAGAAATATCTATCTCTTTTCTTTACCTGAGGGTAAGTGCAGAACTAATAAAGTAAAATTCCAAAAATATAGGGAAACTAATACAGTCTCTTGAAAATAAAATCCAATTTTTATATAAAAATTCAAAACAAACTGACAAAACAATACCATTTTTCTCACTTCCGTCATTGCCTTCTTTACTGCTACCTCGTTCAATAAGCATCAATAAACTTCCACGAATAACATCATGAGATGATTCTGCTGCCGAAAATAAGTAAACAAATTGTTCCAAAGATTTTGGTAAACTACACGGGCAATCCCTAAACAGTGCAGATTTAAAGATTTCACTTATTGCTGGGAAAAATATTATACAATAAGTCATAATCCCGTTCCTTGAGAAAAATATTAAAGCTTGACTGTCCAGTTCTTTTGAACAGTTGTTTTATATTCTCATTTCATCTCAAAAATTTCTAAATGTAATTTATGAAAAAGCAATTAAATTTTGAAAAATTTAACTGGAAAAAGCTATTCACCTATCACCGGCCGCAACAAGTCCATATATTTGCATACAACGATATATTTGCTGTTCTAATTTTTCCACCAGTTTGCTCTTCAGCTCTCTCTGAATTCAAGAGAACTTTTGTAAAACTTAAATATTAACGGCGCATTTACTGATATTTTAAAATCATTCAACAACATACTTCTGCAGCTGCCTAAATCGGTGACTAGGAACAATAAATAAAAACTGAAAATGGCTGTTGAAAAATCGGGAATGGACTGACCTTTCGACTGGAATTTAAATCACCCCTCAGTAAATGACGATGGAAAGCAAACAGGCACCGCGGTTGAGCCAAGCGTCCTTCAGCAGACCATCCCTGTGGAAAACCCGTAACAGCTGACAATTTTATCCGAATTTCTCTCTGACAAAACCGTCGAAGTTCATTGGCTCGTTTCAAATCACGGCAACAATTCTGATCAAATCGACAACCTGGTTCCATGTAAATGAGCAGATGCGAATAAAGTAGGAGAAAGGTCAGGCATCGCGCATAGTCGATTTCCTGCTGAGAAAGAAGTTCGAAGAAATCCTGAAATTCATAATATAAAAAGAAATCTGAACTGTGCATATTCACTATCAACGAATAGTTAGTTGTATGTTTGAATAAGTTACAAAGAATTAAAAACTGTCTAGTATAAATTCACATAGCTTTTCGGAAAGTTTCAAATTTAGTCTAGAAATATTTCAGAAGAGCACTTTTCTACTAAATTAAAATTGAATAATGAAGCAATAAAACCACAATTGTTCTTGCTGAACTCATCTATTATAATAAACACGTGTCAGAACTATTTTTTTGTAAGCCAACCAGTAATATAAAACCATTCACTACATCCTTACCTTTCGGTTACCATCATTATTTCGTACGAAATGTTCCAATGAGCATAAATCACCATAACCAGAAAGATGCAAAAAAAGAACTGACAATTCTGATTCATAATAAGCTTCGATCTAAAACTATGCTATTTATGTCAAAAATGAAACAAATATTTAATCCAGGCAAATCTTACACTGAGAATCACCAAGATGTTTCGTTATGCTTCCCTATAGTGCCATACGTGGCTATGTACATTAGTCTTCTGAAGAAGAATGACAGTTTCAGTCCTCTAATTGCTACGTTTATCACCATAGTTAGAGTGGCGATAATTCAAATAAATACGTGTTATGTAACAAAAAAAGAAAACCTAATAAAAATTTGAAAAGCAAAATTTTATAAGTTTTAAAAAGTATAAGACCGTACAAGAAATGTCCCGCCTTCAGAACACATATGAAGTTAATCGCTTACCGAAGCAGTACTGCCTTCTACAACGATTGGCTGAATGAAAATTGGGCGCCCTAATAAGTGATTGATTGGATCGGCCTTAGAACAATCACTAGAAGCTTTTCCAACAATTCCTACAACAACAACATGCCTCCCTTCAAACATAGCCAAATTATACGCCGACTCGGTAAGCCACTTCGATAATGATTCTGCAAGTCCATTCCTCATCCTGCTATCGTCCTTAACACACATAAAACACAGATGAGAGATAGCAATAAGTATATCATTAATATAGATAAATAAATACTTTGTTAATCATTCTTCGACCAAAACAGTGCCATCTTAAGATTATTTTTGAATCAACAAATTATTAATCATAATTAAATAGTAAGTGATTCAATCTACTAACACGCAAAGAAGACACTCGACTGTGCTTCAAACTCAACTTTTTATCTGTAATAACATCAAAAAGGATTTGATCAGTATCGGATTTCATTTTCTTTAGTTGGATTAAAGAAAAAGAAACAAAATTATCTGGTAAAATTAGTAAATCTTCCACAAAAGAACACATTTCCTAATGTTCTTCAACATTTTAGCTAAATCTGCCATAAAACTTTATTCAAAATTAGCCAAGTCATCAAGAATGACATATTATTAGACCATCACACTATTACCAACACTTTTGCTATTCCAGAAATCACATTACTCTTTCGCGTCCTCATCTACACATTCCCTATGCTATTTTCGATTTTTATTAATCTCTGTTTACTCCACAAAAAGTGCAGGGTTTTTAGAATGCGATTGCTCTTTCACGTCTTTTTAGAATGCGATTGTTCACGATAGTTTCATTTCCGATTTATTATGGTCAATTGTTTACTTCATTCCGGAATGTTTTGTTCGGTGGCATCTCTTCTCTATTATCGTTTTTATCACTCTCTTATCAATGATAAGGTTTTTATATCATCTCTCATCTTATCATTATAGATTCACTCCTTTTAGTAGACTTCTGATCATAAGGTTATTTTGTAATAAGAATTAAACTAAAATTCATACTAAAATAGCAAAAGTAACATTACGGAGTAACCCATTGTCTTGATCTTTTACGAGTAAACATCGTTGAAAACTTTCTGATAGGACAGTAATTTCCAATGATCCGTCAGTATAAGACAGAATTGAGTAAGAATAAGTAGATGATATGAAATTGTTGTTTTTATTTTTGGTGTGAAAGAATTTATCTGATTTTTATTTTGCATGTGAGGGAATTTATCTGAGTAGCAAAAAGTGTCACTTAAAGGATGCCATCAAATATGTCATAAATAAACGATTAAAAATAAGTGTAACTGTTTTCTTTAAGAATATGTCAGGATGAAAAAATGAGTGGAAAATATGCTTTGCTAATTTTTTTGCTTCATTGAAATTTGTCAGCGTTTAATATCAATAAGTAACACATTTTACTATTTGCAGAAAAGCTGAAGATAGCACAGGAATGCTGCTATCGTTGAAAACTGTATTGGTAAAAATTTCCCAGCTGTTCAGGGGGAATCAAGAACATTGTATGAATAGTTTGTGGTACTAATTCGAATATAGCCAAATTTGAAGAAAATTACAAGAATTTAATGTTTTCATTTCATTACAAATTAATTCAATAGGTATTTTTATACAACTATTAGTTCTGAAAAGATACATAGTCTCGAGGCAATAAGGGCACTCTTTCATTAATTTCATCTTCTGCATACTGTATTGTATTCATTACTTCAATGGTATGCGATTGGCCAACACCTGAAAGTAGGACCATTTATATTTTATACGAAACATGGATTAATCTATCCATGAAAACAAAATAAAAGTACCAGTCCGTGCCAGAATTGATTTTTAGAATTGCACATTGACATATTTTAAATTAACAGGAGGAGATTGATCAACTTATTTGTTATACATCTCGTTTGACTTCTTTTTTCTTTTCCGTGAAAAAGTTATTTCATTATCTCAACTAAATGCAATGTAAATTGGTTTTGTTTTCGGATTAACTTAAAATTCTCTTTGTGAGGAATATTTTTGTAAGCAGCGTGTCGAAATTTTAAGAAAGCCATAAATGCTCTAACATTTAGGCCGGAATTCCAACTTATCAGTCTTGACAAATAGCGCTCTAGATAGTGGTGATCGCTGTCCATCTTTGAAACAAGCTGTGGCACAGAACGTATAGAACCAGTCATAGCGTAGATCAGGAAAAACTATTCGTTGTCCACGAACTGTGATCCGTTCCCAGACTGAGAAGTGAGCATTAGGATTTTCCGTATAATAAACAATATAATTCTGAAAGTTATCGCATTCTAAGGTTAACTCAGACGAGTTAATCTCTCAGGTAATGTCAAAAGTTTCTATGAGGAAAACTAAATACTTTAAATTAATGTTTCAGAAGGATATTCTCTTGCTCTGAAAAAAATATCTGTTGTTTCGAATGTTGTGGAAGGATATTAATTAATAAACTGAATTGAACTGTGCAAATGTCTTTAGGCGACTAAGGTTATTGAATATACTTTCAAAGTTATAATATTACAAAATTTGCTAATATATACCGCAACATCTCTGGTGCGTTTGTAAGGCGGTTCCCAAGATAATTCGATCGTGTTTGCGTTCAATCGTTGAGCTAAGATATGTTGTGGGCTAAGCTGTGGCTCTGCAACACATTACTGCAACACACTACTCAACTTAGAAGTTGCATAAGCTTTTCATTTTCAATCATAAAGTATTTTTTTGTATCTGTATTACATTTTTCTTATTTGATTTTTATCGAGACTTCAATTTTATAAAATATTTTTTTCACTTTAACACTTTGATCATTTTTGTTTAGTGTTTCTGCGAATTCCTAAGACCTCTTTTTGAAGTTAAAAATAATTCAGGTAATGATTTAGCAGGTGCAAAAATTGTGGAATAATCTGCTCTTCGATCAATTTTTTTGAGTAGATCTAAAATAATATTTTCTGAATTTTTTGGAAAGAAGTGAGGTTACTTGATCTTCAACCGAAATTTTAAGGATTTATCGTGGAAAAACTTCAGCACCTGTATATTGCACTAGATAGACTGGTTTGCTTTCACCGTAGCGTGAAACAGCTGTGATACAGAATTCATACAAAGAACACGAATCAACGCTCATAATTTCCGCTGAATGTCCTTGAATGCCGCGTAGTTCACGCATTTTACTATCTTCTTGATGTCTAAATTAACTGCTTTTCTTGGAATGTAATTCTTCGAATTTGTTAAAGCACAATTTTCAAACTCCAAACTTCCATGAATTGTTCTGATAATGAAATGAAAATGTGTAAAGGTGTCATGGATATGAGAAGTTAGCAGAAATTCACTTTCAAGTAATCTTTTTCTACTGTAAATTCAAAATCGAATCTTTCCCCACTTAAGCAAATTACTATTACAAACTTGATCCGATAACGTATATTGTAGGTAACTTGATCGTCAGCAGAAAATGCCGGTGCCCATGCAAGGCGTACTGAATAAGCAGATGTGGAAACAACCTGACATTCCCGTGGTGGATCCGGTGGCAAACGAGCGAACATAAATTCATCATCTGTTACTAAAAATGAATTTTATGAAATGTTTTTAAACTTGAGAGGAATTAAAAGAACTGAATTTCTGCATGCGGATAACTGACCATCTTATTCTTATTATTTATTATTTCATTCTTATTATTTCAATATACTTAACCTGTAATGAGTGAGAAATCTACATTGTGATATAATCCAAATTATTTTTAAGAATAATTAAAACTTACACATATGTGGCCCACGTTTTTGAAGCTTTCTGCTCATTCGTCTTCTGGCGCCCATATGAGTATTATGTTCGAATATCATACCTTTCGCTAATTCCAAAAGCATACTTGCAGTTGCTTGTCGTCGCCGCCTAAATTTTTACATAATTCATAGGAATCCAGCTTGTGAGGAATAGATAGCAAAAAATGAATAGAATATTGTTCTAAAGATAAAATATCTCTCAAGTGATTTGGAGCTAAAACTCAACGATCAATTTGATTAGTTGCATAGTCAGCAGGATCAAACTGGTAATTTGATTATTTTGACATAATATTTGTTATGGAAAACACATGAACACCTTGCTTTTGCTTCACGAATCAGAAAGAAGGGATTATTCGTTTGAATTTTACGACCAATGTAATGAATCTCCTTTAGATACATTCGACCGACAACATCCATACACATTGTTGTCAGAATTATGCCACCCATGATGACACACAAAACTACCAACATGTTTTGCTGTCCCGGGCGATAATCACCGAAACCTGCATCCAGTAGTATTTCTCGAATTATTATTTAAGTTGCAAAACTGACTATTTGATTTTTAAGTAAATAACATTGACTTCAATTTCATACGGTCTATTCAGCTGTATAGTATTTATCTAAAACAATAATAATTAACTGATTTTTTCCTTATTAATAGTTGTGAAATTCATACTAACCAACTGTCAAAATGCTAATAAATGTGAAATACACTGATTCGGTATAAGTCCAGTGTTCTTTCTTTTGAATAATATATGAACCGAAAAGGCCATATAAGAACACAATTAGAAATAAGATTACCGGTGGAAAGCGAACAAGCTTTACTTTGTCTAATAGTTCCTGAAATATGAAAATTGAATTGTATCCATGTGAAAATTTTTTTGTCACCATCTAAATATTAGTTTAAAGGGGAAGATCATAATTTAGAACTTGTTCATCGTCATTTCCACTAAAAATAGGTCGAAGGTCATGGGTCGTAAATTCTTTCCGGCGATCTCTCCATGTTGTTAACTTTTTCCAACAATTGTAATGAATTAAAAAAGCGCATTCTGATATGAACTTGGCAATGTTAGCCACTGTAACCAGTGTTAATGGGATGCCTGAAAAATGAAAATTCAGTCTGGAAAATGTAAAAGCTGATGAAAACATAATTTAGATTACAATATGAACCAAATTTTTATGTGACATTTACCAATGAGACAGTAGATGACACCGAATAAACGCCCGGAGAATGTTGATGGTGCAACATAACCATATCCAATTGATGTGAGCATCGTTGCCGTAAAGAAAAACGAGGTAATAAAATCCCAGCACGGAGCATTCGTATCGTAGCCATGTCGATACTTAAGATGAGCGGTAAACACGGTATCGACGTACTGCAATATGTGAAATGGCAGAAAATCACACGACATTTTCTATCTTAGAATTATCGTAACTTTTCATCTTTAACAATTGATTCAGTTATTTCGTTAAATTTTATACAGCATTTGTTGGGCAGATCAATTAAAATTTATTGTTATGATTAATATAGTAATTACTTTATAAAATTGTTCTTTACTATCGCGTCTAAATATTTCCTTCAGTTCTGATCTGCCTATTTTTTGATATTTTTTAGAATGTGTTAAATCCCAAATTCGATCTATATACTTCTCCACGCTTACATCGATCCTGTGTAGTTGGGCTGCTTTCATGTCCTGAAATTATAACCATGATGATATATCTTTTCAATGTTTACTCAACAATAACAGTATTATACTTTTTATAACATAAACTGGGCGCATCTTAACGTCTATGCAATGTTTTGTGTTAAATTGAATCTCAACAAATTATAATTTCATGTACATGAAAAAAATTTGGAAGAAACAATTTCATGTTTATGAAAAAAGTTAGAGAATTTTTTTGTAAGCTGTTTGCAACCACTGATGTTTAAATAAATTCAAATGTAAAAGCTCAATACTTGAGTGGTCATTTTTTTATTATGTATTAAAGTTAATAGCACAATCATTTCAACGCTTATTTAATGATCCGACTGAATGCTTTCATAGTTATTTAACTGGAAATAATTGCTTAATAATTGCAGCAGAGGAAGCAATGAAAGACTTTATATTGTCGTTTTTTTTTGAAATTAAAAACTTGAACATTTATAACATTTAATTACTTTTTGACAGGGAATAAATTGAGATTACAAAACGTAGACGTCTTAATTCAGACGTTTTAATGCACAATAGTTTGTATTTTTATTACTATTCGATCATATCATTTGATTATTATTGAAGTTCAAAAATTTGGAAACTTTAAGGTGACGTCCTTCGAGCGCTTGAAATATCCATGCCCCAATTACCATGTATAGAATGCAAGCTACAATTAGCAAGAAATGCGCAGAGATGATTTTGGTAACAATCAGACGCCGTAAAATCCTGAAAAAGTAGTGAAAGTGCAAAACTTTTAAATTGTATAAAATATAACTTAAGTTATAAATGCTATGTTTTTGCCAGAATATGACCTTACTGGACACAGCTTGTTTGCTTAAAGGAAAAGGAAATAATGAATACCTTAAAAAAGACATTACAGCCAGCTTGTTGGTGAGTTTATATTCAAGCTGATGAATCTTGGCATTTTTAGCTATTATCGTTTTATCGGATTTAAAAACGTCGATACATACGTCAACAAAGGGAGTGTTACGAGGAAGAAGGAAAAAGAAATGGAAATGATAGAGTAGTATATTTGGCGGAGAAAACATGATAATGCTGTTCGGTTACTCAAGGAAATTGAGCAGATCGACATGTGGAAATCCTGTGGGAATCAAAATTCAATATTTACTGCTTTTGAAGCTGAAACAATTTTAGAAATTATTGGTTTCCAAAATCCTAAATTGAGTATCAGCATCCTAAATTAACAAACATAACAGTTCATATTCTGAAAGTGATACATTGAAACATCATAAAATAACAGAGATGAAATGAATGAAGAATGAAATAAGTGAACAAAATTAAATAAGAGCATTTACCGATTTCATGGAGAATAATTTGTTCTCTCAAGAATGCCACGTGTAACACGTCTACTGACACATATACATACACATGAGCATACACGGATATACGTATGACACGCAAAAACTGTGTCGTTCTTCTGTTTTACTGTCATTTGTTAAGCTTTAGTGTCATCTTCGATCATGCAGAGAAAAAAAAAGTGTTATGAAAATATTGCTAAGATTATTATTAGGTGGATCAGTTGTCTCGTTTTTACGCATCTTAATCAGTTAAGTGTGTCATCTGGTGGGATGTGTTATCTTTATTTAGCACTTTCTAGAAAGTAAAAAATCCAAGCAAATTCGATATGATTTGAAAAATAGCTATTTTGATGAAATCTTTCCATCCCGTGAAAATTATTTCATTATTTCGTTTTTGTCATATTTTTCTGCTAGCTTGTTTCGGAACAAGAGCTGAGAACAGGGCTGAATGTTGGAACAGATTCAGGAACAGTTGAAATCATATCAGTGTCCAAACCGTAGATAGAAAAAGACCTTGCTGTTAGACATTTATCTTCTATCATTACGATTACTTCTACTATAACCATTTAATCATTGATATTATCACTATAATATCAATGATTAAATGTTATCATATGATACCATAATGTGTTCACAGTTATATAAAACAAATATTTGATATAACCGAAGAAACGTAAAATCAATTCATTTTACGGATTTTATGACAATGCAATAAACAAATGATTATATTTTTTTTATTTTTTGAATGCTATGTATGGGATAGTTTAAAGATTAACAGTAAGTACAGTGACAAACGCAACAAAACAAGTTTCATTTAATGTGTCAATTTTGATTTTTTTTTATATTCCAATAGGATAGTTTCAATTGTGTGGAAAATGTGAACAAAAAACAAAAATTGATTGCAAAGTGAAAAAGTGGGCAGCTAAACGAAGTAGAATCAAAAATTCTAATTAAAATGAAATAATTCTAATTGATTCTAGTAACTGTTGAACATTGTCATCATAGTGCCTTCTATAATGTTGCAAAATTTCCTCACTGGTAGTAGTGTTGGAAAAAAGCAAGAATATGAATGCCACTTGAATTTAATCCATTGACTTTTCGTATAGATTTTTTTTTTAGTTAAATAAACCTTTATGCATATCTCATATCACTTGTAAGGATATGCGAAAATATTATGGAATATAAAATATGATAATACAACAAGAAGGAAGATTTTAATTTAAATGAAAAATAGATGAGTCAGTAGAGTGTCGACAATTGAATAACGATATTGAGATGTTTTCCGTTTCTGATACTGAAATTTTTATATTTTCAGTTATGTGGAATAATTGATTTTTTTCTTTTTAAATTGCCATTAACTTCTTTTGCCTTGTAATATGTTTGTTGTTGACGACAGCAATGATAAGAGAAATATGCTACCGCTAAAGAAGATTACTGATTGATCATTTTTAGATATAAATTACGAATCTACCTTTTTTAGTTCCAAAAAAATGCTTTGGCTTTGAAAAAACACTTCTCATTTATTTCAAAATTTTTTAATTCACGAAAACTGATAGGATTTGAAAATTTTCGAAGTTTTTGAACTTTATGAGGCGAAAAATTGAAAGTTCTTGATTTGTGCACTACAAAACTTTGCATTTTTGTATGAATTTTCTTTCTTTTTTCGAAATCAAATATCCTGAAAACGACATGATGAAATTGATTCCTGAAATTTCCGGTGACAGAAAGCTATGAGAGGTCCTTATTACTTTATAACCACTAACTGATTACTGTTTTTTCCACATTTGTCCTAAGTGTTAAAAATGTCAACGTACTGATCTTTTCTGTTTTTATCAGTAAGTTTCTGCCTGTCCTTTTTGAAATTTGCTCATAAAAATTACATCTTGGCTTACTGCTTGTAACTGTTATTTTCCATATTTTAGCTGATACTAAGGAATTTCTCTGTGAGACGTCAAATCAAAAGCTTTAAAGTCTTTTATTCAAAACTGCTATAGAAATTTTATACAGTGGATTAAAACGGCAATACACTAATTGGTGATTGGTGAATATGTGATAAATTCAAAAAGAAATTTAGGCTTTCAATAAGTTCCACAAAATCGAATCTCTTATAGAAATACAATTCAACGTATATTTAAGTAATTACTGAAATACTTAACTGTTAAGCAAGAAAGAAGAAAAATTGTGAGTGACCAGTTTACACAACAAAATCAATTTTTTCTAATTACAAGGTTTCCAGAAGGGAGGATTGAATTAAATTGTGTGGGTAATTTTGATTCATTACCCATTTCTTTTTAAAATTAAGCAAAATAATTATGCATTATCATTAAATCGGAAGATGCGAGCCTGAAATAGCGATGGATGAGTGAATGAATTCATTGATTTGTTATCAATTTACTCATTAGCACTACAAATTAACACATTCTTTTAAGTTTGAGTATATTAAATTGTTAGCCATCTATTAATGAGTATAATTTGGCAGTGTTGATTATTCGCAATAGAAGTAATGACGGAATAACTGAATTATAGGACATTTATGTAAGAAGAGGATTTAAGAGGAATGAGGGCAGTTAAAGTCAATACAGCCTCGTTCCCTGGCTTCACATTACGAACTGAATAGAACAAAGACCAGGCTTTCAGTCAAATGGATACTACAACTGCAAGCTGTAAGGTTGCTCTATTCGAGAGATGGAATGATTTGGCATCAGCTTTTGCACCAGACTTAAAGGTTACCATATAAATTATTTCTTGCATAGCACTGAAATGCATTTATTCATTTGAAATTTAGTTTGATTCAAAAGTGTCATTTTAAAAAGTACAACTTTTATGTCAGTTCTTTATGAGAATGGCTGAACGATATGAATTCATTCCGTTTGATGTATACATACATTTACGGTAATAAATTCAGGAAAAATGGTGGAAACATTTATTGAATATCTACAGCGAACGGTCATTCTACAACCTCAAACATCTAAATGAAATGTTTTTGCTTTTCGATGAATACAAGCATAAGTTGCAGGAACAAATGGCTACCGCTTTTGCTATATTCTTTTTGCAGTAAGCTTTGTCCATAATTTTCTATTAAATGATAAGATCGTTAATAATGGGAGGAGAGAGAGAGTGAGAAAGAGAGATATATATTATTTAGTAATTGAAACAGTCCGAATCAAAAACTTTGATTTGATATATTGATGATGATAGAAAACTTTTCTCTTTTACTTTCCGCCTTTTTATTTTTAACTTTTACATCGCATAGTTACTTCTATTCCATTATTTTACTAAAAATACTCCAAGTTAAATGCTAAATTCTAACCAAGCTAAAGTATATTAAAATTACATTTCAACAATTCTGAAAGGAGTAAACGACAATTCCGAAAAGGTAATATCGTGACGAATGAATGCATGTACTTAGTTTCTTTATTCCAAGATAATTATTAGTCATGAAGAGTATTTCATTTGACATAAAAGGAGAGAACAGTGAATGAATTGCTACTGTAGGTTAAAAAGTTGATCGAAATTTGAAAGTAACATTAAATATTGCAGTGCAGTTCATGATCCGAAATGCAACAATAATGCTGAGCGAAGCGTGGAACTATTGAAACAATTTTCAACGGAAACAACAATTGACTCGGTAGAGTTTTTTCTTGTGACAAGAAAGGCAAGGATGAATAAATTCATGACTGTAAAGAATTATAAATCAGCTTTTACAAACTCTAAAAAGTATTTGGATATAAACTAGTTTTAAGAACTAGACGATGAAAAATTCGGCATAAAATTCTTGAGCTATGCTGTTCACATCGAAATATTAGTCCAGTAATGAAAAATGAAATAATGAGTAAAAATTTTTGCCGTCCAAATTTATTTGAATTTTCCTTTAAAGTTCAACTTCCTTACACAGTAAAAGATTGAATTTAGGAATATTCAGCAATACTGATTCTCAAAAGTGAAAAACACTGTACCGATGCTCATTTAACAGCTGATACTTATGGCGAGGAAGACGTTCACTTCTTGTTAGATTTCGATCTAGCTTTTTTGGGAGTCAATAAAATCGAATATGACACACACAGCAAAAATATCAGGAAGGAATATGATCATCTAAACGACGAGGAATACCGCCAACAAAGATTAAAAGTGCGTAAAACCTTTTTATTAGTTCCACTAATCATTGATGCATCCTTAACTACTGATGTTAGCAAAATCAGGAATTTTAAGTTTACTGGCCAGTACTAATGAAATACAGCTAGAAAATTTCATCATGAGAAATAATAAATTTATAATGACCACTTCTTATAGTGATTCTCATTCTACTAAAAGTATTGCTTCCTTTGTTCGCAGACAACTATCTCATTAATTAATAAAATGTATGTTGAGTTCTCTTACTTTTTTAGTTCATTCCTTTCTATCCGGTGATTAAGAAGGATTCGACATGAAAAAGTTTTAACTTCCTTCCAAGATTTGCTGCTGGGCATACGAAAATTGCGATAAGAAAGGATTAAAAAACGATTGTGGTGTCCTTGACTGTTTTAATAATGTTAATTTCAGTGAATCATCTTGAGCTATTTATAAAATCACATTGCAAAATGAATCAAAGCCATGCTTACCTTTTTTCTCTTAGTATTTAAAAGTATTTTTGTCAAACCAAGAATGATAATACATTACCTCAATTGAAATTCTTTCTTATTGCTCTTTTTTGCTGTTTTCATAGCGATGTGTAAAAACGATGAACGAAAAAATCATTCCAGTAAAAGTATAATTAGAGCCTGAAAGAATTTCTAAGATGCAATGAAGCTTTTCATATTCGATCGTTTTTTTTTCAGATTTTGAAATTGTTTATGCAAATTCCAAACATTTATGCAACTCGAGAATTAAGAGAACGATTCGAAGTTCAAGCTCGTCTGAATATCGCGAAGGAAATTTCCGAATTATCCAAATAACTCGGGATATGTCATATTTTGCTAACTTTCTCGTCACTAATTATTTTGGTGACTATTATTGATTTCCTTTTCGTATTATAGTGTAAAATTTTTAAGCGTTGGAGATTTTAAATTAAATTTGATTAGAGGATGCAAATCTAGATACAATGATAGAATCAATGATAGTGGATAACGAGAACGTTTATTACATGTAGTATTACACCAATTCATAGCAGATTTAACATGAAATGCACTTTGGGAATTTCCAAAGTTTCAGAAACTCCGCATTATCACAATCATTAATTAACCTGTTAATTATCAATGAAACCCAACACAAGCTGTGATGCTTATGAGACATTGTGTGCATGATGACAAAACAATCGTTTCAACGCACTTTTTCCTTTTTTTTCCAGAAGTCTTAAATCAAATCGAATTGGTAGCCGAGTTTTGGATATTCCGATTCGAGATTTCATCAATATTATAGCGGTATCGAGATCAAACTTCAATTTCTTTGCTTATTGTTACCCATTTGCTTTTATTTATACAAGTTTTCTTTTCTTTGTACGAATACGCATTTGCAATGTCAAAGTTAGGTATAATAATTCAATGTATTTGTCAAATACTATGAAACAGTAGTCAAAAACTGCTACAAGATTCAGCAGCTTAAAATGAGTAAAGAAGTTAGCAGTACTTTTCACTAGTTAATAGATTTATGATAATATGATATCATATCAATGATCATATTACAACACGGTTCATTCTCACTCTCGTTCTGTGGAACAAATTTTTTCAGTTCATAGATGAGTGAGAAATTGCAACTTCTATAATGACATTCTTTGAATTCAGACTAAAAGGAACAAATTGCATTCAAATTTTGCAAATAGCGGAGCAAAATGACGGGATTAGCTCATACAATTCGAATTCTTCTTTACTCCAAAGAATTTCAGAACTTTTTTCAGCGAACAGTTCCCCTCACAGCTCAACCTTCTCCACCTATTCTCATGCTTCTTCTTATTCCCTCATTCTTGCTCTTTTTCTCAATAGCACTTTCGTTTCTATTCATTTGTTTTTGATCGGCAAAAAATGTAGAGATGTTTAACTGCAGTAGTCAAATACTCGACAAAATCTCTCGGTGCAAAGGATCAGGTGGATCTCGTCCGAACGACACAATCTTCCCATCTATTTAGCTTTAGCTTCTTTGCTATATATCATATTCTTTACGTGGAGAAAGAAATTTTTTTAGCACTATAAACAGTTGTGTTGTCGACATAACCGGTTTCTTTATCGGCACTCTTCAGATCTTTCGTTCATATCTTAATTTACATCCCAACTAATTACTACAACATCATTATTACAGCGATTATTACAGAAAGCAAAAAATGCTGAATGGCTTACTAGGCATTTCAGGGCACTACTTTCAATTACCGCGAATATCCATTGGTTCGGAGGACCTGTACAGTCATTCACACTTTCACACCAGGGATTATGAAATTATGCAAGCCCTGATCATTTATCAAAATCTAAAAATTAATGAGATACTTGTCTCAGTTTACTTTCCCTTATTTTAACATACTTTTACTGAGAGGGCAGGTATTTATCGATCTGCATCAGAATAATCAAGGGAGAACTAAATAAAGAAACAATGTGGAAATAAATAAAGAAGTGGAAATGAGAACGAGGAAATGTCAAGAAGTCGAACATTTACACATACAGCAATATTTCATTCCCTATTTGCGAAGCGAACAAATATTCCAGTTGAAACTTAGATATGTTATGAAGCAGACGATTACTAATAACTTACACTGATAACTTAACTTACATACATATGGATTAAACCGAATAGCGAACATCGAACAGCAGCAATGTTTATAATTTACTGCAAAATTTCATCAAATCTTCAACATCAGGAAATATCAGCAAATTTATCCTGGTATGATTTAGTTTATTTGTAAGACTATTTAGCTCATTTAATTACTTCCGGATTAGTTGGTGTTAACCCTTCCTTACTGTTCTTTATTTTTATTTGTATAAAAACTCGATTTTCAACAAATCAAGCCTTTACATTGTTCATCTCTATAGATTGTTTTGATCTTGCTAAATTTAATTTGTTATTGGAATGGAATTAAACGGAGCTTTCCTTTATCGAGAAAATAAAAATATTTGATTAATGAGTTAGTGGGCTAATTAATGGGAGGGGAGAAGTGGTTTAACTTAGAATAGGCTGCTAATCTATGTAACTAGCTGTTCTGGAAGTCGGTGTTCACGTTAGAACGACTCGGTTGTTTCAGGGACTTTTCTGGATAAGATGATTGCCGAATTGGTAATCGATATTTTGAGCAATTTCACGAGTAGTAGGACAGGATGCACAATTTTCCGATGAAATTGCGGTCATCGATTGTTTAGCAACTGTGCGGATAAGATATCTACAGTTTGTCAAATTTACGATTTCTGTTTTGTCTGTATAGTTAGTAACGATAGTGACGACGATGAAAATAGATAGGGAAGATGATGATAGTGGTAGTGATACTGATGACTATTGCAGTAATGAGAGCTGCAATGATAGCGGTTGATGATGATCGAGATAATGGTACCGGCGTTGACGATAGTGCTGATAATAGTAGCGGTAGTGCGAAGTGATAGTCATAGACGTGATAACAACAGTAGTTCAGCAATACCCATGATAAAGGCATTAATAGCGGCCATAATAACAGTAATAATGATGATGATGATATAATGATAGTGATAATGACAGTGACAATAGGGATACTAACAATTAATAATTATATGTGGTAGCGATAATAATCGTGGTGCAAATTGTAAATAAATAGTTATGAATGATGGACTGTACTGCGATTTATTGCACTGAGACGACGTCAACAATGACACATGAGGCGGGTGTGGCAGGTGCGGAGATGAGTGGAAGATGTTGGGTAATGTGGTTAACAATACGACATACATGCACATGCATGTCTATGCAGTCACGTTCGTGTATATATGTATCCTTACGTATGTATATTCTCATACATATGTCCTACACGTACTATGCCACATACACTACGCCTACACATATATCTATCTACTTTGACATGCAGACATAATATCTAATGCATATATAGGAAAGGTAGTGAAATTCAGAGAGATGATATATGAAGAGGGGGATTTCAGAGTTCTCGGAGAGGAAAAAAGAATCATTTTGAAGAGGAGGGTGAAGAGAGGTTTGTTAATTGGTTGCTGGCATGGGTGGAAGGAATTGTCAAGAGGGACCCTTGACATGACGACTGTGCTTCGCGCGGTCGGTCCTTGCAGTAGCGAAATAAGTGGATGTATTTGCTGTCATCGTGTTATCAACTTGTATAGCATCATTTTTATTAGTAATAGTAGCTCTATTTTTTAGTGCAATTATTTTTGTCAGGAAAGTATCGAGATACCACTGTAATATTGTAGTCAAAAGATAGGGTATTGAGAGGTTGCAGCATTTTGAGGTGTCGAAGAGAACTGCAAATTTCAGTTTCGTGGGTTTATTTTTGTACTAATCCGTTTTTGTAGCGACCGATTCCGAAAAATCAATTCCATGTAATTTTTGACTTAATTCTAACGCGAACCTTTTTGAGGTATTGATAATAGTGATATTAACTGTTAAGAAAAAACGATAAATACATACGACTTCCTCGATGGCATCCGGAAACCATAATGTTTAGTCGTAATCTCTTGGATATAGTTTCAATCAAGCAGCCTCTTTACCTGGATCAAATCATTTTTCCTTTATTTTATTCTTGTTTCTACTATTTGCACTAGTATATTTATTGTTTTGATATAAAAAGAACGAATGAATAGTGGAATGGTGAGAGAAGATTCGGATGTCGCATTGGAAGCATCCCACTTCGCTTTCCTTCAACAGAACAAGAATATTTTAGCGAATAATGTTCTCTGGAAGCGGAAGGTATGTTTTCGTTCTATTGAATATATGGCTTACTTTTTCCCTGATTTTCATGTTTTTAATGATCTTTGCTGATCTGTTTTGGATATTGGAAGAAACTACCCAATCTTTTATCAAATTGTGGAATCAAATTATCGTTATTTTTTTATCACTGTAGTGAATGACTATTGTATCTTTTAATAAATTTTCATTAAATGTTAATACAGCAGTGGTATAATTTATGTTTCGATATCAAAAATTATTTAAGTTAAATCCGTAGTGTGGTACAGTAACGTTTTGGCTGATAGAGTTGAGGTCTTTTTTATTGCTGTGACAAATGTTTCCTTGTAACAGTTAAATTTTTTTTTTTTTGGTACTTTTTGTTGTATTTTTCTGATCTTCAAAGCATTTTGAGTTTTAATTTAAGTTAAATCTATAGTGTGTCACAGTAACACTTTAGAGTTGAGCGCTGACAGAGTTTCAATATAAATGAATTAATTTGTATTGAAAACGTATATGAGGCTTCTGCTCTAAATTGGGTTTGCGGATCACATTCTTGGAATATTCTTTGTTTTACTTCAGCCATGGATTTTGGATAGCTTATAGACTCAATAATATTGGGAAACCCATCAGTATACTATTTTGATTTGCAGTTATTGATTAGAGATGATATTATTCACTTGTTATGAAAGTTTGTTTTCAACTATAAATTCTAACATTTTTTGAGCAGAAAAATGATGCATTCTATGTTTTCGTATTTGCCAAACAAACGATGTTTTATCTAGCAAAATTGATTCATCTTTAGAGTGGGCTTGTAGGATCCTGCAGAGGAGCATCACCGTTTAATTTATACTGGTACTCTTTATTGTTTTTTTACATTTGATTTTAAGTTTGCAAGGATTTAGAAAAGTGCAGAAAGTGACAGCAGTCTTTTTCATTTAAACAATCTTTTACTTTTTCTTATGCTTAGTGACAATAACCGAATGTGATATACCAAACATACTTTTTTTTGCAGAATTCGTAATATAATTTGGCGTGAGAACTCAGTCCATACTGTGTCTTATTATTCCTCCCTACCTCGCCCTAATTTAGAAATCTTCAAGGATTGTAATATTCTTTTGCCAAGTCTACTTCTTGGTCTTAATTTCGTTTTTCTTTTTACGATGCTTAATAGATTGAATAATGAAGATGATCTTTTATTATTGCCTCTGTCTTCGATATTATTAATTAAGTGCAGAAATTACTGTGACAGATCACTTCTTTTCTGCAGAAAGACAGAAAAATAAGAGAACAAAACTTGGTTAAAAAGTGTCGGCTGGTTTATCTCTTATTGTTAATCTGATCTCATTTTAGTTTTGTTTAAATAATCTGCTCTTATGTAATATTTATTTTTCGGTTCGTTTTGTTTATTGGTTGGCGAGTTTTTTTATTGGATGAAAATTGTTCAGTCTTATTTGTTTGATATGCTTGCCGGTTATTTAAGAAGAATTAAAATAGGTCGTTTGTGTTCAAATTGAGAAGGAAAACGGTATTCTTTTAATACCATAATTGGTTGAAAGAAGAAAGCTGCTGAGAGCTTATGGATCTTTCAGAATTTTCAAATTAAATTTTTTTATCGAGTCAAAGATTTTTACTTTTATGTTTATTTCAGGAACAGTTGGTGAAATGGGAAACATCGGAAACGAATCGTTTGCCATCGGTTCGAAAGCTTAGTCATGAATCGAAAGTCAAGTTTACTGTAAGCCAGTTGATGTATATCAAAAACTGAAATTAATAATAACTCATTGATTATAGTTGTTATATTGTTTTATTAAGGTAACAAATTTTTTCACTAGCTATATGACTATAAACTGATGCAGGATGGTCCATCCAAAGCCTTTAAAATTTTTTTTACTCACGGATACTCATTTCTAGCAAGCGAATCACGTAATAAAACTGGAGAGGTTTTTGACCAACAATTTATATTTGAAAGCTAAAAATAATTTGTAGGACGAGGACATATTTCTGAGTGCTTGCTTAAGTGGTGATCTGGAAGAAGTGCAGACATTACTCAGCGATGGTGCGAATATCAATACTAGTACAGTGGATGGTCTTACAGCCTTACATCAGGTCATTGCAGTTTCATAATTAGTTGCAGTTTGTCGTGAATTGAAAAATTCTAATAGTCGAACTAAGCACATTTTTCCTTATAAAATCTATTTAAGGAATTTTTATAATTAGGTTTTTTAATTATCATAGGTTCCACCGCCTTGACTATAATGGTATCTGTTGAAGGTTTGGGAAAAGTAAGATTTTTTTATTGTTACTATGAGAGATGGGTGCCCACTTTTTTTATCAGATCCAAAAATCTTAGCGGATACAGTATTACGAAATGAAAATTAAACCCAGCGTTTTAGCTTATATTATCCAATGGTAAGAAAAATAATATAACTGAAGTGCATTTTGAGTTTGCGATGTTTCATTAAATACTCATTCAAATATTTAAGGCGGTCATCGATGGCAAACCAAAGATGGTGCAATTTTTAGTGGAGCATGGAGCTAACGTCAACGCACAAGATAATGAAGGTTTGTCCATTTTTCTGTTTTATTTGCCGTAGATTAATGGTCATAAATCTTTCTACATCTTCATAACATGGTTAATAACATGGTTAATTTTTCCCATGTTCACATCTCTTAAGCGGAAAAATCTACATCCTTTAAGTGTCTTGGTTTGTTGGATAAGCAGTCTCATTTCCATGATGAAACTAACCCATTATCATCAGTTTTCTCTTGCACTTCTTTTTTTTTTGACGAAGAAGAATTTACTTTCTTTAGGTTGGACCCCATTACACGCAGCAGCTTGTTGTGGAAATGTCGATTTAGTCGAATATCTATGTGCAGGGGGTGCCGATCTTTCTGTGACAAATAGCGACAAGGAATTAGCTGTTGACTTGGCAGAGGAAGATGACTGTCGTTTGGCCCTGGAAGAGGAACATCAACGACAGGGCATCAATCCTGATGAATGCCGAAACAGGTAAATGCATTTGTGTCGTATGTTAATACATTTATATTACCGAAGTGTTTTCAAGTTTAGCCGATGAATGTGAATGAGAAAGACTTATCCGCTCTAACTGTCAACATTATTTGTTTGAACGTACGCAATTAATTGTTAGGTTTGTAGCCATGTCACTATGTCAGACATATATGACAATTCTAGGTATATAATCAAAAAGATTTACATCTTAGGTTGAGTGAAAAATTAGTTTCAGTTGCTCTAATTGCTTTTCGGAGGCCTACGTACTAATCTATATTATAGAGAGTTAGCAATAATGAGACGTGATGCAGAGCAATGGCTGAAGGATGGTGAAATGCATGATCATCCGCATTCTCGAACTGGTGCTACAGCGCTTCATGTTGCAGCCGCTAAAGGGTTCCTATTTATTTCATTACAAGATAGTTGTTTTTATAAAGAACTGCTTATTTTTAGTCTTTAAGCTTATCTGCTGTCAATTAGGTCAGGAACACTTGGTTGTTGTGTTTGTAATACTTATTTGTCGCAGTTTTTTGTTATCAATAATACAACATAGTCTTCTGTAAGAACATCTTTCATTCATTGTTTCTCGTCCGTACTACACTTATCATTTTAACTTCCCTACCATTCTTTATATTGGAATATGGCTTTATGGTATTTAAAATTTGGTAGAAACTTGCTGCCATTTACGAATCTCTTTCCCTGACCTGACTTATTCTCTCTTGCGCATAAATCATCACTTCGTTTATTCTCTTGAAAATGCATAGAAGTACCATTATTTCGGTTGTTTCAGTTATAACGATGTAATAAGATTGTTGCTCAAAGCTGGTGCTGATGTAAATTGTCGTGATCGTGATGGCTGGACTCCACTTCATGCTGCTGCACATTGGGGTGAGCATGAGGCTGCTACTATTCTTATTCAGAATGGTGCCTCGTTCTCCGAACTTACCAATAATGTTAGTATTATATAAATTAAATCTTTTGCAGACATGACTATTTTTCTCTTTGGTGGGGGTAGTAGACATAACATCATATGTTGGGCAGATGTAATTTTGTTTAAAAGGTGATTTACTATGATAGGAATAAAGTAAATGGAAGCAAATAATAGAAGGTAAATCTTAGTTCAGAACTCAAATACCTGTTTTTTTTTTTTTTGACTTGTAGATTAAAGTGATTTATTGTTCATCTCATATTTTTTGATCAGTGACTAAACAAGCGTTCAATTGAACTGCAGTGATTTTTTTCTAACTTACAGGGTGAAACAGTATTAAATGTTGCCGATAAAGATATTGTTGAATACTTGGAAGGAATGCAGGAAAAAGAACGGTTGAAACTAACTTCCAACAGTTCTGTTAATATATTGGCACACTCTAATACACCACTTAAAAGGTACTAACTTTTAAAGTCGTAATTTATTGGCACTTTCCTAAAAATGGGTTTGAGCAAAATCATCAGTTACTTGTTTTAATTCACTTGTCATTGTCTTAACTGAGGCCTCACTATGCTTCATTTCTTTTCAAGTCACTTTCAAGTAATTAAGTTACACAGCTGTACAATTACTGAATTTAATGGAATAAATCTTTCAGTATTTTACTTTATGTTTGTCTTATTATTCCTAATTTTCATTTATATTTCAAGAATTTTTGTAGAGCTGGTTCGACGACTTCCGTTTTAAGAATGTCTACGGAAGAAAAAACAAAGAAAACAAAACTGGACGAACGAGATGAAAAAAAAGAGCTTAAGGAAGGTGATTACTCCTTCATTATTGAAGACAAGTCTCCGTCTCCATCTGTAGAAGTTCGATTACCGTTCCCTGTGAAACAACATCAACCCGATATTTGTGAGTCTCCCTCTGAAGATAGCAGGTTTGTCTTTATTGGGAATATATTCAACTCAAATTATGAAAATGTTTTCTATTTGCATGCTTAATGTGGAGTTCAGTCTTATGGAAATTAAGGAGAGATGTACAAGTTAAAATATTTTTTGGATTTTGGCATTATTGCTAGTTTATCTCTTATATCTTTTTTTTCCCTCTTAAATATAAATAAATGAATTGAGAATTTTTAAATTTGTCACAATGAACTCAGGGCAGAAAAGGCACTAGAATAACTTTGGACTAAGACACGAAAACAACTGGCAAAAATGATTCGTAACTATAGTATTAATAACAAGTGTTTCAGCTTAACAAGAAACAATGTTTTAAGTATAATTTACATTGCTCACTTTCGGAAATTAGCATAAATATAGATTTAGTGATTGGAAAATATAAAATGAGTTGACATGTCTCTAATTCCATAAGCATTTGCAATTCAGATCTTCCAAATCAAACAGCGAAGGTTGTAGCGAAGAAAAGACTGCTTCGATTTCTGAATCTAAGAACAGCGATTTGGACAAGAGTGGGTCAACTGGATCAGAATCTGTTGCTTTTTCTGAGTCTGATCAAAAAAGAAGCCTAGCAGTGGAGGATAGATTGGCACGTGTTACAACCGTTCCATCTCCTCCTCCGATAGTGCCAGCGTGCGTAAGCGAATCGAAGTCTCCATCAGAAGTGATACGGAATTCAACTTCCCCTTCATCATCTACAACCATTGTTAGTTTTACTGAATTTAAATAATGGTTGGTTAAACATATAAAATATCGGTTAAAAACATATGCCACTTTTTTCCAGAATTTTAAGAATTCGGGGAAACCAAATCCAGTCTACCTGAAGTCCAATTACTAGTCGATGAAATAAATTTGACTAATAGCTAGAATGTCGTGCAGTTATTATTAATGAAGGGCACAGTGCACGAATAATTTTAATGATCATTAAAATCATGTAAACGTTTAAGTTTTTTTTGTAAAGTCACTTGTTTGTTAAGTGCCCTGATTGTCAGCCATGAAACAACTTATCCACAAAGTACATTTCATATCTTACTTCCCAGTGTTCTTTTTCCTCTCATTCATTTTTTTCGGCTGCAACGTGATCATTTTCTTGCTGATACATTAAGAAAAGATAATGTATTATGAATGAGTGGTTGGTCTAGATTCACAAGTATAATTTACATGATCATATGTCGATATAACATATCATGTAATTTGGTAGTCTCTCTCTCTCTCTCTCTCTATATATATATATATATATATGTTACCCGTTTTACATCTGGCAAATGCAGTTTATTACCGTGCTTCATAGCTTTAACAGACCAGAAAGTATATTTCCAGAGCAGTTTGACTTCACGATCTGCGAGTATTGATTCTAATTCGTCGATTGCATTATCGCAGAATCAGCCATGGCTTAAAACTCACTCTGCAGAAAAAGCATTTGCAACGACAACAACTTCCTTAGAGTCATCTACTCGTTTCAGTAAATCGTAAGCAAATGATTTATTATTTTTTTTATTAATCTTGCATTTTTAGACAATTCCTTTATGATATCGAAAAGCGATTTTTCTGTTATAACGGAGACCAAAGCCTATTTATTATGGAGGATAGGTCTTCTTGTTGTGGAATGATAGCTTTTCCTCCAGTCACTCCTCATGCTTTTGTTGCTTGTGCTTGCGCTTTCTGAAAAATTTTTTCTTATACATTGTCATCGAAAATTATTAGATTTTCACTGAAATGCTGTTTTTATTTCGGACGGGATCCTTGGAAAATTATTTTTGCATCTCTTATATGCTGACAGCTTTCAAGTACCTGGTTCTTTTTAACTTCTCATCCTCAACATTTGAAACTTAAATGCCCGAATCTTGGTAATAATCAGTCTTTGATAAAAATCTTTAAGGTCAGTTGCTTCGTAGTTTGAGCAATTTCTTTCACATCAATTGAATTTACAACCTTAGTTTATGAATTGGAATGTATTTATATTATTCTTTTTTATTTTTTGTACCCTATCGCAACTACCCACGATTTTTTGTCTTTTGAGTCCCTCTGTTGCACATAGATAATTATAATTATGGTTGCATAAGGAAATCGGATTATTCAAGCTGTTGAAAAATACAGTCAGCTTGGGTCTTTTCTTCTTGCCAAGCGTTACGTAAAAGATTCATCTTTGTTTATTCTCGAACTTTCTCACGTGACCGTTTCATTCTTCAACGAGAGAAGTTCTTTTAAGAAGAGAATATGATGAAAAAGTGAAATATTGTAATTGTATTTTGGTTTTGTTAATCTCTTTCAAACTAATATTCATTGCTTTGCATGAATTTATTTTGCCGCACGACAAAGTATGCCTCTATTTTCATTTGCATAAGTTTTTTCTAAGATATGGTCTTGATTTTTCATTTCAAAAAAAAAACGACAAATTTAGTGTCAACTTGCAACGATCAACATCAACACCTGTTCCATGGATGCCTCTGTATCGTAGTTCGGCAGTCAAAGGCCCGCTACATCCGGCTTTTGCGCATTTCCAAGCTGCTGTACGACAGGCTGCTACGGACACCGTGAGTAGAAATCAACCAGTAACGAACGCTTGTTTATTGCAGACTGGCATATCATCCTTGTCAAGGTGCTCCATATATCTTTCTTGTTTTTGTTCATCGTCTACTGTTTTTGAATTAAAATTATAATGCTTTCTTGCTCAAGTATTTCTACATTTCATTTTTTTGTGAAGCTAACCCGTTGAAAGCTTTTACGAAAGGTGAATTTTTGCCATGTTTTCCTAGTTTAGTAGTATTTAACTATGTGATAGATGAAGGAGAAGGCTAGAATTTCAGATATTTAAAAAAAAAAATTCATTGACCTTGTCTGTTTGCAGCTGTTTTTGTCTTAGATTAGCCTATTCTTAAATGATACATGTGGCGTTTTATAGCTTGTAGCTTTTAATCATTTGGCCATGCCCTGTCTTTGCATAACCGCTGCATTTCCTATTACTTGATAAAATATTTGACTGGGAAGAAATCAACTGTAAATGTTAACATTCTCGATTTCAAATTGAGATTGATTTAATATTAATATTTGAATGACATAGTATAGTCGAAGCAAGGAGTCTTGTGGAAGAATTATTACAGCTTAAGTGCTTTGTCCTACCGAGTCCGAAGTCTACTGTACTTGTGTATTTTTCATTTGCTTTTATTCAGAGTTTAACTATTGCATGGAGCATCTTGTTTTGATTTATTGTATACATTTTATTTTCCTGATGACAATACTTTAGGATGATTAGAGAAGTTAATGTTAGACGTGGTGTTTGGAGTGTCTGGTCTATGTTCTACTTTGTTTTCGCATGGACTTATAGTTTTTTTTGAGGAAAACTTTAGAGTTTAGAGGTTAACTTGAAATAGTGCATTATTAAAATTCTAAATGACTTTCTGAAAGTGAAATTTATCATGTTCTAGACGAATTAGTTGTGAGTTGTTAGTTTTATAATTAATACTCTGATTTAAGGGGATCACTTGCAACACCACCGATGGAACCAAATATGCCAAATGAAAGTGAAGCTGAACGACGAAGTAGAGCAAAGCGGCAAAGAGACTCTCGCAGGTTCATTAATTGACCTAATAGAATTTAAGTTAAAGAGTAGAGCCAGAAATAAAAAGAGAGGAGAATACAATAACTACATTTGACGTACTTTTTGTTACATGGAAGGCAATGCAATAAGGACCAGATGTCGTTCGTAATTTTCTTAAAATAAGTATTATATGTACATATTAGATCGACTCAAGGAGTAACTCGAGAACAGCTACGCTTTGCTACAACTCTGACTGTTCGACGTGATGATAAGGAAAAAGATCGAGAGAATGATTCGCAGAGGAATGGAACGAACTCTTCTTCGTCTTTGGTACGAGCACTTGTTCCATTACTGATAAGTTCAATGTTCATGGATCGTAGAAAAATTATCTTAACTGTCTTATTTAGTAGATTTCATAAGTATTAAGAAACTATTACAGCGAATACTTTCATAATTTCTTAGTATTTGAAATATTTTTCCATCAATTGTACTGATCACTATAATATGGTTTAGAAATTTCATTATAGATATTCTGGTTGGAAGCACTGACCTTCATTTCATATATCTATGTTGAAATACAGTTTCTTGCTTGTTTTATTTTTTTTTCTCATGCGTGAAATGATCTATTATGGTGGAACTAGTTGAGTTTTATAAAAATTTCAGGTTGAATTTGCTGGTATTGTTTTATCATACATTTAAGAAATCTTTATAATTTTTCAGGAATCCACTTCACTGCATGAAATCGAAAAAAGAGTTGGGGAAGAAAGGAAAGATTTTGACGCTAAGATATATTCTCCTAATCAGTCGCTTTCTGCTGTTCGTCGTCGATCACAAGTAAGTAAAAGCTGTTTTGCTTTGCACGGATCAGGTTGATTTATTTGATTTTTTGCTTATTCACCAAAAAATTGATTTTCGGATTGTTTTGTTCCAGGCTCCAAGAAATACACGGCGTGTGACAGGTCCAGTCCGAATTGAGAATCTCCAGAGTGATGAAGCATCAGATGACTCGGTGCAGAAAAGTAGTGGTGACATGTCTTCAGCCAACACAACCACACCATCATCTCCCAACGTCGATCGCTCAAACCCTGTCACTGCTACTACTTCCTATAACTTTAGAGATAATGCTCTTACAACTATTGCTTATACTCAAACCGCTCTTCCTGGTAAAGTAAGGACCACCCAAGTATGTTCTAGTTTATATTTATATTTATCGTTTAAATTACTCGAAAACCGTTTTAATGCCGCGAAATCTTTGGATTCTATTTCCTCTATGTAAAAAATGCGAATTGTACGACTATTCTTAGAGTTCTTTGTGGTTGCTACTGATTTCTCCACCACTACCAAAAAAATTAACCACAGCTTAAAGGACGAGAAGTTGCTTCATTTTATCTGTTTATGTCTTTCAAAATTTGTTTCCAACTTGTTATAGACTAATTCAATACATATCGGTGGAGGCACAGCTACAACAACATTTCAAATGCTTAGTAGCAGAACGAAATGCCAGGAGACAACTGTGGATTACAAAGCACTATATGAAAAGGAAAAACAAGAAACGGAAAGACTACGTCACCAAATTGAAGAACTATCATTAGAGGTTATTTTATTTTTATTATAAGTGATATAAATAAATAAATATATATAAGGGGTCATATGGATACTCTTTTTATAAATTTGAGTAAGGGTTTAATTATACTGAAAAAAAAATTTCTTATACCTCTTTATTTTTGTTTTGAGTTGCTCCTCTGCCATTTTCTAAACCCCACTCACATTGAAATTCTTATTTATGTTGTCACTTCTCTAATCTTTTATCTCAAAACATAAATATTTTTTTTATCTACATTCAGATATCATTTGAGAAAACTTTGCACTTGTTTAGTCATAAAGAATGAGTAAACTGAAATGACGGCTGCTATAAAGCATGAGTAACTTCTTTTTGTGTGCAGTTTTAGTTTGATACTGTCTACATTAACTGCTGTGTCTTAGTACTGTTGAATATTTAGAAATCAAATTCAGCAAATAGCATTCCACTACTGAAATGTAATATTGGAGGACGGCTTACATCACTACCATCGCTTAATAAATCTTCGTCATCAGTATCAATGAACGATCGTGAACGACATAGTTATGAACAGCGAATTGCCGAAATGCAGTATGAAATTGAGGTCATTTTGAAGTTCTTTCTCTAATTATAGTTCATTTTATCCATAAAAAGACTTGAAAATTTCTATTATAAGAATAGGAATATACATATTTATCTTGTGAGATGCTATCATTTCACTTGCTTACTTCTTTCATATACTTAGGTCATATAATTTTCCTTTGATGAAGAGCGTAAAGTTAGAGATAATGAGCCTCGCCCATATATTTTTATTTCATGATGTGCATTTTGAATGCAAAGGATTTCTTTTATAGTAACGACAATAAAACTTAGCAGGAATGTCAGCAAAAAAATGTAAGGTACAGTAAAGAATAGATGGAACGGTTCATGGGGGATTCATTGAATGTTGAACTTCCTTTAAATCCTTTGAAGAATTGGATGTTCAATTTCTTTCAAGCTTTTTCGAAAATCTTTTTTCACTGCTAACGTATTAAAAGCAAGTTCATGTTAACTTAGGAATTGAAAAAACTGGAGAAAAACAATGATTCGCTACGAGTGGAAAACGAAGCACTGATTCGTGTGTTATCTAAAATGAGCCGTCAGCAGAGTACACCAACTTGGCCTCGGTAGTGTTAGCTTGGGTTGCACTTGGCTAACAATGCTGCTATTATTTCTATTACTACTGCCTTCTCGCTTTTCATAACCTTATCTGTTTTACTCTTTTGTGAATCTACAATCATATTAGAATACCAAGCACGCCATAAATCATAGACATGTGGGATAAAAAACTTCATCTCATAAATGATGCCGGAATTGTCATGAAAGTCCGAAATGTGATGGGATTATAATAAGGGTAGTTTAAAAATGGCACCAGTCACTTGAAGGGTAAGAAATCACCAGCATACGTCAAGATTAATTTTAAATGCTGTTATGCAGAATGGCTTTTTTCAATTTTTGAGGATATTCACCTTCTTTTAGAAATATTCCTATGACGTTTAATTAAACAGCATCACAGTTGCACTGAAGATTAGGTAGTTTTATCTCGATCTAACATTCTAAATAATAGCTATGTTCTGACTTGCGGTGAATCTAATGCAATATTTCGGGTAATTAATAGTCAAGTCTATTAATAATGTTTTATGAAGTCTATCTTCTCACTCTTCGTTGTATTTATTTTTTGAATCCTCGTAATTATTCTTTATAATAATTCGAGGTACTTTAACTTCCCTGCGCCTAATATTCGAAGTTGTGAGGAAAGTAGACACTCATTTTTGAAATAGTTAGTTGGTGAATGGAAGAAGCCAGAAACAAACTTGAAGCAAGCTGTAACTGCAAAACATGTTGGAATGACGATATAAGCCAAGTGACATTCGGTATTTGGATGTCTTGGTTTACGAATTTGAGCTTTACGAATTTGTTTTGCAAATAATTTTGTTATTACACATGCTATTACTGATATCGTATTCGAAAATCCATTTTTCCAATAACTTATGGTTTTACCAAAAGACTATTTCATGTCTTTCAAATTTTAACAAGGAACTTGTCCAAAAAAAAAAAGGTTTATTAAATATGCGACTTACAGCAATTGGAGCATCTACGCGCGGACAACCAAAAATTAAAGGAAGAGAATGGTGCATTAATACGTGTAATATCAAAACTCTCCAAATGAACTATCCAGTTCGCTGTTCTTTGGACTTCTTTCAATCATTACTGTCCTCCTGTAGACTGATTTATTTTCGAGATTGAAAATTTTCTGGAAAATGTATAACTGAGTAGAATGAGCAACGTTTTTAAGAACAGAACTGATCAATAGCTCCACTTATGTAATCACTTGTTGATTTGGACGTCCTATTTATTTTAGAGTTGTAATTGGCTTAATGAAATAATTTATTGCGAAAATGTACTGCTTGGTTGTATATGTGGTCCATATGTCTAGATTAAAAGATCGCTGGTTCTATAAAATTATGTAACGTTGCAGTGCATGTGAAGTGGGGACAGTTGCTTAACCTTATTGTTTTAGTTTCGTAAAGATGAGAGCGTAGTTTATCGTATTTCGCTCCAAAACTGTCTCATTAGTTTTACTCTGTAGTCATACCTATCTTGTGAATGAAGCACTGTGCAATTCAATATGTTGTTGTGATAATGGTGTTCCGATGTTTGAGTTGTTATTCTCTATTGTTATCCCCTTTGCTGTTTTTTCCTTCATTTTGGTTGCATATTTCTGTACCGCATTCATTTGTACCAAAGTTTGTTTGATAAGGTCCCCACTTTTTATTGACTGCCAGTACACAAGCTTTGCGGATATTCCTCGAGTTGATGCTGGGAGCTAATTGGTTTTTTCCTGCTTGTTTTTTCAAGTCTTCAGTTATTTAATAACATGCTGCAGGACGTTTCAGTGTATATCCAGCAGGAAGAGATTCAGCCTGACATATTCTTTTTTTTGTACTTTACTACTGTCATGGGAAATAGTACGATTTGTTTGCTCATATATTTATATTATTGTGATGCCTTACTTCTCGAGGAGTTATCTTAGTCTAAATATATCGTTCACTTACATATGTAGTAGCCTTAATGTGTGGACTCCACCAAGCTAATGATTCAGCTCATCTCTTAAGAAGAAACAGTGACTTAAAAGTTTCTCGAAAGATAGTGGAGCCCATATTACATTTTTTCCGCTAATCCGTTCCAGCTCGCTTTTATCTGCCGTGCATTTTCATTTGTTCATTTGTTTCTTGTTCTTTGAAATAGGTATTGAATATGGAATATTTCTGATTATGTCTTCGTCGTTTTTTTTTTTCTTAGTTCATAACAAAGGAGAATAAACTTGTAAAATATCGACATCTTTTAGATCAATAGAGATTACATAGGCAGAAGATAAATTCAACCCTTGATGAAAGAAAGATGGTTCGCTGAATTTCCATACTCTAGTAATATTGCGCTTAAATATGCTTGGTTAAGGTTGCTTCTAGAGTTACTTCTGGACACTACCTAAAAGCCATTCTGATTTCAATTCATCAGTCATTCCTCCGCAAAAGAAAACCTTGGTCGCTGTAAACACAGAGAGGAGCAAGACGCTGTAACGAAATCTTGAAGTCTCCAGGTTATACCCGTCACATTTATTGGTATAATTTGATGACAACTACTACAACTAGCCATAGCACTATGAAGTACCAGTTGTCCATAAGTTATGACAGTAATGTGACGAATATGAAGAAAATATGAAATGTGGTTTTGAAAAGAGGGTCATTTAATATTAGGATAACGAGTGCACAAGTTCTCTAAGCTTTTAGTTTAACGCTTCTCACGGTCGATGCTCTGATTCCTCGAATTTCACCTCCGTATGGAGTTAATTCCCTTCGTGCATCAGCTTTTTGTGAGTGTTTTTTGGTTAACGCTTTCTTGAACTGCTTCCTCTTTTTGACTCTTGAATGATGTGTCCCTTTCTTCCGCTTATTTTGCAAACCTCTATTCTTCTCAATCTAAATGCACCGCAGAGTAAGTAAATGAAGTAAACCAAAACACCTAATATTTTCCATTCATTGTTAAATTAGTGACTGTTAAATAATGCAGCTTTCTGAAATTTAGAAAAAGTTATTTGCTTTAGATCTTCAAAGAAAAAAAAGCAATTGTATCATTTTTCTCAATGTAATTTGAATCTAAACATTAAAAATAGCTTAATATTTGTTGCACTATCAAAAAAAATTCCGGGATTCTGCATATAAATCAAAGAACCGACTTGGTTGGTTATTGAACGTTTCACAGTCCCTTCCTTTATTTCGTCATTCCCAATTCGAACTTCACGATCCATCCTCTCATCTTCGATTCTTAACTGTTCATTTTTCTTTAAAATTCTTGACTTCTGTACAAACTCTACTGTTGGAAATGTATCCAACATATTCTCGAAATTCCTCGATTTAAGGTTATTTCTTATCTTTTGCAGAATGGCACTGTGTTTTTCAAGGAAATGCATAACAGCGAACACTTCCTATGACATTTAAAGAGCTTAAAACAAATACTGAAATATAATGTGCTAAAAGAGTCATAAAAACGAAGAATAAAAACTAATAATTACAATGCCAGGGCAGATATTACTCGATAATATAACATAAAGATTGTTTCCTTGTATACGTTCCAATAATTCAGACCCACTAGATGCTAACCAGTATTATCCTCATTACTATTAACAGAGCGTTCAAAAAGACGTAACATAAAAAGACTCACTTTCTGAAAAGTTAAAAGAGCCTGCAGAACAGGATGGCCAATAAATTTAGGAGCTTCCTGACATGAATTTCCAACTATTTTTATATGAAATGCAAATAACAAATTGGTCAGGTATCTGAAAAACATGACTTGAAACGGATTTGTTCCTTTTTAATCTTACCTGCTTATCCAAGAAATCCAAATTCCAGAAAAATTTATCCTTATGTTCCTATTTTTTCGATCAATTATGTAAATTGCAACGAGCAAGATAGCGAATCATTTGCATTTTTCAGAATGTTCTCATTCTTATGGAAATCAAAAATAAGTAAATGAAAAGCTTTTGCGTTCCGGAAACTTTCCTTTTCTCACCTACTGATTAAAGTGTAAAATACAAAAACAATTCATATAACACAATTTATCGATGGAGTCGATAAAGCAACTGATATTCCTAATTTTATGAACTTTCCTTCAAACTTTTAATTCCTATGAAAATAACAGTAACAGCAGAAATTCAAACTAACAAGAACATAAAATGGTATGTTACTTTGCTTTTTAAATAGAGTACAACAGCCCGAAAATAGCAAAATGTTACCTCGAAAATACGTTGACTGCAAGAAGTAGTTGCTTTTCCAACACTAAGCCCGGTCGAACATGTTTTAGTGAATGAGCTAAATCCAACAGAGGAAGCACATCGGTTAAGAAATATGCTCTCTGAAAATGACGAAAATAATTATATCAATAGAAACAAGTTTCCAGTTTCTGAAATAACCATCCAGTACTATAACCTAGTTAAAATAAAGAAAAAAAGAAGCTTCTTGAAGGGTCTTTAAAATATCTCAATATGCTCTTACAATTGTTTTTTTTTTTTTTTTTGGAAATGCACCGAATAATATAAGCAAGTCTTCATTCAAAGTAAGGTAACTAATATGCAGGTTTCAGTGATTTATTAGAATTTTTTTTATCTTCTAAGCTCTTGTATACAAAGTCGTTCAGATTTTCTGATTGTTCTAATTCACTCAAGGAAATCTTGCCTTTGCTTGGTACTCATTAAATATCTGCTTCAAATCAGGATTAACTTTTAAAAAGTATTCATATCGTTGTTCTGCAGTCATGCTTTTGCTATCTGAGAGCTCGTCCAAATCATGAGTGGTTTCCTGTTCCTGCAGTTCATCCTGAAAATATTGTCAACAATGTAATCAGGTTAACCTATCTAGATTTTGATCCTGCTCTTTGGTACAAACCTGGAATTGCATGGGCAAAAGGCCAAGAGCAGCATCTAGTTTCTTTTGCCTTGCAATAGCGTCTTCCTCCTCCAATTCGGCTAATTCCGCTTCCGTTTCATTCATGCCACCCCAGTCCTCGTCGACATACGAAGTGTTGTAGAAACTTCTCCGACCACTACCCCACTTATCCGCCGAAGGTAAGACTGAAACTATAAGTTCTCGTTTCCTGTTCATAATTATTTCGAAGAGCAACTAGTGATTAACACTCCTACCCAAATTAGTAACTAGTTCACCAGTAAACTGCACATATGACTACTTTCACTCTTCGAATTCCTTTTCTTTCTTTAAATTCAACTTAAATTAAGATATCAAACATTTTTATAATAAACCCGATTCTTGATATCGTTTACAGATAATATTCCGTTTAAATGAAAATGCTAACAACTTTTAACATTCAGACCGTTAATGCAAGAAATGCACAAAAAAAATCTAGCTAACCACACTAAAGATCACAAAGACTTACACTTCTCGACGTTACTTACATCGTCTTCATCAGTATCCGAGAAAGAATTACTGTCCTCTTCATTGTCATCATCATTAGATGAATCCCCTTCGACGTTTAACACCTCCACGCGCTTACGAGTCACAGGATCTCTCCTTTCATTATCAGATATATCAAGTGACATGTGATGACGATCGATTTCATCGTAAATCTCGTCACTATCTTCTTCCGAACTCATTCCGTCCCGAAAATAAGCAAGAATAATTCAAGCAAATTTAAGAGAACAGGCCAGTTCTTCGTTTTTGAAGGAATAAAGTCAAGAAACAAAAATATTCGCCACTAGATTGGTTGAAGTTTATGGATTTAAGGATCATGAAATGACACCATGATTTAAGGATATTATGACTTCTTGTTTACATTTAAAGTATAAAACCGTCACTCCCTCGTATTTTACGGCAATTTGTTGTGTACATCAAAGGTGAACTTGATATTTTTACGGTAAAACATGAAAATATTTAGAAAATTATTACCAGCCGTCCTATTTTCACCATAAAATAACTTAAATAAACCTTTTTTATCTTTTTTTAAAAATTTTATTTCAGTCTTCTACAGATGAAGGATAAACGATAAAAAATGTTCTAAATCTTCATTGAGAAAGGGAAAACAAGAGATTCTGCCAACCAAACCTCGACCGCATTCTTTCAGATGTCGCTTCACCAGTGAACCAAGTCGTTACATATTCGTTGCATGCCACCAATAATGAAATGGGTTTTTACGGCGGGGTAGTTTGAATTCGAGGGGTTAGGGTTTTCTTCAAGTTTTGGGTTTGGGTGGCACGAAATAGGTAAGTTGGTGGAAGCATTGCGAAATTATTCCACGTAGGACAAGAAATTCTTGGATTATTTTCTAGGACTAAGATCTTCATTGCCATCAATTCTAGAGCTATTTTTAAAACTTCAATTTATCCAATTCCTCCCCACCTCCGCTCTCGTCCTTTTCATCACCTCTTTGAAATATTATCATTCTTTACGATCAAATAAAACCGTTTTCAAGCATTACGATTGTTTGAAATTGTTGTGGGAGACAACTAATCTTCCTTTATATGAATCCGTAAAACTCGTTGGAGTCCGAAATCACTGACACATGGAAGAACAGTAATGTTAACAAAGGGTTAACGTCTCGAACAAATTGTTGGTGTTAGTACCGGAAGGGGTGATTCAAATCTGACCTGTCTTTTTCAAGAACGTAGGTGTTTTTAAAGAGGTCAAAAAGTAGATTAAGCATGACCTAACTTTAGAACTTTACTGTAGTGACAAGAATAAAACAGGAGAGAAACTGTGGGAAATATATTTAGCCAATTAACATTGTAATTAGGAGTTGAAATTGCTAAGGACTTTCCTTTAAACCTTTATATGTATGATTGAAAAGAAGAAGATAGAGTGAATTCGATCCCTGAAAGAGATGAAGTGAATGGCTTTTAGTTGGGGAAGACATCAGAGATTCATTTAAGGAAATAATTTTACAATTTTATATAGTTATGCTGTAGAAAGAACGTAACCATATGGCATGCTCTAACTTCATTTTCCCTTTCTTTGAATGTAACGAACTTCTGTGCAAATAATTCTATGCAAATGATAAGCAGGAAACCGAGGCTTGAAATCACTTATGAACAAAATACATGTGTGGAATTATAAAAACCTGATTAACTCTTAATTGAAAGTTAAGTGTCGATCAACATCTGGATAACCTTAAGTAAATTGAACCCTATATAGTGGTTGAGCGATCTGGCAACTTCTATAATTATATGAATTGCTGACAAATCAATATTGTTATTGTGGAGACTAAATTAACCACAAATATAATTATGTGCATCATTTTACTGATGACTGAACATGTAATCGATTGGTGCATTCCGGATTAGTGAGTGCTAAAAAGAATGTTTCAGGATATGTTCTGGTCGAGCGATCTAGCAGCTTCTGTAAGTAAACTAGATGAGTTATTGAAGAATAATACCGCAACATTAGCAGATGTGTTGGAAGATGATTATGCGATACAGGAAATTCGTAATGGCAACCATCAGCTCATTAATTTGTACGTTCGAATTCACCCTTCTAGTCTGCACTGTTTGGTTGCTAATTGCATGAGATTTTCACCATTACTTTTATTGTCTAATGATGGATTTCCTGGTTTTTCGACATCGCTTGTTTTGCGGTGATGATTTGGTGGATGTTTGCATGATATTATCCATCACATTACCATATTCGAGTGATTCGATTCCGTAAATGCCAGGGATATTTTAAAACACGAACTTTAAAGCTGCTTGCGAGTTTTCCCATATTCATAATAGTATTGTAGCTTAGTGACATGGCAGTATGAACCATATTCACCATATGGATGGTTTTTAATGATATCATCTGTTACAGTACTAATGGCACTAAGCAAACGAAGCCTAAGAAAAACCTTCAATTTTTATGAACTTCGTAAACAGTCCGTGTATTGCAGTTTAACAAGACAAGAAGTAATAGCACAAATGATCAAAGGTGCATTAGAGCCAGAAATCGATGAAAGATTACCACTGAAAGAACAGTACAAGTACTTTTTTGTTGTCTTTCCTCACGGTCGCTGAACTTTCAAAAACTTACATAGAACATGCATATTTTAAAGAGTTTGAATAAATGTAGAGAATGAGTTAATCATTTAGTGATTTAGTATCAGTTATGTTGTTGGAAAGATTCAGACCTGAAGTTAGTGATTTCTACTTACAGAAAAGCTCACTTGTGCGCCGAGATCTTATCGATAAATAATGAAGAGCTTAGTAGGGCAGTTATTAATAACGAAGAGGCGTGCAATTTACTTTTTGATTTCCTGGATAGCAGGAAGTTAAACCATGTCATTGTCAATTTTTATATGAAAATATTCTCACAAATTATTAGTAGATTCCCTGATCAGGTATGCATTTACTTCATTTACTTTTTTCTACCAAATATCAGTTTATTATAATGTAGGAATAATTTTGCGTAAAGTAAGTTATCTTTCGGGAAATAAGGTTAATAAGTCTTTTAGCCTTTAGTTAGTTGGGTTTTAGGAATCCTTCAGAATATTTTTTGTATTTCTATAGTGGGAATCAAACAATTCAGCTAGTCAGCTATTCAGCTAATGGGTGGATTGAGTAACAGTACTATGGACTGATTTCTGACATGATCTAACCGCCGTTACATCTCTTCTTGGAAATAGATTTTGCTTACTGATTTTTAAGGTATAATTTCCAATTAGTCAATAACTAAAACTTTTTATGTTTGCTTTATTTGCATATTTTATCAAAAAAAGTGCTAGACAAAGATTTTTAGGTGAATTTTAGGTATTTCCCCGCATGAAGGAAAGTCAATTTTTGATTCATTGTATGAGGAGTATGAATCATTCGGCTGTTATGGAATTGTTGTATCGTATCGTTAGTGGCCTATCAAATGTCGAGCAGCAGGATTATATTAAGCAGGTATCGATAAACTGATTATTTTCTGATCGTGTCCTGTTGCTCTGCTCACATCCTTAGAATTATGCTGGCATCAGCAAGCGTTTTTTTTTTTTGAGTGTTAAAGAAAGCTGGTATATTTCAGTGGTGTGCGGAAAGTCGAATGGTGGAAAGCCTCTGCGATCTTCTTGTTCCTGAACAACTACCTGTTGTATGTTTTATTATTGTCTCAGTTAGAATTATCTAAAATTCTCGCAACTTCTAGTATCGGAACGAGGGAAGATAATGGAAAAAAAATTCTTTACTCGGCTATCATTTCTCAAATTGATGTAGTTAAAGTTAATCATTAATTGCTTAACTCTAATGTGTGCTTAAAAGCCGTTTCTGTTTAACCATTTTAGGTTCATGATAACGTTGGTCATTTATGGAGCGAACTGGTACGTATGTTACGTGATATGCAATATACCGCAGAATGCAAGCGGAATGATTCTTTGTTGGAGAGTTTGCAGTCGGAACGGAATGTGCGGCATTTAATGAGTCGTATGTTACCTGACAATATGGAGCAGCGTCGTGATTCTGTTATTGTCAATGCTGCTGCTATTTTGATTACCCTTTTGGAAACTAATTTTATCCCTAATTGGTTTGCACTTTTTTTTTCTTTGGACACTGTGATATGTTGATATAGAAGATACAGTGCCCAACACACTACGGTGCTTTAATTTGTTCCTGTTGAGTTTTTAGGATATGTAGAGGGCCCCAACAAAGGTCAAAGAGCCTACAGTAGAAAAATCTATAGCTTAATATTACCTTTTCAAAACTCCACAGACTAGTTTTCCGAGAGAATCACTGTATCTAAGTTTCTCTGGAAAGTAACTTATATTCCATTTAATAATTTTCTAATTTTCAGTCCCAGTCATCAGTTGGGGATGGAGGATCGTGGTATTCAAGCTCAATGGTATGGTGGTGTTCCGGTTGCGGAAAACGAACTAAACGGTACCACGGTTTGGCAGCCTGATGCAGGTCACATAGTTGAGACAATCGTTGCTGCCTCAGCTGATCGGATTGTCAGTGTAGTAATTGATTCTCTTAAGGTATTGCACAGATAAGCATTCACATGGAAACATATTATTAAGAAAGTTTTTTGGTTTTTTTTGTGAATGATTACTTCTAATAGGTTTTTTTGTTATTTTCATGTATTTTTCATCCTTACTTCTGCTACTAGTTCAGTAGAAAAAATTACTGGCATTAAAAACGCTTTCGTTCTTTGAAATGCTGAAAAAGCTGTGAAAACCGTATATATAACCTTATGTTGACTGTATGCTGATCTTATGATTTGCATCCTACTAATTCTAACACAATGATATAATATGTGTTTTTTTCATTGTTTTGAAAAATTAATTCTTCTATTAACATTCATACTCAAGTATATTTGTTTGTAGATAGGAGATGGCAATATAAAGATATGCAGCGATACGTGGTGCCCACTGATGCGATTGTTAGTGCTAGTGCTGGATACAAATCATATGGCAACACATCAGGCTATTTTGGCAGCATTTTCATCTTTCTCAAGAAGCCCATTCAAACTGTTCCTCACTTATATCAACACTCATCCTCAGCTTACACTCTTTCAAAACCTTTTACATCGAGCCATTGCTTATATTCTTTATACACTTTCGCCTTCTCCCTCACCACTTATACAGTATTTAATTAAAGTAATACCTCGAGAAGTTGCATTCTTTATGTAGATTATAGGCATTTAATATTGATTACCTAATTAGTGGCCGTAACTATATGTTGTATGATTGTAGTTATTAATTAAGTAATCTTTATTAAACATTTAATCTTTTGGCAAAACATTCAATTCAATTGCGAAGTCTCATTTTTCATTTCTTCATTGTATAGTGAACACTTCAAAATAACTGCGGTGAGGATGTGAACCTTGAAGTTAAAGTTGAAAAAAAAAATTTCTTATAAATTATAAATTAATTAGGTTACAATGAAATAGCTTTGTTATTTTGCAAGCTTTTTTTTGAATTCTTTGATTTTATAGAGCTGTTTTTTTAGGATGTGGATATATTAAGGCATATACTGGCTGGTTATGAGACATCACGAGATGATTTTCTTCACGGATCTTCAAAAAGAATGCTGCATGGTTTTTATATGAATCTTGCATTGTTAATCAAGTGTGCTTCTGAATCTTCATGCAACGCTGGGTGCATCACGCAGTTAATTCAAGGTAGACGCAGTTTCTTAAATGCGTGTGCATATTCTGGTATTAACTTTTGTCTTTATTTTTCTCCAACAAATAAAGGAATACAGTAGTATGAGCACAGATATAAAGCTGATAACATTTATTGCTGTGTTTCTAGAATCCGATCAAGCTGCTTACTGGGAAGCTTTCTCAGAGCAAATAAAAGAATATGAAGAGAAAAATCGTGGTGACGACACAGGTATCACTCCTCCACCATCGAGTAATATCGTTGATACGGCGAAAATTGACGCATGTGATGTCCCTGAACCTATGGTCAGTGGTGCTGCAGAGGTATTCTAATTTGATCTTACGTATTTTTCTTTCTTATTTTTGAGTAGAGTTTTTTTTAAACCTTTTTTTTGGATAGTAAAGGTTTTTACTTTTATTTTTTATAAATTTCTTATTCGTCTTTTACGATTTTTTGCTGTTTGTAAAATGGCCCAAGATTGCAGAATTAGATAATAGGAAGTTTATACAAGTTAAATTATTTCGAAATTACAGTTAATGGATGAGTATGAACAGTATTTAATACCTCGATCTTTAGCAGAGGATGTTGCAATATCATTCCCATGCTCTTCTCATAACACTGAGTATGCAAATTTATTTTCTACATAAAATATCAGAACTATAAAGTTTTATTGTCCATGTCATTAAAATAATAATGTCGCTGGTGTAAGAAACACCTTATCATTAAAGTACTATAAATGGATAAGTGTTATAAATTTTCTAGCATTATCATAAATTAGCATGTAAATTTTCTATCAGTATCATAGGTCTTTCGTTCCAGGGTGCCCGTGAATGTGTATCTTTTTTATGGAAAGAAATTTTTAAGCAAGAAGTTTTGCTCCTTAAATATTTTACTTATTTGAGAATAAATAAATACATTTATATTATTTTAGTTACGAGATCACTGATTTCACTTCGGATTGCGGCATTGCAAAAGATTTTGCTAGCATCGTGAGTTTCCTCTTTTTTTTTTTCAACTTTTAAGTTTCTGAACTCACTGTTTATAGTGATAAATGTTGTTTAGGGGAACGAAGATGTGTTTGATACAATGTGTGCATTGAAGATCGATACAGGTATGGAGTCAGAAGACGGATGGCTAAGGACAAGCAATTCCAAGGTATCTTAACGACTCACTGAAATTGCAAGTCAAGGGATGGGAAAACGAAATAAATTTCCACTACATAGAGTCTATATATTTGTTTGTATAGTAATTAATTTCGTGTAGGAAATAGATAACAAGACAGCTAGCGATAACAGAGAGGAATCAGGATCGAAGCTTTCCGTATTTTGGGACAGTGCTGCTCCTATGCTTAATTCTAATAAAGTTGCTGCCAGCGATATTCCTGAGGAAAATGAAAGAGATGCATCAAAGGCGAATGTAACAAAGGAAGAGAAGAAAATATCAAAATGTGTCATAGGTTACTTTTTATGAATCTTGTAAATCTAATTGTTTGATAGGATGCATTATATTATAAAAAGTTTTGATTGAAAGAGAATTATCATTCATTTAAAACATGGTTTCAGAAGATAAATGGCCACAGGCTTCGTCAATGTCCTCCATGGATTTCGGCAATTGGGCTGATTTCACATCCATGAAGCCTGACGATTGGCCTCCACCACATTCTCAATCCGAAGATGACGCATGGAATGAGACTGGTGAAGACATATTTCTCAGTCCTGCAGCAGCGGCACTTAGTGGTGGCATCGCATCTGTAATTATGGCAGGAAATATGAAGTAGGTTAACTTTAATTTTAATTATTCCTAGTATCGTACGGCAATTGCACTTCTTGCGTTTTGTTTTTTGAGTAGGTTTTTGAGTATGGAGTGATGGTATTCATTATTAAGCTGGTTTAGTACATACTGTACAACTAGCGATGAATTAAGACTTCTGACGTAAGTTGTTTCTATTCTCAATTTTTCTCAATGAGTAAAAAGCGAATTTACTTATTCATCATAATTTGGAAATCCTGTGTACGACTTATGAATTCCATATTGCACATAAATTATGTTTTATAAACTCAGCAAAATCTAGAAGCATTTTTCTGCCCTGCTTTGTTGCATATCTATTAGAAATTGATCTGAGCTTTTCACTGACTGATATGAAGTCATGGTGGGAGTCGCATTGTTTCTTTCCCGATTGATATTAAATGTTGTTGTTTGCATTTTGAATGTTATTTATCTTTTTTGTTTTTTTCAAAAGAGCAAATCATAGCATTTTTCAGAGGATCCGATTCAAACAGTTCAGAATAATAAAGTGCATCATTTCATTTTGGGATCAAGAAGAGAATTATTTATTATAGATTACGTTTGATTATTGAATGTTTAAATTAGGATTATGTCACAAGGTTTTTATTCAGTATTTAAAAATATGTCCTATGTTGCTATATTATGATGTACTCATTTCACAGCCAGTCTTTTCATTTTTCCTTTGTAAAATTTCCTCTACTGAATTTTCATGTTGCAGTTAACATTGAGTTTTCGATTTATATGAATATGTTTTAGAAAAATAGGGCCTTCTGAGGTTTTTGTTTAAAGAGAATTCATAGGAACAACCGTTTGGAAGGATTTTATGTACGTTCTGTTACAGTTAGGTAATAAACTGGATGACAGTGATCAAGTGAATTTGGAGTTAAACTACGTTATATTCCTGAATACAATTTTGGTAGAAGTGTACATGCATGTTCGTTTTATTTTTAGTTTTTTTGTTTTTATAAGATTTTTGATTCATTACGGGAATATATTTGAATATAGATAGGATAGAATTTACCCTGGGAATAGGATATAATTCGGGAAAGTGAAAAATTTAGGAAGGTTTTAGAAATAGAAAATTTATCGTTACTGTGCTCTGGCGATTATAGTGTATAAGCACTGGTTTTTTTTATCGTTTCTGAACGCTTGAAGCTGTTGAGGAATAAACTTATATGGCACAATCAGCTCCATATGCAGAAATGCACGTTGCGCGATCCTTATCCATATTTAAAGTGGAAAAATATAACGGTATGATGAGACCTTTCTATCACCTCTCTTTTTATAGAGTTGATTGTTAAAAATTTTCTACCCTTTTTTTCCGTGAAGTCCTGATTGTTCCCTTTTCACCATCGGCATCTAAAATTTAACTATGTGATAACGAACTAGCAGGTATCACTCTGTTGCCTTCCATTAATTTTATATCAATCATGTTGCATGCTAAATTTAAATTTATTGGCATATGTAAAACAGTTCATCACTGTTGTGAGTTTGAAATATTCAGATTATATTTATCAAATTAAGTGGATATAATAGCGGTCAATGGTAAAATTCCAGGTTTTGTTGACGCTTAATACTAAAGTCCCACCTGTGGATCAGTTAAAGGAATAAATTTTGGAAAGCGGTCATGGAACAAATGGACGAACAAGAAGCGTGAGACGATTTTTACAAGTAAAAGCTGAAGAAAGAGCGAGGATCGAATTCAAAATAATACAGTCTAGGTAGGAGTGGTGAAGTACTGTAGACAATAGGGAGGATGTATCGTTGCAGATACATTAGTGTTACTTTTTATTAACACTTGTAGAAGGGTGAAAAAAGGATGTCGAAACGAAAGGTATTACTGATGGGGAAAAGCGGCTCTGGTAAGACTTCAATGCGTTCTATCATATTTGCCAATTATATTGCGCGTGACACGAATCGTCTTGGACCAACGATGGAGGTGGAACATGCTCATGTTCGGTTGGTTGCTTCTCTTCCCTCGAAGTTGTAAGGAAATCTGAAATTTTAGTATCATCGTGATTACAAGTACGTCTTTCAGCGATTATAAAGGTGCACTTTGCATTTTGTCAGTAACTTATTTCTGTTTATAAACAGTCCTCCAAACGTAGCTGTTTTACTGTCTATAGCTGGAATAGGTAAAAATACCTGATTAATGACATATATTCAGTTTTAGGTGCAATGAACGAAACAAATTACCTTTTAAAAGCAAAAAACTTGAGTTTAAAAAGTCTCTGAGTTTAACTATATGTATATATTTCTACTTACAATACTTCCAACTGCAGGTTTTTGGGTAATCTGGTATTGCATCTTTGGGATTGTGGTGGTCAAGAAGCATTTATGGAAAATTACTTAGCTTCACAGAAAGATCAAATCTTCAAAAATGTCCAGGCATGTATTCTGTTTTATTATTTACTATTGCAAATCTAAAGTTTGATTTATCTTAAATCATTAAAATTGTTGTAGTGACAATTACTTAAACGGTTAACAGTGAAGGCTTAACTTTTACTTTTGTATTTAAGTTGTTAACACCCCAGCATTGCTCAACGGTCTTTTCATCATTTTCTTTCTGTGTTTAGGTACTGATATATGTATTCGACGTAGAAAGTCGTGAACTGGAAAAGGATTATCGATATTACCAGTCATGTCTGGAAGCGCTGATTCAGAACTCACCAAATGCTAAAGTATTCTGTTTAATACACAAAATGGACTTGGTTTCTGAAGAACACAAAGATCAGGTGGGCAGTTATGTTGATCTATAAAATAATTTGAGTCCACCTGATTTTACCAATTGAAATATTTCTGGAAGCCAGTTTCTTCTCACTTTACTTTGCTACATTAGAGTTGGCACACTTACGCAATAGAGACAACTTTTGAAGAACTTAGAGTAATTCAGAGGGTTTGACACTTGTTGGATTTAACTTACATTTCTCTAGAGAGAGGCATAACTCTAAGTGTCCCTGAACTTTTTCTTTTCTTTAATTAATTGCTTGTTCCATACAACAGAGGTGGATGACTTTGTACAGTTTGAGTTTGATGTTTTAGGTATTCGCAGAGAAGGAGCGAGATATAATGTCCAGATCAAGACTTGCTGCTGAAAAATTTGGTCATGATAACGTCGTGAGGCAGTGTTACCGATCATCAATCTGGGATGAAACGCTTTACAAGGTATGTTTTCTTACTAGCTTTATTTTTCTCCATGTAACTTCTGTAAGTTCCAAAACTAAAACTCTTTCTGCTCAGGCTTGGTCGGCGATCGTTTGTCATTTAGTACCAAATGTTGCATCAATGGAAGCCAGACTAAAACAATTTGCTGTAATATTGGACGCTGACGAAGTTGGTTCTGTAATTTTTATTTCGATATGCAATATTTTACTCAGAAAAAGAAAATTGTTAAAGCTTTTGTATAATGATAAAATAACGTATAAGCAGTCATGTGAATCTGGGATGATTTTTTGGTTGTTTGTTCTTTAATTAAATATTTCTCCATGTTCTTAGCTTCTGCAGATTCCAAATCTTTAAAAATAATAGTATGGTTTCTGTAGTATATTTGAGCTGGTATTATTAGCATTTTGCAGGTACTATTATTCGAAAAGGCAACTTTCCTTGTGATAGCACAAGCACAAACCGTTCAGCATGATGACATTCACCGTTTTGAAAAAGTTTCAAACATCATCAAACAATTCAAACTGTCGTGCAGGTTCTGCATTTTAGTTATTGTTTAAAAAATATATGAGATAATGACGCAATCTAACACTTATCATGCTGATAAAGTTTCTTTTTGAAAGCTCCTCATTATCTTGTCCCTTTTCGTCTACTCCTAGTTGATGTTTATGTATTCCATTCCTAGTGTTCGTGGCTTGACATTATTTTGAAGTATTTGATGCATTTTCTAACTTATAGATATCACTTTAAAGCAGAAAATTCCTTGTTAATCATTTTCTTTTGTCTAAGTTTACTTGTTTGTACTTTAAGGAATCAGTGACGTAGTGGGCATAGTCTGGTCTCTTTCATTTTCACCGTATAATTTGTAATTAAATTAAGTTATTCTTTATTGATGTATCTTTGAAATACTCGAACCTTATTAATCGCGGACTTGGAATGCCAAACTCGGATATAAAGGAAATTTATAGGCTCCAAACTAATGACTCTATATAACATTATTTTTTTTTAATTTTCTTTTAAATAGGTTTAATTTTAAAAAATTTTCAAGAAATTTATGGATAATTCATTATTGTAGCAAGCTGGGTTCCCAATTTGAATGTATGTGTGTGCGAAATAGTAAATTTGCCGTATTTATTGATAGCTTTACCTGCAATACATTTATTATGGTGGTACTATCGGATGCAACTGTCTGTAAGTTACTCCTTATTAATATACGTTAACACTGTTGAGTTTTCTAGATGAAGAAAGGATATTCTTTCATCTTTTCAGTGAGCGTTGCTTCTAGCAAGCACAAAATTCTATCAAACACAAAAAAAGATATATATCATCTTGTATCATTGGCTCTCTGCTCGGAACCGAGGATTCATTGAATCGTGCAAATACTTGACTGGAATAAATAAGATTAATACACTAGTTTTTATATAGGATTTGTAACAGTTGATTATTTGGACTGTAATCATGATGGATGTAAGGATGCTTCTTCAGTAATCCATCTGCCAAGTTATCATGAATTAGTTCAATTTAAAAAATTTTTTAGCATCTGCTGCAACGTTAATGAACATAAGGAATGCTCGGAAACATTTTGAAAAACTAGAAGCTCGGTAGCGGTCAAAGTTCTTCAACATACACACTGCCATACTCCACTTTCATCTATTTTTCCCTATGGAACGAGCTACTACTTTGTATCATAATGGATTGAACTCAATTATCACAGCTTGAAGTGATATCTCAACTTACATCACATTTTATTACCATCTCCTATAACAGTTGTTTTTCATGTTATGTTTTTCAGTGCTAACATTTTTTATTTCCAGCTTGCTATGAATTGTAACTGCAGTGGCTTGAAACATGCTTAGATGGCTGTTTATCTACACATTTTCTTGTTTTTTCTTTTGTCATAACTTTTTCATTGCAAGTTTTTGATCTCTTTTTTTCATGGATATTTCTGGATTGTTAAATCTATTTTTTGCATTTGCCACCGTTTAGTGTAAGTTGTAATTTTCTTATTTCTGACACAAGTGGAGATAGTTTCAAAATGATCTTAATTTTCGGAGCTGCAAAGTGGGCTGCATACCTCAATTCTGTGAAGCGGTACTAACAATTTTTGTCCTCATCTTTACTTTTTATTGATGTATTTTAGACTTACATCCTGATTTTGGATTTGAATATTCTATTTATGTATCCAAAATGAAATTAATAAAGTTAACCTGTTGTACTATAAGTTTTCCTCAGGTTTTTATTTTAACATCTCAAATTCTTCGTGTTTGCGGTGCCTCAGAAATCAAGGTCTGGTGTAGGAATTCTTGTCATTCAATAAATTCCTCAGGATAAAGACTAGTTAGCAATATGTATATTGCTATACATAATCATGTAATTATGTATGACCGTGTTTTTTTAATAAACTGTTCTATATATTTTTAGCGAAATTTTTATCACCTGTTTGGATCAGTAAATATAATTTACAAGATTTCAAAATTATCAGGTTTTGGGACTTGTGTATATACAGAACGATTTCCATAAAATATACTGTTGCCTTAAATTTAAGTTTTGGTTCATAAATTTTTTTTTGCAGATTTAGTCAGTACGACGAAGAAATATTGCTGGTTCTTGCTGATGGTTTAGGCGCTTTTCAGGGATGGTAGGGGACGTATCATTATGGAATGCCGGATCTGTAATTATTCCTAGTGCTCTTATTTCTTATTTCCTATACCATATCATTAGGTACGTTGTTGTAGAATTAATTTTTTATTAGTCGAAAATTAGTCGAAAACTTTTATGTAATTATTCATAGCAGTATATATTAGAAAAATCAATTCATATTTTGTTGGAACTGTTCGTTATCGATAAGCAAGATTTATTGTAGGCCATTTTGGAAAGCGACGGTAAATTGTTGGTTTTGTAATGAGAATATTCGTGTCTCTTATCACAGTCAGAAAGCATTTATTTGCCCTAAATGTGGGCAGTATAATGGTTTCAAGGATGATGGCGATTACGATCGATTCATTCCAGAGCAAAAATATGAATTTCTAAATCCGACACCTAAAAAAATGGTTTTTTTCTATTGAGAATTAAAGAACTTTACTTGGCTTAAAACTGTAAATAGATTATTACTGGCTTATCACAGTACCTTAAGTGCTTTTATTGATGAAGTATCTACATAGGTTAGACCAGTGTTTGCTGTACTCCGAGATATCGTAGAGCAATTATGATAATAATGAATAATTTAGATATTGTCCTATTTTAACTCTTTCCTTTTGAATAATTTTAAGACGCTTGCACCTGAATTTAGGTTTGGTTTTAATGTCACCAAACATAGTTCAACTTAGTTGAAGACATTTTTTGTCCGTAATATCTTCGTTTTGTAATTCATTAAATCTCTATTTAATCATTTTTATTGTTAGCAACATATCGACAATATTAAAATGAATGAAAGTGCAGAATCAGTCACCAACAGTAGTTTATGTCAAGAATGCAACATGCAGCAGGCGCGTATTCAATCACAAATCAACAAATTTGAACCTCGAAATGAGGTTTTTTTTCTCACGTTTAAGTTTATAATTAGTTTTTTCGTCTCTGATCTGAGATTTTGTTGTGAATGACGGCTGCGCGCTAATAATATTCTATATATCACTTTTTTAATTTTTAATGTGGTTGTGCAATTTGAGGCAAATTTTGATGGCGAATTCGAAGTGTATAAAGCACGTTTACGTAGGAGCTATCCACTTTGCAGTGATTGTGAACAAGTCGTGCAAAGAAAATTGGAACTCGACAAGGTCGCTTTATATATTCCACATAGTTCATTTCCACTGTTGGTACTCTAGTGGATTAGAAGAGAAATTTTAGAAATTTGAATCAAACAGTTACATTTGGTTTTAATTTTGCTGAAGTTCAGATAATTTGAGGGATAAGGAAAAGATATTTCATCTTATCTTTTATTGCAGCACAGTAATAATAATAACAAATAATTAATAATAATAATAAATAGTGATAGCAATAATAATAGTAAATAATAACGATAATAAATAATAATGCTGCGAAATTGAAAACTTTCTGGTTTTAAACGAGTTTAAGGGGCAAAAAAAATTACATTTTTGATACAATTGTCTGTTTTTCTCGACTACTTTGTTAATGATTTGTTTAACTGGAGATCTGCTTTTATTGTAGAAATTTGGTTTAAATCAACTACAAATTAATCGTAGTGCTCCGATCTCTACTCCTACCTATCGTTATAATCAACTTTCACAGAAATATTTCTCTGAGGTACTTTCATTTTAATTTCAGTTTTTGAAAGGAGCTTTTACGGAATACAACTGAGCAATGATATGTGAGCTAGGTAATTAAAAATAGAATCTCAAAGATTATGGATGAAATATAGTTGCAAAATTTTAGTTTTAATTTTCTCATACAAAAAACATGCTAAGGATGCAGCTTTCCTTCGGGTAAGTTTGACGTCACTTTAATATTTGATTTATAGATCAGTGAAATACCACGGCGCAACCAGAGCCACCGACACCGTCGTGCAGCACTCTTTAACTGTGGACCTCTCTCGAATTGTTTAAATATAGTCACATTTTCTATTTCATGTTGTCTTTTCATTGTTTATTTGCTGCAGCTACAGAACAATACTACTACTTATGTGAGTTTTAATATTTTCAAATATTTGCGATTACCCTTTCCTTAAGATATTTATCACATTTTCTTTTGAACGAAACTACCAGTTGAAAGTTACAGACAACATATTTCAAATAATCTATTTTTAGTTGTTCGACTTGATTCAGTTGTTGCCATGTTACTTTCTGTCTTCGTGGATACCATTTCTGATGTTCCATGTTTCGAAGATAATTCTCCTTGGTCTCGGTTCGCATATTATCTCAGTAATTGTAATGCATGCTCGACGATCCTTGCCTGATATTGTCTCACTCTTTATTTGGTTAGCATCCTTCTTTGTAATGATTACTATGAAGTGTACTGGATGTTTGAAGAATATTTCTTATTTTTTTAGGTATTTAACAAATTTTTACTGCTTTTACAATAGGTCTCCAAAAAAGTCTTCATCATCTGTGTTGTTAATTGACAATACAGTCAGAAATGTGGTTTTGCATTATTGTGTTCTAGTTTTCATGACTTCTACATCATGTATTTAATATTGATTAATATTGCTTAATATTTAATGTTAATTTCATAGCATCGTTTTTCTATTCAGAATACTTACGTTGCAGTTTAGTTAGTGAACAGTTACTGATTTAAATATGAATAATGATTTTGCGTTTATTCTAATAGTAATCGTTAGAATGAATGCTAATTTTAGGTGCGTGTTATTATTCCTAAAGAGTAGTGGAGGTGATAAACAGGAACTACTTCTTCCGCAGTTAAGTTTCGTGTCTATACTGTGTATAGTTTCATTCGCTGTTGCTTTTTTTCCTCGAAAATTATTGCATCGAAAACGGCCGAACAATATCATACAAAGGTAGCTATTAATATTTGCTAGCTCGAGTTTTGAAAATAGTTCTCATTTATAATGATAACTGCTTGATTTATAAGCATTATGAACATTCCCGGCATGCAAAGACCTTTCTAGTTGTATTACGTTTGTTTAATAATTCATTTTATGCTATGAAATTCTTAGTTTTAGTCGATACAAAAAAATTTTTAGTGTCGAATTTGAAAAGAAAGAAAAAAATGAGACGTGGAAGTAGTCAGATTCACTTTTTAAACTACCGTGTTTCACTGTCAGTTAACGTTGACCCATAAAGGAATCAATATTCTTTATTATATAAATTTTTTAGTAGCGCATACGTTTACATAATTGCAATAAATATGAGGTTATTTAATACGTAAGGATATGTGATATTTTCAGTGCTTTCTCAATTGCAAGTACTCCATTATCTCAGTGTAGTAGTCTATCCAAGCATACTAGTAGGAGTATATCCTTTTCTGAAAATGTACGAGATAGAACTCTGCCATCACACGAATCAACACCTGCAAGAGAATTGGGAAAACTCTTCAATTCCTTGTCGCTTGGTGATAATTTAAGTCCTTCCAAAAGGACACCAATTTTACAACAACGGCGTGGTAATACTTTGAAATAAATTGTATTTTTAAATTTCCTTTTCCATGTTTTTGCTAGTCATTATATGCAAATCTCAGTAAATTAAGGGCTTTTGCCATAATTTCATTAATAAGCGCATAACTTTCAAAGGTCCTTTCGATTCTATGAAGAAACCGGTATTGGCAGAACCTCGTTTACGAATTCGTGATGCACGAGAGGGAATGTTTTTGGATAGTGAAATGCATCTTCCTTCCTCACGCTACGTGAGGTCATTTGCTCCGTCAACGGTTACATCAGTGAGTTTGACACCTGGTTCATCGAAATTCACATTATTTAATATCATTTGTGTGTTGGGGATGCTATTAAGTTTAGCTTTAAATGTTTTCATGTTTTGTAAACTGCTTTATTCTTCAAAATCATGAATATCATTATTGTTTATTAAGCAATATAGTTAAACTCCATATCACTTTTACTATTTATTTATTAGGTTTCATGTTAGTAAGTGATAGGTGATGAATGCTAACGAATATTATTGGTATTAAAAGCATTGCGTTAAGAATAAAAACGAATGCATGATTAAATGAAATGATATTTAATTTATAGAAGTAGATAATACTTTATTCCATGAGTTGATTGATTTTTTGAACAATTTTTCTTTTGCATATTTTTATAATTTACTGGCATTTTGAGCGAAAATATAGAGTAAAAGGGTTAAAATTTTAAATTCAGTTTTGAATATTTTGGGTGCAGAAATGCTTGCTGTGTTTTATGTTCTGGTTGTTCATTTTTTTAAGGACTATGAAGGCTGCGTCACAGTTTGTTACTTTTGCATATTTTCATGTTGTGTTTTTTTGAATAAGATCCCAGTGATTTGTTTTTAACACCTGTTATTGTTTTTTGATTAGTTTCGATGTTATTGCTCTGTCATTGCTCTTCATTGCTCTTTTAGTTTCGATGTTACTGCACTCTTATTGCTCTTGAGGAAAGAGATAAAACCTCCTTTCTCAAGAAATATTTGTGAAATGATTATTTTATGTATTTTATGACTGGAATAACAGCTTTTTAACTATCGATGTGGAATCAAATGGGTCAATAGAATCAATCTAAGATGATTGGAATTCTCAAATATATAAATGATTATTATAAAAACAAAATTATAGATATCAATGTAAGTAGGAAGAGAGTGCATATTTGAAATAGTCAATAGTACTGCCCTTGTGATGTTCCCAATCATTCATTCTTCACATTTCCGTCTTGTCATGTTCATATGGGCAATAGTAGGATCTATCTCCATAGAGATTTATTTCAGTACCCGACTTCCTCATAACGGTAGCAGTTGGGACTAAATCTATAGTCAACTTTTTCAATTGTAGCATTATTGCAACTATTTTCAACAGAAGCCGTTTATTCTCGAAGAAGGTAACATTTAAGTATTTGAAATATTATTATTTCAAAAAAAAAAAAGGATTATAATGTAGATATAAGAATTGATTTTAATTGATGTTATTTGGTAGGGATATTTTTCTAATGAGTTTAAGGAAATAACATTAGGAATGAATGATGAGCACCGATGAGTAGTAATTTGTAGATGTTCTTTTCATTCAAATATATTTGTCTCTGAATTATTTTCATGATGCAGAAATCCTGAAATAGTGCAGTAAGATAGTGTTGCTATTCGCTATATATAATATTTGTATGGCAGTAACAGAATACAATAAATACTGTAACTCCTGACACTTAACTGAGGACAGGTGCTTCCTCTCAATGCTTTAATGAGAGAAATAATAAAATCTACGGACGAGTTAGGCAATTAGTATCAAAAACATGGAAAGATTAAGGCAGACTAGGTTATGCCGCTTTATAGATCGACAAGTGTTCTGCAAAGATAAAGGGAACTACTAATAGTTAGAGGAAGAAACCGTGAACAGTGCAAAAGAACAACTTAAGGTGAGGAGTGAGGGTAATATTGTACAATATGGAAATCATGTGAGCATCAGCCGAGGAGTTAGAAGGTAGACTGATTCGTGATGATCAAAGGTTAAAGGAATTGGTCGAGGTCAGCCATGCAGGTGAATATGCTATTGGGAGTTGTAGAGAATTGCCCGATAATTTCCTTTACTGTTCTATTTTAATGAAGTAATTTGAATTCCAATGACTTATAAAAATAAAAAATCTACCGAGACTCATCGATTAGTTCCATCACTTCTCCGAATGGCAATGCTTATTGCTTCCTTCAGCGCAACATTTGCCCACCGTGGCATCCTCGTGGTCTTTCTCTTGATGGGTACCAGTACTGCCACCATGGCATGATCCCACACCTAACATGTAAAAAGTACCGTATAACCAGGAAAAATATATCATTGAAATAAAATGATCTTTTCTCACTTATTGGATATATTGAATCCCTTTCTAGGCAGCAGTTCAATTAATATGTTTATTGTATGCTTATAAGAAAGAAATGGAAATCATTTATATCGTAGGGTCAAAGGGTCAACAACTACCATCTGCTTGCAAAAAATGACCAGGGAAAATTACCCGTTCAATATAAACGCAAACCATCCTCAGTTATCTTTTTTGGATTATTATTTGCTGTCAATTCGTTAACTTGAAGGTTAATAGATGAATGAGTATTCGCAACGTAGATTAGATATGAACAACCGTTGTTTTATATTTCTTTAAACAATCCAAAAACGATCACTTAAATTTGAGATGTTATTGAGGCTCATAGGTGATGTGACTGACACACGTGAAATGTCATAAAAAGAAAAACATTGTTGTGTAATAAATACTCTCATGTACTGTATTTAAATAAAAGTACTTACAAAATTTCAGATATTCTTCTGTCAATTTGCAAACTTCACTAATTTTTTCATAATATTTCGAAATGTAAAGAACTATTGTAGAAAAATTGCGCAGTATTTTTTTCGAAAAGTTATCCGGAATTTTGATGAATGAAATTGTGAATTTAACTATCTGATGCTCATACTGTAATAGTGGAAAGCATAAAAATGATTGACTTACATTTCGGTTTCCCAGCTGATTTATCGGGACATTCCTTACATGTGCATTGTTTTCCTTCATGACATCCTGAAAAAAATAGTAAAATGAAGTGCGGTACTATGTTCCGCAAAGAGCGTATTGCAGATCAGTTTGGGCTTAGATTCCTAAAGTAAAGTCTTCTAGAATGGTATAGTGAGAATAAATGTTTTGGTATGAAATAAATTTCCTCCAGGTTTAAAAGATAATTCTAATGGATAAATATTGATTCAGTATAAAATCATATGGGAAATCTCAATCAAAACTGTTTATAAAAAGTATTGAAATTTGATTGATAATTTCCAAACTAATAAGATTTCTTTTTATAAATTTGTAAGTTTTTTAGTTTGTTATAATATAATCCTTAAACTAGAAATGTTTTAACTGTAGCAATTCATTTAATCATACTTTCATCGTTTGCTTTATTATGTAGTAACTTCTGCCTGATATTTTTGGATCACAAATTTACTTTTTAGAGATTACAAATAGAGCATATATCTTCTATGAAGCACATCCCTTTACGGTTATTTAATTTTTCCTTTCAGAGACTGGGAATGCAAGCTGTAACCGAAAAAAGCACAAAAGGACAGAGGAGTGATCTGCTGGATGACCATCTGCATGAAAGGACAGTTGGGGACATTTTTTTAATTAATTATCCTTGATACAGAGCACCGTCATTACAGTGAATGGATAGGAACTGAACCTTAACCTTTAAATCTCTTTTGGTCAATTTTATCCATAATACAAATGTAGGATGCAATTAACAAAAATAACTGTCATAGCATATTATCAATTAATAGAGCAGAAGGCAAGCAACCTAGCAACAGCAGCTCAACGAACTGTACTAATTAATTACTAGCTGTGAATTCATTCTCATCGATGGTACCACTTTCAATGTAATTGATTAGCTTTAACAGTATGAAAATAGAAGGGAGAATAAATGATGAAATGAAGTTAGTCATACCACATTTACACTTCGTCATATTTGTTGATATACCACTGTAATTGCTATCGACCTTCACAAATCCACTATCAAGAGAGCTGAAAATGTGATAGCAATCAGTGAAGTTGGAAAAGAACGGTTGTCGTCTTATTACCCTGCATAACATTTCCGAAATAAATATTATCGAGCGACGATTGTTGTTTATATAGAGAAAATGTTAACCTTATCATCATCATCATCACCACAAACTCTCCTTAGTTACACCCCTTTTCTCGCTCTTTCCTTCTTAATCAATTCAAATTTTATCAGCAAATCATACAAAGGCTAGAAAATGAGTCATAAAATAATTAACATTCTATTAATAGAAATGAAAAATTAGACTTCGTAATAGTTAACAATATTCACCTTATGCATTTTTATTCAATTTCATGTTATCATTGCTCTGTTTTGTGTTGAGAAAGTAATGATTATTATTATCGTATGATTACGAAAATGAGTGATACGATGCAATGGGTTCTTCATTTCACTGCAATGTTCTTATTTTTTCGTTTAGTTCATATAGAGAATGACGAAAATGATGGAAAGGAGAAAGATAGATGACAACAATATTCAATGCAATTAATTCATGGGACAGCTGTTCACATTTTCCTCTTGCTTCCACATCAAATTAAATTTTAGTTGAATTATTGCATTTGATCAGAAACATTTGATGATATTGTTGACAACACGACGATGACTACATTCACCTTCTTCTTGAAAGCAGGATCAGGAAAAGTATGCATTTCCATACCGGTTAGTACCAGTTCATAATTCTTTTTCCTTAAATTTTCTCTTGTTTATAGCGTTATGTGCCAAAAACCATGAAATTTCAATAATGAGGGAATGAATTCATTTTTTCCAATGAAAAAAGCATTTTATTGTTGAAATTACCGATGAAATACTTTTTCAAAATTAACTGGTTGAAAAATTCTCACATGACAAAAGAAATAGCAATGGTCAAATAATTTCATCGGTGACTTTCGTACCTTGATCTTAGTTCTGAGACAAATATAATCAGCATTTTTTAACCGGTAACGTTTAATACTTCGGCAGCAGTAAAAGAAGTACACAATCAAATTAAGGAAGTGAGCAAACATCAGAAAATAAGTAAGCTGTAGAAAAATAGGATCATATCATATTAGTTTCAACATATGTACAACGGACTTTGTACCTTGTCGTTGTAGCTTCTATTCAAAATAACTCTATAAGTAAAATAAAAGGTTTAATGAAAAAGTACGGAATTGCGTTAAACAAAATTGCTGCCAAAGTATTACGGTAGATTTTTTCTCAAGAATTTTTTTTAAGGTAAAAAATTACAGAGAAATGATTTCAATTGTTCAATTTTTTTTGAATGAAACAACGTGAAATAATATACGTATGGGCAGTTAATTAAATGAGAGAAAAGATTGATGATATAAAACTTGGAAGAAGATAATAACTGGATTAAAAAATATACTCTCTCCAAGACATTTTCAAAAACGGATATTGAATAAATATAGCTTTCTCCAATTTCCATTCATTTAAATGATAAACTGAAATATTAGTGGCAAGAAGTAAATTAATTAATGATTGATTAGGATTAAACAATAACGAGCTGACCATTCAAATGATGAAACAACACGATTATGTCAGAAGAAATTCATTATACCTGTGATCCTTAGATCGTTTTGTTTAATCAATGTATGATCAATAATTAGCATGTATCAGTTTTTGCTGCTCTTCGTTATTAGCGATAATATCAATAAGAGTTGAATTTTTCCACACAGTATGCAAATAAAAACCGGAAGCACCTTTCCGGTTGGAATGAAATTTTCGAGGATGCAAACAGTAATCAGTTGCTTATTACTGGAACGATACATTTAAAATAAAACACCAAGCATTGATATGCTAGAAATATATTAAAATGTAGCAGAAAAGATGGAATATAACGATGGAATAAAAAACAAAGACTGATATATCATTTACCTATGGAATTATTTTCAAAGACACAGAGAGATTTTCTGATTTTTAAAATGTTTCAGCATAGTTTACAGTAGTTTTAAATTTTGACCTTTACTTCTAAGGAAGGAAAAAGAGAAAATGCCATCATATTCACACAATTACAGATGATGGCATTTGTCATTGATCAATTTTGTTTTTCCTTTTCTTCTTTAGTGTTTTTTCTTGCAGTGTTATGTTTAATTGCTATCATATGCTGTCATTATCTCTTTTCTAATACAAATCCAATTTACATAAATCAAAAAGAAGGAAAAAATTACAAAAAATATTGTCTTTCTTAGTAATTCCATCAAAATGCAGTAATTCTGTAATTTGTGTTTTTCGAGGTGATAGTTTACTTCACAAATAGTATCATTTTCATTTCATTTTTAAACAAAGATTAAAATTGATAGATAATGCAAGTTAACGCATGCATAAATTATTGCATATTGCATGCACGTCCTCTGTAAATGTTAGATTTTTGACAGTATTATATTTGATTTACTGAAATATATATAAACAGTCCCAAACTATTTTTTCAATATTTTTTGGTAAAATTTTTGTATAGCTGTACAAGGTGATAAAATCTTTCTATCTTCTGCTGATTGATAAGCTGTTAAGCGTATTTGATTTTATCATTATTGTTAAAAAGATTCAATATGTGCAAAACATATCAGCATCAATCAATATCGTTGAATTCTATCTAAGAGAAAATATTTTTGCAGACACAAATCTAAGATAAATCCTTAAATTCTTTGAAATTTTTTCGAAAAAACTTAAAATTGTTTGAAAATTTTTGAAAAATGAAAATTTGCAATTCCAAATGTAAAATTAATATAATAAAAATGATTTGTGCTGCAATTATTACACCTTCTTTCATCTTTCAGTAAAATATGAAGAATGTACGATTTCTGATAGCAATAAAACCAATTAATTTAAAAAATTAAGAATTTCGGAGTCTAAGCTTTTTTTTTGAATCTGAATTAGTTCCTTCACGTTTTTTATAGGTCATATTATTAAATATTTATAGCTGTTGCTTTTGTAAAATAATTTATGCATAACTTGTTGAAATGTTAAAATCTGAACATTGTTCTAGGATTTCTCCGTTGAGATGGAGGAACTCGAAGGATTCGAGAGGCATTTCGGCACTTTTTTTCGAAAAGTAAAATGTGTAGGATTTTTTTTTTGATAAAACCATGTGTTGTAATTCAAGTTTAGTCGCTGCTCATTTAAAATTTCTCTGGGAATCGATCCTCGTTGTAAACAAATGCATCGCTCTTCGATCACACATTGAAACAACAAAACGATGGAATAATTATTCGCCAAAATGTCATTATAATTTATTGAAACAATAAAATGATGGAATAAGAATTTTAATGAAACAAATTGTGCAAAATAAAATAATGCAAAATTTCTGTTTATTTAGTAACATTTCAATATATCATTAAAAGTGTAAATAATGAATAATATCATTAAAAGTGCAAATAATGTATGTTGTTCTTATTATTCCACTATTTTTCGAAGATGTAAACAAATCAATCAATAGTTCACTTAAACTTTTCGTAATCGTCGACGATATTATTTCTATCGCTTTTTTGGCTATCCATGAAACGGTATGAAGAAGGTGCAAGATAATGCATCACTTTGTTTGATTTATTCTCATTGGAATTAATTTCTTCCACTCATAAATTCAGCCTATGATTCGCTTTGTTCAAATGACATGAAAATTCTTGGATTTAACTTACAAACTTAATTTTTTCAAAGATTACATGTATTACTTGAGAATTAAATTACGGTTCATTTCTTTTGAAGTTCAATTTAAACCTGAAACATTATATCTTAGTTAACTGGATTTTAAACTTCAGGAATGATATTGCATCAACCTTTCACAATCCTCGCATTCAAATAGCACCAGTTCATCAGCGCAATTTCTATCGTTAATACCACTTAAATACCATTTAAAAATATCTCTAAGAATACATGCACTGCTGTGTTCCTATTCAAATAATGAGAACAAACATATACTTATGCATATGTGTCTGATACTTTTTTATATTTTGCTTTTGAACTTTTCCGTTATCAAATCATAATCTAGTAAGATTTTCCGTATGATCATTTTATTGATGATATTAACTACGTCATTTAGTTATTTCATTTTTGACGTAAAACAAGTGTTTCTAATGTACCTAATAGATCATACAGATTTGAGAAAGTGTCTTCAGTAAAAATTTAAAAATCCAAAGCTCAAGTGTTTTTCAAAAGATGCTCTGTCTGATATTTGCCGGAATCTAACTATTCACTTTGAAGCTTGGAAAAGGAACTATAAAATGATTCGGAAAAGCTTAGGTATTCGAGTTAATACCGTTTTTGGATATTTCAGAAATTCAAAAATTAAACTTCTACCATCACAAGAGAAATTTATGACTGCATTTCAGTAACATTGTCAATAAATGTTCAATAAACTTTTAAAGCAAAATAATGTGACTTATCATTTCAAATCTAAAATTATAGCGGTGAATTGAATGCCCAAAATAAGTAATACTTTCACTTTGTGCTTAAGCAAGAATTTTTCTTTATGATGAGTTATTCTGAAGGCAAAAAAAGTACACAATTTAAGAGTTAAACTTTTAATTTCACTTATTCTGTAAGTGAAATTTTAAGATGGAATTGACTGAAATACACGGTAAAATGAAATGTACGGAATTTTAAAAGTAGCTTTTAAAAAAAAGTTATCTGTGATGGAAAAAATATTTTCAAGAAAACATTCATTGTTCTCTATAGCTTTCATACATATAATCACGCGTGCCTTCTAGTATTCGTCACTTATGGGCCTATCATCAGGCCATTTTGTTCCATTTATGCATCCCTCAAACTGACAATAAATTAGACTATCTAATTCCAACCAGCCATATTTGTGATTCAAGATAAGATATTGCGAATTATTCTTGGATAATTCTTTACACCACAGATAATTTGGAACTGGCACAATTTTAATTTAATTACTAACATTTCAAGAAATAATTCAAAAATTTGAGTTAACTAATGACCTTTGACTTTGCATTCTATGATCCAATAATAAAAATCAATCTTGTCTTACTGCTAATTACTATTACGAGTTATTCCTTTATTTAAGATAGAAGATGATTTATAATTAACTCATTCGAATAATCAAAGAAACAACTTTTAAAATTTTCATTCATGAAAATGAAAGAAAGATGCCATGAAACTTCTGCTATTTCTACTCTGCTCACTTACTTTTATCTTATCATTTTGAAAAATCAAAGGGTGGTACAAGCATCATGACAGAGTCATACAATTTATAAGTTTTTACTGTTATAACTCAATTTATTATATCAATATATAATAATTAGTCACAAAGAGATGCAAAAGAGAGAAAGAATCTGTTTAAAAAACAAACATGATCTAGAAAATTCTGAATGCATCATTTTTCCAAAATTTTTTCATAAACGAAATAGAAAACGCCCAATCTATTCTGATGGAAAGAATGTAACTGCTTATATTGAAGAATGAAATTTCTATTTTTTCTTTACATTTTTAAATCTTTGTGTTAGAATTTCACCATAATATCTTAAACGAAGTATTAAAAGGTTGAAGCTTTTTTCTGTAAATTTAACATTGTTTCTGATAAGTTGCAATAACTAATTCCATTGAAGAAATATAAACTTTCTTAACTACCAATTATTACCTATGTAAAACAAATGAAGATATGTGGTGAAGAAATTAAAAAATGATCACCGAAGGACGAATTTCTATCCAATGTTTGGAAATAAGTGGAAGTATTTATTAGCAGTGAACGAAAGCTTATAAAATATGATTAAGCAAAGCATTTTGTGAAAATGTTCATTGAACAGAAATCTCTTTAGAGCAAGATTAGATCCTTTGCTGTTTCACTGAAGTCGGTTGGAAGCATCGCAGTGCTTATCCACAGGTAAACGGAAGTGACCTTTGAATTAGCTTCTGTAGAGATGGCATAGGACACAGGAAGCTAAAAAAAACAGGTAAATTTATATATTCCAAAAGCTTATATCGAATATTTCCATAATTACCAAAATTCTTCCGACCATTTGTATATTGACAACAACAAATAACATACATGAATTCCTAAACAGAGTATTATCAAGTAAGAGAAGATCAATGGATACATATGTTCCTTTTATCTCTCTCCTTCTGTTCCTCTTTGCTCTTTCTTTTTAAAATTATATACCTAAACCATTATATACCTAAACCTAAACCAAGATATGCTTATGAAGTTTTGAATTTTTTGGTTCCATCAAAATTCTCTCACGAATCGAAATCACTCTTCTCTTTCAGAATTGCTACAATTTCTTATAGTATTCCACTTTTCCATGTTAGGAAAAAAAAAACCTTATTTCATTTATTTCTTCCCTTTTTCATTAAGTTTTCTTTGTAATTTGAAGCTGTATATAACATTTAATTTATATTCACTTTAATATTTAATTTAATATTTAATTCTTGTTTTCCATCGTTTCTCTTTTTTTTTGTTTTTTCGTAGGAAAGCAGAGTTTTTGGGGAAGAGAATAGTAGCTTTCTGGCTGTATAATTTAGATGTTGAAGATTAGTTAATACAGGTATCACATTTATTATTTTATACTGCAAAAATGAATTTAGAGGGTTAAAAAAATTTCAAGAGTTAGAAAAATAATCATATCTGAAAAGTGACAACACTACTAAGGATTTATCAAATTACAAAGCTAAGCAATCTTGGTGACATGGATAAAAAAAGCCATAAGCGACTAGTACGATAACTGTTTAACCGATTTTTTTCTGTTAGTGATCATTTTGCACCATTTTAAACAGTATTTTATGCAAAAATTTGAGTATCATTTATGTCTTTATCCTAAAAATAGTTGTTTATCTAGAAGGACTGACCGTCGTTAGTTGGAATTTTTATTGGAAATCCTAAACAATGCATCGAATAAATATCATACCAGAACATTTCAAAATTCGCCTCTCTTTTTGATGATATGCTGCAATTAACAGAATAAAGAGAATGATGATAATAAATACATTTCAACTCTCTTTCTTCTGTTGTATTTATTTATACTTAAATTGCAGAATCTTTCAAAGTTCCTTTTGAGCTCAACGGTGAACTGTTTTTCATTATCTTTTTTCTATAAGTGATCATTTTGCGCGATTCCCAATAGTTGCTTAGTAATTTTATTCAAAGGTATGAACATCTTCCAGCTTAAAAACTCAAAAAGATATAAAGAATAGCACTTTTTGTTTTTCGTATCTGCTATTTCGGTTTTAAACGACTTAAATGAGTATTTTTATACTTAAATAGTATAAAGTATAACCTTTAAATAATGTCTGCAGCTTCATTTTTTTCAACTTCATTTAAAATTTCGATTTGATTTATCCCTATTTCAATTCAACGTAAACGAGCAGTACTATTCAAAATAATGCCATTTGAATCATTTACAATCTAAAGATTATTGTTATTATTATTATTATTATTATTATTATCATTATTGTCATTATTATTATTATTACTGTTCATTATTGTTTATTATTATCACTATTATCATTATTTTTATTATTACACTTTTATCATTAACATTATTATTGTCTTTATTATTATTATTACTGACGGAATGATGAAGATGACATAAGAAGAGTGCTTTGAATGTTCCTTTTACAAAATTTGTTACTCTCCATGTGTAAAGTTAACATCTGTGCCGTTGATTAGCGTGCTACTAGTAAAAAGACAGCTGTTAATAATTCATTGAAATTTTTTTGCCTTAAAGTACAACCGAACTTTTAACACTTTTTATTAGTTCTAATTCTATTTATTTGTTTCTAATAATACCGATTTAGCTAATATCAGCTAATATCAGCTTCCAGTCTTTTGTTATATTGCATTCATATAAGAAATGAGCTTTCCAATCAGGACCACTAGAAAGATTATAAGATCGCAAAAGAATAATTACTATGAATAATTGCTTTCTGGACCTATCATAATTAGTTCATCAAATGAAAGTAAATGACATCATAACTATTCTCGGATAGGTTATCGTTATTATTCATAACAGATGCTTTTTGGTAATCAAAATTAAATAAGAAATAGAAGAAAGAACTGGTTTAATTCATCAGAATTAATAGAACTTAAAAACACTGAGACACAATTGCAAATCTAATAAGCCTAGTGCAGTGTACTTTTAATCTACTACCAGTTTCCAACTGAAGTTGATTAAATAAATTCAACATAATTAATTACTATTATTTGAAGGTACATTTTTTGCGTGAATATGTGATTTGTGTGGAAGATTTTGAAGTGACCATTAAATCAAACAGCAGCACTTTATGGATGACAAGTGCAAATATCATATTAGCAGCTCTTCTGATACAGACTTTTATGCTCTACATTATTTATTGTAGTTTGGAAGCGTTGAAATTGCTTGAAAGACTCTGCGAAGCTTGAAATGTGGCAATGAATCTACATTACTATTATATCGTTTTCAACTTTTTCGTATTAATTCTCCTCTCAAAGTGAAATTCAGAATGAATAGTTGTAATTAGTTATGATTACAAATTATTAATGTCGTTATCATGACGACCATATCAGTTAATCATCTTGTTCAAATAATTAATTACGGAACTGAAATCTTTTTCATGCTTCGTCCTTTTTGGTTCTTCTTGTTGCTTAAGACAGCACTAGTGAACCACGCCTTTCATTCCCGCGGTGTTAGTGACATGGTGGAGATCCAACTATCCTTCACAACCTGATTCTAAGGAGGAGGACGGACTTCATTCTTGGGCCGCCCCCTTCTGCGTTTATTTGAGGTGCATTTGAGTAGCATATCCATCGGCACCTCTTGTTTAAGGGTGACAGAAGAGGGGTTTGGCTGACTACTCGAAAGCCCAGTCTTCCTAATTTGCAGTCTGTCGTTCGGTGCCAGTTAGGAAGGTACTTTAAAAACAGCCATCTTGTATTTCAAATACCTCTCTAGATATTGCACATCTTCCCTTTTCCCCTCCCCGTTTACTACCACAATTACTAGTCATCTATCGTCAGAAACCACTGTTTGTGAACGTTGCTAACTCCAAATTCTATCCTTCCTGAAAGCGGAATTTGCATCAGAAACCGGAATAATAAAGCAACAACAACAAGTATTTGATAAACGTTTTCGACATTTATTACGCGAAATACTAGCTATATTAAAAAGCCCTCATTTTAAACCGTTAATAAAATTTACATCGACACTATAAGAAACTTGAAAAATATGATGTGGCTTAAAACAAACATTATTGTGGCCATATGTCTCATCATTGGCCTGAATACTAAAGAAGTAAATGCTAACATAGAGAAACATATGGGAGCTGGACAATTAAACACCAAAGATCTGAAAACGATGCGCATTGTAAAGCAAATAAGTGCGGAACGAATGCGTGATCAGTATCGCCGAAACTCTGGTAGCATATTGGATGAGCAATTGAAATGGCTTGATACCAGTGAAATGTACAATATGGGTCGTATTGCAATGTTGCTGAAAGAGAAAAATATTTTTGATGAAACACTGATTCCCGCACCGTCGAAGAAAGCCAGTACAAGTCGACTTTGTGGTACCAAATTAGTGGAAGCAATCATCAAATTGTGCAACGGTTGTGTGAAACCTGTTGGCGGCAAAGCCGTTAGCGCTAAACGATGTAAGTTAAATTTGACTTCACTTTTTGCTATCTTTGTATCACTTCAATCTGTAGTGATCGACATTCACGTCATTTCAACTCTGCTTTCAAAAGGAATGAGTGAATAGACTAAATGACTAAGTGGTCTTCTTCATTCACTCTATTTCTTCATTGGCAACAGTCTCAATTCCATCTTTATTTTATAATGGATGGTTAATATTATAAATCATTGCCTTATTTGGATAAGTTAATTATCGTTACAAATCTCAGTTACATTTCGGATGAAGAAGAGAAGAAAGGAAAAGGAAGTAATGAGAGGATGAAGTCGAATTTTTTTTTTTTTGAACATAGTAGGAATTGAAAACAGAAGTGAATTTAATAAACATTTGCGTTGAAGCGCTGAAGGATTATACGTACTTCCGGGAAGAGAAAAATGAAGATATCAATATTAAGTCAATATTATATATAATTTGAATATTTATAATTGGAATGGATTTAGTTTGTTATTCTTGCGTTTACGTGCTAATTGTATGTTGCAGTTATAATTGGAATGAGAATGCTGAATAATTCAAAGATTAATTCTTATTAATAACTTTATTTTTAAATTTAAATTATTATTAACTATTTTTGGGAGTTTTTTGAAATTCCTATGCTTTTTTGTAGACCTTTTGAAGTTTCCGTACATTAATTTCCTTGCCTTTCGTTTTTTTTAGTTTTTATTTATTTTATTTATTTATTTAATTTCTTTTTTGAAAGGACAGAGGGCAAAGCTCATGTTGCTGATCCTGAGAAATAAGTAATGTGAGCTTTTGTTGCTAGTTTCTATTCAGCGTGTCATAAAAGAAAATACTGGTAGCTTCCATCTGAAACTAATCCCGGACAAAAATCATCATGAATAATTAAGATGTACTAATTTAAAACTTCCGAAGCTTTTATATTGTAAATATTTTCAGATATAAATTCATATTCATTTATTATTCAACAATTTCTGCTAATCATATTAACATTTAAGCTGGCAGCGACTCTTCTTTTACAAATAATATTTCTAAGTTACATTTTTCTTAAAAAGAGTGATATCAGGTATTAAAACTTGATAATTTCCAAGCACATAAATTACTTGTTTAAATTCATGTTTAAGTACATAATAATAATTATGTTTGTAAAATAAAATTTTACCCCAAAAAAGACTTCAGTGACAGATCCATTATTTCGAATTGTGATAACAAAGTATGGGCTTGGAATGAAAATATAGTTTGTTAGCAACTAAAGTATGGTTAATGTTAGAAACAAACTGTTGTCAGAGTTTATTTTCAAATATTACCCATTGGATCAACTTTTTGATTTGCTAATAAACTATATTTTCTTATGAATTTAGCGATGACTTCATAAACAGCCTAAGATTAAATTATTAGATAGAATGAGCGGTCACTGTGTGGTCAGTTATATTTGGTTATTCTAAGGTATAACGATGACAATGTAAATGTCGAGATTATAGGTGATTCAAATTACCCAGACTTAGACGTAGTGAGGAGGGCTGAAAATAAGACATGTAAAAGATTAGTAATACATATGATGGGTATTAAAACTTCTATCTCTTCACTCCTTACTACTTCAATAAGTGCAACAGTCCTGTAAATGAACTCGTTCAGCTAATATTCATTTGCACGTTTTCTTGATCCTATCGTCCATTGACAAGAAAGCCAAATTGAAGCCACAAATAATTCAAAATGACACATCCTAAGATTGCTGTGAAAAAAAGCAAAATGATGTGCAGCGTTTTGTTAGTGATAACTTTTAAATGTATTATTTTGATAAACTGGTATGAGTTCTGATTATCTTGCTAAGATTACATTATCTTCGCATATATATATTTGTATATAAAAATAAGGTATGTAGAAATAAGCAAAATTGATTAGCCAATGCTATTATTTTAAAGAAATTTTTTTTAGTATACATTTGGTTATAATGATGTAGATTTAATTAGGAACATAAGGAGATAAAAATGAGATGTGATAGATTATGAAAAGTTAAGGATGTTGCAAAAGTTTTCTCATAAATTTGCATTAGCGATGATGACATATGCATCTTTGCAGCATTAACAACATTAATGAAACGTGGACAAACATTGACTGAGAAATGTTGCATAAATCGATGCTCATTTGACGAGATGAAATCATTTTGTTGCGATTGAATTTCTTTGTGCGCAACCAGTCAAAAAGGATAAAGAAGAAGACGAAGTTGAAAAGAAGGCGAAATTGAGAACGTGTGAAAGGATGGAAAAATGTTGCCGTTTTGGCGTCGCCAATAAAAACTGCAAACAATTTATTCTCACAGTACGTATTGTGTTTTATTAGTTTTGAAGAGTGAGCTTTCCCTCCATTTGTATCATTTCTATTTTATGTTTCACTTTCATTTTATTTCATTTTTTTCTATTTCATTTCATTTCGTTCCATTTCGTTTCGTTTCGGTTAGTGAGGTTTTTTTTTCCTTTTTTTAAACAATCACACAAAATATTATAACATTTTGTGCAGGGATTCCAAATTGTCGATGATTATTTTTTTGGGGAAAGATTAATGCAAAATGATACAGCGAATGCTTTGATGATAAAGTGATGAGAAGGAAGGTGATGATCCCATTACAAGTTGTTACCTGTTATAATTTCATATTCGTGCAAGGACAAACATGCCTGCTAATTTCTTAGAATTTGACAAAATATTTTCAAACTTGCAAAAAAACTGGAGAAAAGATGAATGATAATCATTTTCCGGCAATGTTAACTAAAAGGAATGAGAATTGTTTTGAAATTGAATTTCATAAGGTTAAAGGCTTACCTTTTGGAAGTCTTTTAAAAACTGGTGACTGATCATAGCTGTAGAAAAAAGAAGAGGACAAAGATTTGTTTACACCTGATCATCTTAAAGATTTCAAACTAAAAGCATAAGCATTACGCATTAGTGTTTTATCATTTTTTTGAGCATATTTCAGTTTGAGCATTTTCTAGGCACTTCATTTCTATACAAAGGTCAGTAACAAAATCACAGTATGATTTAATTAATTATTGATATTACATCCTGCTCAATTTGCAATTAGATTTTCAACTATCATTTTGGGGATTCGTTCTATTGTTGATTCGTTGGTGATCAAAAAGTTACTTATTGAAATTATTAGGCGACAAGTGCACCTATATTATGACATTTGTTTCTAAATTTGCCTTGATTTGTCGGCGGATTTCTTTCAACAGTTCCTCTAACTTTACCAAAAAAAAAAGAAAAGGAAAAATTCAAATCTCTCAGTCAATTTACAACTAACTCACTTGAAAATGAAAAGAAAGGAAAGAGGAAATATGAGAAAAACTCGAGAAATTGGATAACATCTAATGAATAATGCTTCATTTTGTTCAATTTCCAATTTCATTCTTGTTTCATATTTCTCTCTATTCAGTCGCACTTAGAATCAATCTTTTGTGTTTAGATGTCCATCTTTTTGTTTATTATCCTAACTACCAGGTCTTATTTCTCATTACTTAGAAAAAAAACGGTTTCTGAGCCAATATGATACACATTATGTCATATCTTTCTTCTTTAACAGTATAAAAGAAAAATAATGCAAAGTTATTAAGTGATTTATTAGGGATCTTTTTTTGATAATATTGAGTTATCATATTTATTATTATGGTATCAGAAATCGTCATACATCCTAGTTGTTGATTTGTAGTACCATTTATTTGTTATATTATCATTGTCATCCTAAGAAGGTTTCATAGTAATGAGCTTATTTTGTTTAGCAAATCCTTCAAACGATATCATTCATGGATCATTGTGATACTGCATTTTAAAATTTGATCTATCACTATGATATTTATTCTTTTTCCATTGAAAATTGAAAAAATGTTGTTATTAAAAGAAAAATTATTGTTGAAAAGGGAAAGAATGAAAAGTTTTCACATAATTCAGATACAAAATATAAAAAAATTTGAATTTATCACTGTCGGATAAAAAGATGTAATAGAAAACTAATACTTCCATTCTGTCTACTCATACTTTTTTATTGTATTTATTACATTCTCTCAAAGATTTTCAAAGAAAAAAAATCAAATTTGCTTCTTTATATGATGACGACTTTGTAAATATCTGCATTTACCACTTTTTGCATTTCCTTTTTAAAAAATTTCAATTCCTCCACATTTTATATTTCAATGAACTTTTTCTATCCTAGTGCTTCCTGTTTCATTGATATTGCAAACGTTTGATTCTTCACCTTTTATTACATCCGATTTTCTTCTCTGTTTCAGTTCTATAGCACTCATCAATTACCAAATGACCACTGGGCCATTTATCATTCCTTATCACCTGTTTTCAGTCATATTGATATATTTGTTACTGGAAATTTGATACTCGTCCAGTTTTTTATCGAAAAGGAAAAATTTTCAAGTTTCATCTGGAAGAACTATTTTTAGTGAAATTTGAATGTAAAAGGATTGATGGAATCAATGGAAGCATTATATGAACAGAATTTCAGTCGTTTTCCCGCTATTTTTCCACTACAAATATTTCATTTACATATTACACCCACACATGACTACTGTTTTATAATTGTCAAATTCAAAAATATCAACATTTCGTCGTTTTTTAATCGATGACCTACTGGACGATTTATTGGAATGTTTCTTTGTTCGTCCTCATTCTCATATTTCACTCCAAAATGCACCATTACCGAACAAGGAAAATGCGAAATCGTAAACAATTTTAGGAGCATATGTGCCTGGGAGGGAGGAAGGATCGAACTACCATCCTTAAACGTTGTTGTCTTCTTCATTTTAGAAGAGCACCGATCGCTTCTTCAAACAGACAATCTTTGATCTCATTTACATCTTTCATTTTTTGTTATGGACACTTCAACTTCCTATGACATATTTTATGTATATTGGATAGTGTATGCGTTTATGATAATTCGGTTTGTGATCTCATAGCAAATTTTCCTTATTATCCCTTCCATTCAAAATTTCTTCTAGTCGTCTAGCTCTTCCAAATTCAAATTTGTTCAGTAAACAATGAATTTCGATGTTAAATATCGCACAGTTCAAAATTTCACCACGGAGTAGTATTATTAATGAAGAGCTTTCTACAGAAAATTTCTCACTCAATTTACAAACAAATTTCAATTTACAGACTTGCAGCTTGCAGCGATCAAAACTTGTTATGCGTGGTTTAAACTTACTTAAATCACGTTTTTCATACGTGAAGTCATTGCGTGTTACAAGTATAGTGTACTCTCCCATTTCATATATTTATCAGTGCTAAAGCAATAAAAGAGAACGTGTTCAGAGTACTAAACAAAGTATTATACTTAATCATTCACCAACAGAAACACAAATCAAATTTTGAAATCTCCGGAAACATTCAAATTCGGTGGAAAACTAAAAACTAAAGAGAGAGCGATCTGTGATTCAATTTCTCTCTTTTAATAGTGCTATATGAAACATATGTGTTTCTAATAGTATTCTCATCGAAAGAAATAGAAATTGAAGTTAAGACTTTGCATGGCCACAGGGTCCAGGGCCATACGAAGCGTATTAGAAAAAGAATATAATTGACAATATCATTGACAGTTAACGGTTAAAAGGGACAGGGAATGAAGACAGAACAGACCTTAAATATAACTGGAAGTAGTAGTAGTAATAATAACTATCATATCAATGGTAATGGTCAATAGTAATAATTATTAATAATAGTTATGATAATAGTAATAATAATAACAATAAATAATAATAACAAATAAAAATAATAAATAATAATAATGACAATAATGATAATAATAGTAATAAATGATAAATTATAATAAATAATGATGACAGTGATAGTAGTGATACTAACAATAATAGTAAATAATAATCATGAATAACTAAATAAAATTAATCGATGAATGTAAAAGAATTCGAAGAATTTCCAGGCATTCTGTTTATCTGAACTCTCAATAATTTACCTCTACCCGTGTTTAAACACATTAATGACACATTCATACAGATTATGTAATTGTTTGCTTAAAGCTGGGACCACCACCAATTGATCACGCTTCCATTATAACTACCATTGCAGTGTGTATATGAATATTTTAAAAGAGTTACAAATAATTTCAATAGCAACGAGAAGTTTTTACAAGTGTGAAGGAGTTCTTAGTATAACTTATAAGCGAAAGAGTATAAATTGTTGATAGAAGATATAAAAAGGAAATGGAATAAACGAATAAGATATTTTCTTCAATAAATAAAAATTATTTACCTGTCAAAACTAAGCCATGGATCAATAAATCAATATCAACTGAAAGTGTTATCTAGAAGAATAAAAGAAGACATCTATCATATCTGAGCTTTGGTAATTTATTACCTGATTCATTAAAGTTTGGTAAATAAATTGATTAAATTTCTTCTCTCTTCAAATCGATCATTCATCTTTTATCACATAAATTTTTCACCAATTAAAATGCAGAGTGAAGAACAGGAAGGAAATGTTAACCTAATCACTAATTTAATAAACTGAAATGCAACTTTCATTCCAGTTTCATTTTTCTTTTTCGATCACATATAATTCATTGATGTCACTCACTATGATATCTGCTACATTTAAAATTGTGCGTTTCAAATAGTGTAAAAGTTTGGTTTGCAAAAGTTTACAGTAAGTTCTTCTGTCATTTCCCGACAAATATCATCGTTGAAGATTTGAAATGACAAGTTAGTTGAATGAAATGATAATGGCAATCATTTTTGCGTCTCCGTAGGCCAGAAGGAAGCATTACAAATCATACGATATTAAGAGAGAATGAAATTGCAATGAATATGTGACCTTTCCAGGTTATAATTCAGTTCGTGGATCGTTATCGGTATACTATTTAATGATAAAGTTTATTACTTCAGCATTTCTCAGTTGATGAGAAGTTCAACTAATTGTGGTTTTTTTTTTTTTCAAAATATTTCAAAAAATTGAAGAAAATGCCAAAATCACATGATTAAACATTTACAAATGTATCGAATTAGAAGAATTTTACATAAATAATTTTCCTTTTCTTTTTTTAATACAAAAAATGACTCACCCAGTAGATTTTTAACGTCAAAATATAATCATTTTTTCCTTACTTTCTTATTTAACAATTACAAATGGTGGTTAATTTATTAAAAGTTCTAGTATTTCTGGGCGCTATTGCACCGTTGTCCAGTGAAATAGCGCACTGGGAATCACTAAATATTGGAATTATCAGACAGAAAGAGTTGCTTCGCCTATCATCAACAATACTGGTGTGTTTCTATGAATTTTGCACAAATTCTAATAAAGGCTAATTCCAATAAATGTAATTAATTCATTAAGATTCATATAAAAAAGTGAAAAAAAAAATGGATTCTGAGCAGTCTGCGCCGCGTTGAATACGTTGAATACTGTGCACACTTGGTAAACTGTTATACTGGTGCCAAAATTAGCGATTCTTTAACGAACGAATCGTAGTTTGGATCCGGTTAAATTGTCGTGTGCTGATGTTATGTTTCGTCCCATGACTTTCTGCTCTTACCATTATGTTAGCCTGCGTGATTCAGTGGTATATTTGTATTTCTTATTGAGAAAATTACTTATTTTAATAGGTCTGCTAATAATTGATTGCTCCAGTAAATTACTACCACCCATTATATATATCATGTTTAATGATATATATAATCCAGTAGTGATACATACAAAATTTCAAAATTGTAGGATGGTTTACGATCCGCTGTTATGAAAATGCAATCACTCATAAATATATGGTATCTTCCGGAAAACGATAGACTGAGCGCTAAAAGTTTAACATCATGTGTCTCACACTGGTATCCACCAATTGGCGAATGCTTTATGGAGACTTTACACAGCTGGAAAACATTAAACGCACTTAATATCACAAAAGATATCAACTTGAAATTTTATGGTGTTAACTTTTTACTTTTTTTACAGGTTATTCATTTTATGCTCTTTTTCTCTAGAAAACCATAAGGTAATAATATCCATTGCTCTAGGATCATATCAATTTCCCTTTTTCAAGGTGGATCATCAGAAATGTAATGCAGACAATGGTTTGCTTGCTGCAGCTGCGCCTTGTATTCTTATCGATAATAATCGGTAAAATTTTTGCTCATTTCAAGTAACAGTAAACATTGGAATACCTCAGTAATTTATTTACAAGTTGGTAAGTAAAGCTAAAATTGAAAAATGGGAAGGTAGTTGAATACTGTGTCCTCTCCCGCATGATAGGTGATCGTGACCGGAGTGTTACCGGATCAGCATTAGAAGAGGTGCTATTTACCATGATGACTAAATGTCAAATTATATCACTATAACACTACAATGTGCGATCAGCTAGTCCAGCAGCTGCCCGATTGATGTTATGTCCAGTGAATCATCATCGATGGAACTCTTTTCATGCCATTGTTGACCTGTTTCGTCATGAAATAATGCACGCCTTGGTTAGCTTTCCTTTGCTGATATTATGAAGTTAGAGGAAAATTAGCCTTGTCTAATGTGAAATATTTCATCGCTGGACAACACATTTCTTCAAACAGTAAAAAATGACTCGAAATTTGGTCATTAACATCGGAAAAGATATACTGCAATACATTGTGTGTCGGTGAAATTTTGATGTTGAAAATGCTCCTTTCGTTGTTATATTAATCATTGTTGAGATTTTTAATTAAATCTGATAATTTGCAGGGTTTTGGCTTAATAACCCCTGGAGAAAGTTTATCTTCCACTCCAGCGAAAAGAAAATTCCTTTGGACTGATGAATCGTCTAATCAGCATGTAACCGCAACCTACATGGATTTTCAGGACGATGCGGTGGTAATCATTGTTTTAAAACTTCCTGAACCAATATTCTATTTTAAGCTATCGTTGGAGAACAGTAATTATGGTATTCCTTAGAAACCGAAAGAGAAAAGAATGTGTGTGGCAATTCTCTTTTAAAATTCCTTTCATCCTTCAAAAGTTTAAATCTTTTCTCAAATTAATGAACTAAAGAAATTAAAATCTTAAAATTTTAAAAAAGAAATTGAAATCATAATGCATCTTCATACTTCGCAAATCTCAGTGGTAGATGTGGTTACTGAATTCTTTCCGAAAATCTTCAGGAAACTACTGGAAAGGCATATTGCTTGGAATTTCTATAAGTCTTTCTCTGAAGAAAAAAGACGCTAATTTCTATGTAACTTAAAACCCTTAATTAACCTTTAAAGTTGATTCATAGGAATTTATTCTCTTTGAATTGACAAATCTAAGTGGATACATATTTGAAGATGAAATAGCAAGTTTTTATAACTGCATTTCATTCAATTAATTTGGGCATTTTTCGTTATGTTGGTGAGATGAGAAGTGAATAACTTTAGATCGAAGCAAGAAAACATTTGGGTTGTCAGAATTTGCATGGAATTGAAGCAGATGGTGACGATAAAATACATCTCAGTGAATACATTTATGGTGTAAGATTTTTGACTATTATTAACTGATGTCGTAATCATCAAATTAATGATGATAATAACAATATGTTAGCGTAGAAATCGTAGTTCACTGAACTTTGACCCATAATTAATGTGAATTGGAAAATGTTATTGTGCTAGCATTAAATGGTGTACAAATTTTGAAAAATAAGTGCAAAAAACACTGCTGTATGTGTATTTTCATTACAGTGATCATGAAATTTCTATTGGCCATTGCGAATGGAATTTCCCTTTTTCATAAAAATAATTGCAAAAAAACTTTTGCAATTAATATTTTCAAACACTGAAAGAAATTCCTTCAATTTATGATATAAGCTATATGTTTCAATTTGGGACAATACTGATAGCATATACTCAAATTTACCACTTTTTTTATTTTTCAGTTTCTTTATCCAATAACGAATTAATTTCTTTATATCAAGCCAAGTGTTGAATACAAAAGCGGAAATTTCCATCTCATGAAAATTAATTATTCTAAATCAGTTCCATTTACTAATTTCTATAGAAATAAAGCGAAAAAATAAACGATTCAAATCGTCCTTTACATTATTCAAAATTGATATTATCAGATAAACAATTTCATTGAATATTATCATTAATGCCATTTCGTTTTAGCTTTGAAAGTAAATGATTTAATGAGAACTCGCACTTAATTAAGGATGAACTGATGACACCGGTGTTAGCAAATGGAAGGAATTATTTAACTAAAATTTCCGCTTCCATCCTTGAAGCAACGAAAGATGGAGAAAAGTAAATATTTAAGTTTTAATCCAGTGTCAAAATCGATACTATCTCACTAGAAAATGGTTAACTAAATTTTTTTTTTTCAAAAACAATAAATAACAAAAGTTAATGTATCTAAATTATGCAGTGGCGTTGCAAACTTGGATGACAGCTGAATTCCTATTTTATCAGATATTTTTACAACAAATCAGATAAGATCTTCTGCGATAGACAGATAACTCTTCTGATATAAATTTTTACTCTTCTGAGTAAAATTGGTATGAAATTTAAAAGCATAATGGAAAATGTAAAATATCATTCATAAGGACTGTCGCTAATTATGAGGTTTTATGTGTTATCACTTATCGTATTTGAGACAGTGGTACAAAACAAACGAGAGTTTGGTTCAGGCTGAAACCAAAGCATATTGGTACGGACGTAATTGGGGATGTATATTCGCTGAGAGGAGCTGCTATGAATATATTATCAGTCGTCTTTCACATCGGTATCATTCAAGTATTTTTTGAAGTTTATAATATGAAAATTCAAATCAGAAATTTGATTGATATCTATCAATCGTCCATTTGTACTTGTGCGGAGGTACGTTATGAAATCCGTACCAATATGCTTAACGTAAAAAATTTTCACAATAAATATTCAAATTCAAAGTGATCATTCTTGACATGATATTTCTAACACAAACAAATGAAATTAGTTGATTAACAGAAACTTTCCATTATAATTGTTTGCATTATTATCGTAACTTTTATCAGTAATTTAAAACTCTGTTCTCCACGTTTTTCCAATCGGAAATTTCTTTATTTTCTCAAAAAATTTCCCAAAATTTGAAACTATCAATATGAAAACGGTAGTCCTTAAATAAACATTCTCTTACCAATTTCTTCATCGTTACTCATTAATTTTCAGAGTTCTTTTCAGAAATACGACTTTTCCGTTTTGCGATGCAATCGATTTATTGAAATCACAGTACTTGAAAACAAAATATGTAAGCGTTTTTTTGATGTGCATAAATCATCGAAAATTAAAATTTCATATGTATCTAAGTAATAATTCTGTCCTACAAACTAAAGTATCACTCATTAGAAACTATCATTTACTTTTGCTTAAAGTATGATGACAAAATAAAACGTCACAACTGTTTACTCAACTGTAGTAGTAATAGATATGAAGATATGTTTACACTTGAAAAACCGGAACCTATGCAGATGGCAAATGGTTACTTATTGATGAAAAAAAAAAATGGGAGAGGATTATCGGTAAATATGCATACGATATTACATGTTTTTGACGTTCATATGACGACAGTTATTCACATGACAATAGTTGAAACTGTAGAAGGTGGCAGTGCAAAAAAAGCCGAAGCACGTGAATTGCGAAAATTTTGGATAACAAGCGGAAGAGGTTGAGCAATCCATCTACGCCAGATGTGATCCATAATGTGCTGAAAAACAAAATCAACACTAACACTACCTGCACAAAGCATAGAATTATTATTATTTATGGGTCACAAGGATCAAAAAATATATATTGTTTTTTGTGATATCTAATCTAATTCTATGTTGACATTTATATCATACATATACTGTAAGAAATTCATTTCATTTCAATGGACTTTTCTAAAAATTTCTTGTAAGTGAAATGAAATTTATAACAATGATGATGAAATGTGGCATTTATTCAGCAATATAACAATTTGAATTGCTTGTAGTCATTGTTGTCATCAGACAAACAGTGATTAGTATTTGCCGTTTTAAAATACTCTCACTGATATGATATTGAGGCCATATGAAGGGATAGATGGATATTGTGTTGTTTCTACGATGAGTTATATTAATTAACTGCAAGAGGAGAGTGATTCAGGATAGAAGTTAATTATCTGCTAATCGAATATTTCATCTGAGGTTATTAAATATTGCTAATAAGTAGCAGAGAGTAATCAACCTTACATTAAATAATTGATGATAAGAAGCAATTCGTTTTTGTTTTTTGTAGTAATGTAACAATTATTTGTGTAAGTATACGAGTGAAAATAGAAGTAACGACAATTCAAAAATTTTGAAAGTTTTTAGGTTTGCTTCTCAAACAGTACAAAATCCACGATGGTACCAATGAGTTGCAACATACTTTCATATGTTCGTACTCCCAAGACAACATTCGGATTACGGGTATCCAATTTTCTGATTTGTAGTATTTAGTTATTTTCTAAATTTCAATATTTGAATTAACTTCCATATTAATATTAATCTACGAATCTCACTATTTGTGTGATAGTGAATTAAACGTAGAGATTATCATAAGATTGTAAAGGTTGCTAAGGTTCATCCATTGTTAACTGTGACAACTTACTCTTCCTTTATTACCTTTGTCTATTCATTTTTCACTACGATTTAGGCTCGAACATTAGCCCATCATTTCAAAATATTGTCAAAATCAAAGCTTCAAAATTTTTATGGCTCTGATGGCACTCATAGATATTGCCCATTCTTACAGGTGAGAGCTCTTGCAGAATTTTAAATTCTAAGATTTCTGCAAATAGAAGATAACATATCTCTCCTCCACTCATGTACTCGCATCCATTCTCTCGGTTTACTAAATGGATACTGAAGCAGTTAACATCCCTCCATCAACATTAATTCACTTCTCTGCTATTTAAAAATCCAACAGCAATTTCGGTATTTCAAGTCATATTACATATCCACATATTGATTACTATGTTAATTTCATAGTGCAGGAGGTGCTATATGATCACATAGCAGGAATTCCTGATGATGCAGAAATTGTCGCCTGCGATTTCATCCATAAAATTTAGCCATAGAATCTTCGATTTATGGTTTAATTCAAACTCGTAATAAAAATAATCAATGTAACACATCGACTTACACAATCATAGTCATGTGTTAAATAAATTACAAGGATCATACTGCTCCCGTTTATTAAGGTTATGCCTTAGATGAAAGCTAAATGTATTCAAATTCGGATGGATCATATGTTTATTTAATAACACAGCAAATCACAATCATTACTTAGGTATGGATAATCAAGACACTAATAGTTTTAGAAAAATGACGGAGTCGCTTAAATCAGAACAACAGATGCAAAGAATCAGAATATCCTCACAAAAGAGAAAGTCTTGAGGATATTCTACATAATTACATTTATTTCACGTATCCAAAACTTATTATCAGCAAGCAATGATCCGTTTATGCACTAAAACTAAAATGCATCAATTAATACATGGTAAGACTGGCATCTATTGTAAAAGAAAAAGAAAAAATTGTGGAAATGGCGTTCGAGAAAGAGGTATTTTAAAATTAGCAAGTCAAAAGAGAGAAAATACGATAACTTTAAAATCATACAAAAATGTTCATGATTTAGTAATTCATCGATTAAACCAAGAACATGTAGTCCAGGAACTAACCCATTCTCAAAAAATACCTAAATTCAGAAATGGCAGTAAACCTACCACGACTTCAATCACCGGTATTTAGCGATGATCCCAAATTGCAGAGCAGGTATTATGATAGCAAGTTATTTGATATGATTTGAAAATGCACAATAGCTCAAAACTATTCCCGAGTTGTTTGAACAATTGATGGTCATCGCTAAATAACAATAACTGAAAATGTGGCAAACTTTTTGATAGTGAAAAATTCCCAAGATATTACAAACCAGATATTACAACAAACCTTATCATTAGATTGAAGGAATCCCGAAATATCACATGATGGATAATCTTTAATGCTGTAAACCTGATTAAAAGATTTAATTTAAAGATAATTTGTTACTTTGATTAATCAAAATATTTTTGTATAACGAAAGTACGCTCATTCCTTTAATGATTTTTTATCTCGGTTATTCCAACATCATCTAGATATAGCTTTTTAGTATAACAAATATATATATATATATATAACAGAGCTCATAAATCAAACTTATCATAAATGTAAATCAGAATGTTAACTACAGTGAGTAGCACAAGATGAGAAAATTCATATACAAATTTTGGAGCAAAAACAGACCAAACAAAGAGGTGATAACGTTGAATATACAGAGATAACAAACACAATGACATATTGAGTTGCAACACAGAGGATATCCAGCAAAGCAGTGAATTTCGTTTATGTGACAGTGAAATCGATGTGACAGATTCTTCAACTAAATACTGCCACCAACCAAACGCTGTTAACAGTGGTCCAGAATAAGTGCTGAGTAAAATTTGTACAGCAATTTGTATTGGTTGATATGTTTCAACGCCAACAAATCCAACCGCAATGTCGACTGTTGAAAAATTATTCGAATTACCCTGTAAACTAGGATCAAAATAACGTCTTAATGGTGTTGGAAATGCTACGGATCAAAACTTAATATCAAATCACATAGAATTGGATAATGAAAGCATCGTATATAGGATTCTACTAAGGAGTTCTGAAAAAAAATTATCTGCTTCTTTTCGCAACAAAAATCAACTCTTCTATTCTTATTTCACGCCTATCGGCCTGAATAGAAGTACGATGCTTTTGTCACCAATTTAACTAAAACATCAAGACTTGATCCATTAGCGCAATAAATCACAGGATAACCATCCATTTTACAATTTTATAGCCATTTTGAATCGTTACCGGGTTAGTATTTTTCAATTGAACTTAAACTTTCTCACAAACTAAAACGTGTCTTACTGATTGACCCGAAACTTTTTCAGATTTGATCATTTTAAAATATAATTCTAACTGTCCCTGTTGTAATACAGATAAAACATACAATAGAACATACGTTCCAATAAATATACAACATAACATCACAATAAACTAAAGAAGTTATGTGTGGAAAAAGAGACAAATACTTGCCAAATAAAAAAACGAAGAAAAGATAGCACGGATAATCAAAAATGGTGTCGCATCAATCCGTGCCAAGCAATATCCCAGAAACAGCTGTAGAACAGCAAGTGGTAGATTATATGTTCGCATGATAAGCACTGCCCAAACGATTAAGCTTAGAAACAGATCTCGAAGTAATAGCAATAGAAACACATTCAATATGAATACCATTAAAAATACAACCCTGTATAATGTGTAATGTGTATTCGAAATTTTCTTACACAAGAATTACAAATTTAATGAAAGAAAAAGTGGAAGTTGATTTTCAACCTCAAATCTTGCCTTATGAGGTATATAACAAAGCTAACAGTGAATTATTACAAAATCTACTAATACATTACCAAAATTATTGATTCAATGCTTCGCAAAAAAAAAAATCAAACTATCTTCCAAGCTATATTTTGAGCAGCTAATTTACTTATAGCAAAATGTTCAGTTTTTGTAATTCGAAAAATTAGAGCAACATGATACTCACCGAGATTTGTAATGATGCACCAAAAATGTTCCAAACAGAGTAACTAGTATCAAGAAACGTATAAGTTTTGGGTGACTTGTCCTTTTACCGTAATGTAAAATTAACAGAATACCAATCAATATCAGAGATAATGAACAAGAAATGAAACGCAAGTTGTTAAACTGTTTCCTGAAGTGAACAAAATTATTCTTCAGAAATCAGAAAAAAACTACAAATAAGAAAGATTGCTACTTAATATTTTCTGTTCTTTTTTCAGATGTTTGCTACTAGTGAAAGTTAAGTTAATAAGTTGGCTATCATCATGTAACTATCTTATGAATACTAAACATCAATGCACCCCGAAATTAATGATATATTTTCTATATAATACACAATGAAGAATATGAAGGACGATCTTTAACTTTCACTCTTAAAGAACTTTCACTTAAAACTCGATAATTTATATTCGAAAAATAAATCAAAATGTAAATCATAACTTACAACAAAGATGCAATATCCGGCATATCGCTAGAACCACCAATGCTCGTAAAAATCTCGTAATAATTCAGCAAACCAACTTAAAAAAAAGGATTACACCGATTAAATCCGTGAAATTTTTATGGTATTGAATGTTGGATATAATACTATAACAAGTTCCCCTCCGCCGGAAACAGATTGTTAGTCGTTGAATTATATGAAAATAAAATATTATTCAAAATTTCAAGAACGTTGAGATTTTCAAGTGTAATCATTTTTAAAAAGTATCGTGTATTATTCTATTTACAGTTACATCAATGTTCCCCTTTCCAGGAGTTTGAAATGAAATTGAAGCTTCAAGAATAATTTGAGAATTGAAAAGTTTGGACGAAAATTAGAATCAGTTTACTTCTGTTGCTCTGACTAATATTTCTTTCCAAAATCCAACGTCGCCGATTTGATTCTGTGTAACCTCGACATAAACGGTGAATTATTAATAAAAATAATATTGTTATTATCTTCTGGGATTTCGCTGAATTATAGGAACGAATTCTAGAACAAAAAAGGAATGCTATAGTTCATATTATTTTCTATAACATAATAATGAAGATTGTTTGCTCAAGTTAAGAAACGATAATTTTGAAGCTTGTCTAGACAAAAAATTTCCTTTAATACATTCTTAATTACTTCGTAAATTTGATCACGTCAAAAAATTTGCCACCATGTAAAAAAGTTTGATCTATGATATATGATCATAAGAACAAGAAATAAACTTGCCTTCTGTTATTATGGCTAAGCAACCAGATATGAAGTTCTTCCAGAAGCATAACAAAAAGGCAAGAAGCGAAAAAGAAATATCTGGAAAAATAGATGAATTAAAAGCTAAACCCGTTAACGAAGCGCGAACAATCGGTTATGTGGTGATTGTTCTTTGCATAACTACTAGATTTGACGCGATTGTTCGCATCAAATCTAGTAGTTATGCAAAGGATTTCTCCAGAAAAAATTTGAAAATATGGACTGATAATTCAGGTTCCAACTTGAGCATTAAGTCATGAGAATTATTTAAAAAGGTAAAATTGGATGTAACATTTTTATATCCAGTTTTTTTCGAAATTAAATCAAATCGGAAGATGACTCAATTTTTTCTTTCGATGAAAAAAGTTTTTTTTCGAGAAAAAAACTCAATTTACGAGTCCTGTTTAGTGGCATTACTATTACATAATGGATGGACTTAAACCGCAAGAAAAGAACTTATAATATTGATAAAAAAAAATCTCACTAATCGCTCTACTCTTCTAATTATATGATTTAATCAGATAATAATAGAAAGGTCGATTAATAAAAGAAAGCTTACTGTAAGTCATGCTCTTCTTCTATCAAACTTGACGCAAACGGTGCGGCAAAATGTAATAACTGGGCAAAAAAAGCTAAATTTGTTGAAAGATCACCATTTTGGAAAGCTGAAAATATTTTTTGAAATATGAATTTTATACATGAAAAATCTCTGAACAATCATTTAATTTGATAACTGACTTATTGAAGAATCAGTGGGGTTTCATCTGATTTTATTTCTACAATAAACTCACCATAGATATCATATAAATATGTAGAACAAACCAAATAAGCAGAAATATATGACACCTGCAATAGAATTCATATCGTTGTCAAAAGCAAAAACTAAATCGCTAAATAAGGAAAGGAAAAGATACGTGATGCATATTTTAATGTTTTTTTTTTTGTATTCATTTGATCTAAACAAGTTTGTCTACTCTTCGAAACAAAAAATCTCTCCAGTAGCTCGAAAAATAGACTGCGCCTCTTAAACTACTTTGTTCTTTAATAAATGGAATGAATCAATTGGACAGTCTACACCAACTGTTTGTAAATGTCAGTAATCTATATAATCTATAAAGTTTACAGAAGACAGCATAGGTAATTGGGTTTGTGAGTGGAAAACTTTTTGCTTTCTTCTTGTTTCAGGAATGGTCTAAGACTGATTAGTAAATGAAAATAAAGAAAGTACGACTAACTGACAGTTATTCATATAATGCATGATCTCATTTAAGCTTAAAAAAAACACATTAACGGGAGTTAATTCAAAAAACATACAGTAAAAGAGAGACCAATAGCAATCACTATCTGTATAACATCGAAATTCGTTTTCCTATGTATAAGTTGTGATTGAATTTTGTGTAATTCCTCCAAACATTCTCCAATCAATCCATCAACATTTACAGAAGCATTCATTGCACAATGTTTTTGCAAACTGTCATAAGAATTACTGATACAGTGGTTTAGCACATCTATAAATATTATTATCAGTTTCACCACCTAAAAAATGAATAAAGGATAAACAATAAATCCTACCTAATTTTCATCATATCTTTTATGCATTAATAGTTTTCACATCAACTTAACATTTTTTTATCTGCTTGTTGATATGGTTGTCAGGAATTTCTTCGAAAAAAGGTCAAAATTTTTGTAACAAAAGGACAATAACATCACTTACTTGATGTTCTATACAACTTTCGAAATTGTTCGGCGTTTTGCAATACGAATAGTAATACTGAAAGATTTGACCTATCAGTGGTAATATAAGGTAAAAGAGTAACACCAAGACTTTCTTTCGGAATTGGAACATTGAAAAGAGTTGCCAATGTTGGAACAATATCGACTTGCTCAACTGATGTTACTGAAAATTAAAAATATGAAACGTTGTCTGCTTCATTTCATCTTACAAGTTGAGGAGCTATAAATTAGTGATAAATGATATAAATCCAAAACCATCGTTATCAAAAAAAACCGTCATCTCCGAAATGGGTTAGAAATCCTTAGGAAAATAGCATGCTTAATTATATAGGTGCTAAACTAAATTTCAAATTGAAAATAATAATTAAATGAAAATAACATTTTCCAGTTATAAACGATATATTCATTAGTGGTGCTAATTACTATCATTTTTATTTGTTCAAATATATTTATCGAACCTACGTCAATGATAACATACATTAAAAAGAAATATAGATAATTCTCGCTAACACCTTAGCTTGAAGAAAATCTGTACTATTAATTGATAAAATTAAAGTTGAAAAATTACCATAAAACGTTTCGTTGCTAGTACGTCGTTTCCTTCCATCAACATAAACAATGGGTACATGGGTTTCTAATTCTGAAGAACCACCATGACTTCCACCTTCCGTCATTCCATGATCACCAAATACAATTATGGAAAAGTTCGTGCCATATATCTGAATTATGCAAGATCAATATATTTATTCATCAGCTTCTTTCTCCTAACAATTTAAACTTGTAAATTCAATTAATCAATATGTCATTTTTTAAATTAATGATCTCTCTCTGTTATCTCTAAATGTAACTGTGAATTAGTTGTGAAATAAGAACAGGGAGAAGCTATATGCTGTACATGTTGCATATAAAAGAATGAGATATACTTTTCCAAGTTTCAATTCTGTCTGTTCTACTGTTCTAACACATTTGCATCATACTTTGTGGAGTTTTTCGTAAATTTCTTTGATAATGGAGTCCATTTCAATAAGTTTATTATTCAGCTCACTGTGAGTGCCACCCAGAGAATGTCCTAAAATCGCAATTTCAATAACTTATACTTTTACATTAGACTTGTATTGAAAATCCATTGTTTAAAAAACATAATGCCTTCAATCATTTAAGAAAACCATTGCAAGGTCGTCAGTATGTTTCATATCGGAAGTTTTGATAGCTTCAAGAATGAGTGACATGCTTCCTTAAATTGTTTTAATGTACAAATAGACCAGTTTGAAACATATATCTAAACTTAAGTTTTTTTCACTCTGACCTATATGATCAAGTCCCAAGTAATGCAGAATCATCACATCCCACGTATCCGCAGCACCATTCTCAAGCCGTGAACGCATACAGAATGTTACATTATCATCAACCTACAAAACGTTTCAAATAAGTTAATTCAACAGTAATAGTTTATAAATTTCGAGGAGCAATTAAAAAGCCCTCTTTCGACACTACCGTCAGGGACAGAATATAAGGCGTTAAACTTCATTTTACATCTTATGGACTGGTTCTTTATTTCTTGTATCCAAATCAGAAGACAGAGCATTCAACAGAAGAACCACCATTATAAAGTATGACTGACTGATATAAACTATCAATTAACAAAACATTTTCCGAAGTGTTTACTTCCATAAAGCTAAACTTACTTCCTTGAAATCATTGACGTAGAATGACGTGACCTCTGCCGAATGGTTATCGAAACGATTCGGAAATAGTCGTAGCCATGTTTCGTCGCCGCAAAACGTGCATCTGAAAAATGTTCACATTTTGTTTCAATAATTTTCTCTACATTTCTTTCGGGCAAAATATACTTTCAAAATAAGTTCTATTAATTTGTAAAATTAAACCGCTAGTAAAAGAAACGTTCGAACTATAAAATGCCTCCTCAAAACCTCGAAGATGACTTGTCATACCTGTAACCCTTATCATTAAGTCGATCAATGATATTATCGCTTGTTATGGAAGTAGATGCAAAATTCATCACAACATCAGCAAATGAAGGTATCACACCAGCTGTTACTGCCTGAAACTTAACGCTGAATGGTTTCTTTGATTTGACTCGGTATCTAAAAAATAAGCCTAAAAGAACTACTAGCCTTAATCCTTGGCATCGTTACGGTAGGCGTTTGTACATGCGCAATGAAAGCGACAGCTTGGCCATCGCTTGTTAATTGACGTAAAAACTGCATGGCCTCTCGGCGATAGAAAAACTGCTCTTGCCAAGCATCAATTAATATTATCACTATTTTTGCTACTGTCTGTTTCTTTAATGCTTTCCTCAAGATGCTATCATGAGGGCATTCTGAAATGATGATTGCTGAGAATATCAAAAAATATAACACATTCTGAGACTGCAAATAAAAATTAATTTTCGTAATATCGGCTAATAGATAGCTAACATAGAAAGAGCTCGAAAATTGATATATTGGTGAAATAAGCTGTTAAGTCGCACCCGAAAAAGGTAAAATTAGAAAAGTAACTTAACGATCGAAAACACATACAGTAGAAAGTGTCTCTGAATCTCACCAACTAATATTGTCTCACTTGTTTCAAGCTATCATTTAATTCCTATTTTAATACTATTCACTTCAATTTATTACCATCTAGAAAGTTGTTCACATCTTGTTCATTGTTTTCGGAATCCAATGAATGTATTTGTTTGGGGAAGAAACCCGAAATGAAGAGGGAAATAGCAGCAATTTGTAATAAACACAGTACCAATATCCAAACATCCCTTAAGCACAACATCAGCTGAATCTCTCACAAGTAACAGTTGAAAAGAAATGACAGTTCGACCAGCTCGACCACCCAAGTCATTAAGAACTTCGCTGCCCAGAATTCCTGAATGTCGCTTGACACGATGAATTGGTGCCATACTTCGTCATTGGTGCCATTCCTAAATATCACTTCCATGCTTTACTGAAAAGTCTTCAGGCAAATATTCATTCTCATTTTCGATATGCAAAGCTCTGCGCATCTATCACAGAAACTACCCTTCCGCCACAAATAATTCATAAGAAACTCCGATGTTCCTACACTGGTCTTCTGAAGTTTAAAATTTGCTTAATTCATCAACATAGTAAGCACCAATTACATGTCCTTATTCAAGCAAGCCCCTTTTATGAAATAAGATAACCTATATACAAATCGGGCTCTTTATACTTCCCTCATCCAGTTGTCCAGAATGAACTTTTAACTTTTTACAACCAATACATAGTTCATTATCAAGAATGAAACACATTTCCCAGAATCGAATAATTTTATTTGCTCCACAAGGATTCAAATTTTACTTAGTAATAATCCCAGTGAACACTTTAAACTCAAAATCAATTTCAAGGTAAATATTTCTGTGATCAGAAACTGAAACAAAGAGCAAAGCATCTCTATATTATCGACATTTAAACCGAAAAAAGAACTACACGTGTGAATTATATAATTTTTTAAATTGGGATTACAAAATCAAGATTTTCTTTTAACTTGTGATTCACATTCCATAAGACTTGACATCATCAAAAAAGTTATTTCCATATATAAAATTATGAAAAAAAAAAAAATAATAATGGATAACAATGTATGTGGATGGAACGGAAATGGTATAGTGTACAACTACTTGAAGTCAAGAGCCTTTGAATTTTATTGGGAATCTAACTCTAGCAAACTTTGATGATACATAAAAAAACTTCACACTCTAAAAGAAATAAAATGCTTGAAAAATAACGAAAGAAGTTAATGGTTCTAAAAATAAGAAAAAGAAATCAACCAACAACCGATTACATTACCTATGAGACACCTACAACCGAAACAGAATAAGCATTATCGCTTAACTAGAATTCACTGCCCAAGAAAAGAACATTTGCCGATGAAATACGATAAAAGAAACAAAACATTGCAACAAGGAAATGTTATCAGAGAAGGAATACCAAATAATTTGGTTAAGAATTCAGAAAGATTAACATGTATGATATCGAGAAATTGCCACCCTTTCTTTAATGAATTTGTATGCCCGTAAGTTCGACATCACCATGAATTTGCAAACCGGTGATGTCATGAGGATCGGAACGATGAGCAAATGAACAAAATCGTACATCATTCACGTAAATCTGTAATAATACAGTTAAATAATGCAAAAATGAATAAAATAAATGAAAAAAAAATGCAATAGAATATCATTTGTCTGATTGTTTCATTAAATTCTTTTTTGCAGCAGCAGCAGCAGCTCTTCATTTGAGTATCAAATTTTATTACAGTTGTATGGATTGAACTCTTCCACAAACTCCCTCTCATTTTCGAGCGACTCAAATGATTCAAATCTGAAGATGGAAAAGAAAAAAAAAACTGAGATGAAAACTCAGGAAACCTGAAATCCATATTCCTCATTGACAATTTTCAAATCAGCCCCAACGCCCTTCTCGAACGGTATCTTGCCTTCTCTCTCCTCATTACCCCAATTGCCAGCTTGAAGAGCGTTACGCGTAACTGCCTAAAATAATTCAAATTGTAACAACACAATAGAAATCGAGTCACAATAAATAAAACGAGTTTTCAGTTACACAACAAAACAAGATAAATATGAAGACGTGACTTGTACAAGTAGATAATATAGACTTTTTTAATTTTTTTTCCCCCATAACTCTTCTACTGCATTTTTATGGACACAAAACTATGAGATAATAAATATAAAAGAAGCATTTCATAGCATGGAATGTAAAAAAATAAGCTAATGATACTTGAACTATTCTTCAACCAAGCAGACGACTGCTGAGTTCATGAAGAATTATGGAAACTTATTTTTTAAATACATAAACTGATGGAAATTATTTCAAACTGAGACATAAAACCCGATTTCAAATTCTATAATTGTAATTGTCAAGACGAAACAGGCAATAAAAAAGCTGACCTTTTCATCGAAGCGAGGATTGAAATGTAATGCAATATCACCATTTTTTTTTAACAAATTAATATTGAAACGTTTCGCTTTCTTCTCCGGGCATAAGAATACCATCAGCGTTCTGCCGACACTCAAGCCTTGCGAAATACCACTTTCATACGGCACAGGCTGAAATTAATTAGAATTTTTGTCCAGAAGCATTAATGCATCTTGTTAATTAAAAATTAATTAAAATTGAAAGAAAATTAAGTGTCCTTGAACAATTAAAATAATGTGATTTCCAAAAACTGAACGGACATAGTATTTTCCACCCCAGTGTACTTGATTAAGGTATAAATCGCCATCAATCGATAGATGAGATACGGAAGACAATGGCAGGCGGTGTTCGAAATCTTTGAATTCCTTCTGGTCGCAGAAAATCTATAATTTTCATTTTGTAATTGATTTTTTACCCAAAGCAACATTAATTAAACAGTACAAAACTGTATCCTTCACAAAACGACTGCACTGCAAATTTCCTTCGCCTCAAATTTCTCTATATGAACAACTAGAAGATAACTAATTTAGCTTTCCAGTTCGACATATGTGAGCCTACAGATAACACACATTATTTCGTCTTCAAATAAGCTTTTATACCTACATCTCCTATAATTACCAGATATCCTATTGAAACGTAATATCGATGATGTGAAATAATCGGGAGTTCATACCTGATAACGATCATCATGCGCTCGAATTCGGATATCGAAAGGTGCACCTTTTTTGAACGGAAGATTCTTGCGTTCCTCTTTACCCCATTCTCCATTCTCAAAACTATTCATCACAATCTACAAACAACATATTACCAATTTCTCTCTCCCAGTAGGCATAGTACTACTATTAAAATAAGCATTACTTATTCACCGTTTGTTCTAGTTAAAATATTATACGATGAAGTTTGACGGTTACGATTCATACAGATTTTTTCTGTACTGATATCACGGTGGGTGGTCTGATTTGTATGTTTCGTGTACTAAGCAACAGCATTCGAAAAATGCTTATTTTCAGAGCATCTTCCAATGGTTAAGTCTTTAAAGACGTTTGAACGCTGCCGAAATATCCGAACTGGAAACAAAGCAATCAGAAACAGAAATTTTGAAGGTCGGAATATAATATAAATAAGAACTAACTTTGCCCTCGTCATATCTAATTGAGATATGAAGTGGGACATCATTACCACTGAAGTCTGCTGCTTTGCAGTGTAAATTCACCGTAAATCTGAACAAATAATGGTGAACTAATCAAAGGATCTTCTTCCATTAAGACTAATTAAGATTTTCTTATTGCTGTTGTAATTTCAAATGACAAGTTCCACTATTACATATCACTACATTATATGGAAATTTTTATTTTTCTTTTTTCTGCATCTATAGCTACATTTAACGACATTCAGTGAGTGGCAATAAGGGAGTTTTATAATATCGAATCAGACCATCTAGTAGTTACTAAGTGATGAAATAAAAATATCACATCCCCAAAGAACGTAAAATTAACTGAAGTTAACCTGGACTGAATTCAATACATACCGTTGGCTTTCATCGATCGTTGATCCCTTAATAATCAGTGTTTGTCCAGGTTCAATCTTCTCTTGCAATTGGCTGCGATATGGAATTGGCTGCAAATGATTCAATCTTAACTACTAAATCAATCATCAACAAATATTTCCATTAAATATGGTTGCATTCGATATAAGCGATTCGGAGAGTGTCAACGATTGCTGGGTTCTATTAATTAATGCAATTAAATTAATCGGAAGTGAAGATACCGGATTATCAGCAGTTTAACCAACGATTACACAACTAGCTCAAGCCAATCTCTTTCGTTCGTTCTACACACTATCTGAATTATTGTGTCATTATTTAAGGCAAAAATGAGTACTAACATATGATCTCTGATCAGACATATTTGAGCACTTCAGCAAATCGGATAACCTGGAAAAAGTAAATTATTATCACAAATGCATATTAATTATTTAGGGTACTCGCAAGAGAACATGTCGTTTACAAATTGTGTAAGTTATCTTGTATCATTGTGAATCAGTACCGAATATCCAGCGCTATGCTGTTTCGTTTATTTTCTTACAAACGGATTGACAATCAATGATATTTGAGTGAAGAGGAAAAAGAATAAATTTCAAGTGTTGTGAGATGGAGCATAGTGTATGTCAATAAAACTAGTAAGAATGTGAGAATTAGTAACAATATAATTACAAAGCAATCCACATTTCGTCAAAAAACTATACATATAAAATGAAATTTCTTGGATGGATGAAAAAATTTTAAAGAGGAAGAGATGATGACTGTGATCAAATCAAAAAGACTTTTTTTTTTCATTTTTTTGAACACATACAGTATCGACAGCAATATTCAGCTGTTAATGTCATTTGTATTGCAAATTAAAAAGTCCCTCTTACATATGACATGAAATAAGAGGAATAGCCATTGCTTTGCCTTTGCCAAACACTAAGCCTGTAAATGCCCTGATGAGTAAGTTAGTCCAGTGTGACAGCAAACGTTTCAACTACATATATATCTTTTGCCCACACTTTTTAAAGAAAACAAAAAAGAAGCAAAGAGTATTGGCCATCGATTTCAAGATAAGACAGTGCAGACCGCCCTTAATACATTAGCGTTATTATCATCATATCATCAATACCATTGCCGCCATCGTCAAGTTTCGAAAAACAGTCCCAGTCATATTCACAATAGATGCTTCCCATGTTTCGGACTTTTAAAATAGGACGGAAAATTTTGCAAATAATGTTTTAAGTACATACCATGAAAGAACTGATCGATTAAGATTAAATAGATGAAATCTGTAAACCACTTCGACCGATGACAATATAAAGCTACCAAAGCTGCGTTATACGTATGTGTCACTACGTGAAAAGGAAAAAATTACCAAATGACCGGAAAATCTGTTAATTCTACCAATGTCTCACAATAATACACCGTTGTATTATATACCAATGCTGAAAAGTAGCAACAAGAATATCGATCCATCTCCACTACAACTTTTCCTGTATTAAGCAATAGAATAAAGCAGAACTATTCACGCACTCATTGGATTATCCAAGAGACAGAGATAACACTTAGTAATTTATTAAAACAAAAAAATCTTGCACATAATGCACACAACAATAACCTTCTCAAATTTTTTGAAAACAAACTTTTGCTTAGTACAGAAAGCACTTATTACCTTTCTCGTATAAGATATTTTCCAGTAAATGCTTACAGCATCATGCATGCATGCATGCATAATAACGTACGTATCGTGCATTTTTATGAAAATGTTAACTAATAAGTTAACTTATTATCAACGAACTGAACGAATCACCATCTCCTTGTAATGTTTCATCAGTTGTTATGGATCGAATTGAACGAAGAATTTTACTTATTATATGGTCATGGAATGCGATGATGCGATGAGTAAAACTGATAAAATTTAAAGAATAACGAGAAAGAAACTGATTCCCATCTTAGATTGCAAGTTTTACAACTTCAACATACAACTTCACTCATGAAATCATCCATCTTTCCAATGTTCCTTTAGTCAAGTTACACTAACGTCAGCAAAAAATCCTAATACTGCTTTATTCTCAGTGCAAGACAACTGGTATTAAAGTGATATGAGAAAACAAATATATTGCAAGTAATTAAAACAACAATTAAGAGAAAGACGAGAGATTCATATCTTAGTTATTTACTCGTCAAAATTTGGCTTAAATTTCAAAAAATGTCAACAACAAACGTTTCATTATTGAATAGTGATGTGTTTGCATTTAGATCAGCCAATAAAGCGATTCTTCACTGATCGAAAGATTGTGGTACGATAATTTAACAACCGTTTCTACCCGATGTTCGGTTTTATCATTGCTTATTTGAAGAGAAACATGTGCCTTGTTCGCTAATCCAAATGTAAACACATAACAGTTCAACAGCGAAATGTTAAGATGTCGTAAACAAACGTGAATCTATCATTCTTGCAAGAGCATCCATTCTTGTATATTCATCCTCTGTACAAGACAACAAGTTCCCCTCCGAGAGCACTCGGAACGATCAATCGAACTGGTTGAACACAGATATTTAGCGTCATGAATGCTTTTCATCTCTTATTTTAAAACTTCTCTATCGCAAACATACCAGTCTAATGAAATAGTAGAAATTAGAGCAGCAGCAGAATATCGAGAATAACATCAAACAATTAATTAGCTGAAGAAATCAAGTGATATCTAGATCACAATAGTTAAACAAGTTTAGAAAGAGCTAAATGATTTCGAAATAAAAACGCAGAGATGAATATGTCTGGGAAAATTCAGAATGATTCACTAAAATCGTCTACTGAAAATTATACAATTTCAGATTTATATCTTTTAAAACTTTCAACTTTCAGACTTCTAAAGACTAAATATAATGCTTAGATGACCTTGGTGACGTGTTATGTTCCAGGATTTCACTGCTCATTTAAAATATTTACAAACGAAAAAATGAAGAATGAGTCTTCTGATAAATCCTAGCTGTACAATAACGGTAAAAGCATTGGAGGAATGTCGGTAATCTCAAGGTCAACAACAATTTCCTTATGCCAAGCAAAATCAATTCACATTCATCTATAAAAATGATGAGGAATATCTTACTGAACTATCACTAATGATAAATAACTCACCTCATATGCAATAAGCATCAAGATTTGAAAAGTCTGGACAAGATATTTGAAACCAATGAACAACAAAATAGAAAGAAAAAAATCAAAGTTGGAATTTAAAAGTGAAATTAGATGAGAATAGAAGATAAGCGAGGAGAAAATAGCAATCGATTATTTTGTTACTTTTATTTTCTTCATTTCAAGGCAGTTGTGATTGTAATTGTACCGAGTGACAATTTCATACCACAAAATACTGTGTACCTAACATGTTAACAATAAGCTTGAAAGGAAGATGGAGTTTACTTCATTGAACAATCATAGGTAACGATAGAATTACGATCAGGAAAGAAAAAAAGAACAGCAGTGAGAAGTTGATAAATTTTAACAGAAAAATTTAGTTAGTTCTTTTGAGATTATTAGAAAAGAAAGCATTCAAATGAGATGACACTATCACGATCTGATGATGAAAATCTTTTTTCAAGTCTATGGACGGAAAGGGAATTAAAATTAAAAAATTCTTATCACTACTTACTTTTGCTTATCATTTCTTTTGTTTATTTCATGATTTATTAGTTAAACTTGAAATAGTTCGGATATGAAAAAGAAAGGGAATGAATAGGAAGCAAAATGGATATTTCATTCATTGGTGAAGCGACCATTTCACGTAAGTGAACATAGCTTGATGTAAGCATTTATTCGAAAGTTTAACCTACTCAACAATTCTAGTGGAACAGATGTTAGTTATGTTATGGTAAAAGAAAAAAACTTATACAAACAAAAACGATCATTTTATTCGAAAAATTTCATTACCCCGGCGATGAATCATCCTTTTAACGGACAGATCGAACTAGCACATATCTGAATACTATTCCTCAGTATGATTTCATATTGGAACACAAATCGATGAATCATCCCACTTCCATTACTAAGGCACTCAACAACCCGACCCGTTCCTTTAAGTACATTCCTTCGAACACTCCAACGGTAGTGTGTGTGTATGTGTATGCATGTGTATGTACATGTGTATATGTATGTATGTGCGTGTGCCTGTGTGTGTTCTTGTCCATCCGTCCTGTCCCCTATCTATGTGCGCCTGCGCGTTTGTGTCTGTGAAATTATTTTTCCTCTTTTTTTATTTAGCGAATTGGCATACGATAAGGGTGATTACTCAGTGTAGTGCCAATGATGAATTTCTCATTTGTGAGGGACCGACACAACTTTAAGAATAGCAATTGCTGAGTAATTTGGCTTGAATCATTCCTTTATTAATATAAAAGAATCTGACATTTCTATATTAAAATGTGAAACAATATGAGTTAGCGCCTGAAATCATTTCATTATCGTTTCAAGAAACAAGAACTGATATTTTCACTGACATTAAAAAAATGAGTTTTTATTTACTGAAACAGTATTGAAATCTCAAAAAAGTTTTATTCCAGAAATTTTGGAAGCATGGATGAAACGATAAAACGATAACAATGATGATGTGTAATGAAAATTTTCTTTCACACTTTAATTTTCTAACTCTGTTTGATCTGTTTTTTAACTGTTCACCACTCATTATATAGAACTGTTGCTGAAGAGCAGAAGATTGGAAATGGAAGATTGTGTCGTACAATAATGTTGCATAGTTGCACAGAGCTCATTTTTAAAATCTAAACCTACTTCAGAAAATTAAATTCATCATTTCTCGACCATCCCAGTCATGCAGTGAACATATCTAATTCGCATGAAAAACTCATCATACTTCAGATTTAAGAATTCTCCACTTGTGCTTATTTTAAACGTCCCCGATTCAGAAGCAAATCGACCAGAACTCCACCTTTACTCCATCTGAATATGAGAAGAGTGTCACGTCGATGTCACACACAAAAATTGCTGATACCCACTCACCATCGACGAATCAATTTAATTGCAACCCACAAACAATTTAAAACACACAGCACAACGTCCATCAGGCATCCACCCTTGGCATTTCTCCTCAAAGCTGCATTTTGGTGATTAACAAGAGCAGCCAGAACTCTATCGTTGCATGACCTTATTCCGTTGTATAACTTCGCCGGAACTTCCATTATAGACCATAAATGATGAGATTGTACGATGAATGAACTTCACGTTACCACGAAACCTTCTTCCTGTACTTCATGCAAACCTAAGCTGAAAAAAAAAAAACATGATTGAATGAACAGATTTTCACTCCTGTTTGCAAGATGAATTGTCAAAACAAGTTATTTTTTTAAGTAACTCTTTACAGGAATAAATAACAATATGATAGTTACAAACAATAACTGCGGGCTTAAACATTTTATCGTCTAAACAGACAAGAAAATTAGGCTGAAATAAAAAGACAAAACAATTACTAATTGTAATGAGAAATGAATGTGACAGTTTTCGATAGTGCATGTAATCACGAGGTAAAGTTGGTTCGAGTTAGCTTGGAAGTATTCCAGAGAGCTGGAATTTACATCATAACAACTTCGATTTTACTGTCAAGTGATTTCATTGTCTTGGGTTAAGCTTTCTACTTTGTTAATGAAATAAATTTTTATGAAGTAGTAAAATTAGCAGACTACGATGCACTAAGCAATATTATGATTCCATTGATTTAAATGTGTCTTCAACCGAAGCTGAAGATAAATTAATTTCTATGTTTGTAAAATATCGAAATATTCATCGCGAAAGAAACAAAGAGAGGGAAATTAATCCAGAGAATAAACATTAAACAAAGAATGAAGACTTCTTCTGGAGTTACTAATTAATGTCTGACATTTTACAATTGTCCACAATCTGCAATTACTACATCCTTTGATGTCTTACCGCTTTGTGAACCCTGCAAAATAGCATGTGAGCCAACGAAAGATCAAAATACAGAGAATAATGCAATCTTGATAAATTTAAATATTACTACTATGTCTCCTAGTTAATCATTATCCCTTCTTCACATATGTTATTCCATTAAAATCCATTAAAATATACAACAAATTTACCACTGCTTCAATCTTCCGTACGACATCCATTCCTTCGATAACTCGGCCGAATACAACATGCTTACCATCTAACCAATCCGTCTTCACAGTGCACAAGAAGAACTGAGATCCATTCGTATCTGGACCAGCATTTGCCTAAATTGAATTTAATAGCTTAAAATCCCTTCAGTAATAACTAATGAAGACAATGAAAATCAATTGCAAACAATTGGAAAACTTGCATCACTAAGACCTCTCTTTTCCCGCCTCCTGCGGGAAATCGAGCACAGATATACCTTCGAGGGGAGCGAACTCAGTAGCATTCCATGTCTAAGACAATTTTTTCATTACTTTTCAATACCACAGCCAAATCATCATCGCTCGCTTTATAAATCGGACGAGAAATGCAAGCAATAAGTGGAACTACAGCACCATTATTTGTGTTTCACACAAACCTAACACTGAGCCATTACATCTTCTTACACATCCCCATGCATATATATTACTAACCTCACTTCTTCCAGTATCTTATTTCATTCATTTTGAATAAATGTTGTTTTTCTTTAGTTAACAATCTTATACTAAGAATTTTATTCGTTTATATACTTCAAAGCTGAAATATGAACTGATTTTCGACACATTCAATAATTATATTATTTAACAAACCACAATCGACAATGCGCTCATAGCGCGAGATTAACTCAAAAAGAACCTATGTTGTTGTCGTACGCGCTTACCATGGATAGCACGCCAGGTCCACTGTGCTTCTCTTTGAAGTTTTCATCTTCAAATGTTAAACCATAAATGGATTCACCTCCGGTACCATTTCCGCGTACGAAATCACCACCCTGAATGGCAGAAGTTCACATCAACTTTTGAATGCTACAATTGCAAATCATTTACTTCTTTGTTTTTATGTTACAATATTTAATTTGAGAGAATAACTAACTCAAGAATTCAAAACACAATAACAACAAACAGATGGTACCTCACTATACTATATTCCTCAAAGCACTGCTGCAATCTTTCAGTGGAAAGAATTCTATCGTGGTAACAGAGCTAATGATAACACTCTAAAAACTTATCGATGTCACTCTATTGCATCACCTTCTTAGTGAATTTCACAGTCCGTTATGAAATAACCATACTATGAGCACGTATGCTAAAAAAGCAAATAACTTATTTAGACCGACTTATCCATGGTTCATTTAAATTGACTATAATCAAAGTTTGGATACTGAAATTTGCAGTAAGATTTCAAATTTTAAACCACAGCATACATTGACTGAACTGACAAAATAGAGCAAACCTGGCACATGAAATTTGGGATGACTCGATGGAATTTTGAACCTTTGTAATAAAGAACCTTCCCCAATATACCATAACCTTCTTCACCCGTGCATAATGCACGGAAATTTTCTGCTGTTTTTGGCACTACATCACTGAACAACTGGAAAAATATTAGACTTAATATAATTTATCTACAATCACTTTTCAAAGTCACAGTCATAATTAATATGGTATTGTTATTCCTAAGCCATTAGCATTACCATTACCAAAACTATAATAAAACTCACACAAAAATTTAGAAGAGGACCAGAATAAGAGTTTCGAGAAATATGATCTTATAAACAACGATCATACTACATTGTTTCCATCTGTCAAGCAGCTTAGTTTCCTCTAAAATCTGTCACCTGTTACCATGTCAACTGAAAGGATTAATTTTTGGAAAGCTTCTCTCCTTGGATTTTCGACAACCAAGACAAGAATTTTAACTTCCAACAAAAAATAAAAAAGAGAAAGCAATTCACCTCCATAACGATACGACCAGATGGATCTCCGCCAATGGTAATATCGAAGAATACGTGTGGACGAGACATACTTCTTTCAAACTGAAAAAAAATTTTTGTTATGAATTTTACGTCTGTTTAGCAAAAAAATCATAACATCGAAATGGCAAAAATCCGACGTGATAAATCTCACAAAGTAATCCACTGAGATTCAAAATGTCATTAGCCGACATGCAACACGTAATATTACTATTAAGTATCAACAAAATTTATTAATACGCAAATGATGTTATTAACAACTTCATCATGTATGACACGCATGCTCAAGTTAAATTTCCGTGCAGTGTATACGTACAGCACATACTACTGCTTATTTGAACAAAACATATGTGTGAGAATGAAGCAGTACTTCAAAAACCTTTTGTTATCACTAACAATTTCTATGAGATCAAGAACGAGAAATCATCCCAACCAACTATTCTCAGTATTTTTGCGAGTAAAAAAATTCGAAATAGTGCTAAAGGATTAATAAGGATGGATAAACCAACCACATAATCAGTTCATTCTAGGATTTACAAAACATCACATCATGCTATCTGTACTGTAGGTCACATTCACTTTAGTCACAGAAATAAAAAAAACGAGAAAGAAAGTGAGCCATATTAAGGAAGAACAAAAACCCTTATAACTTTCAGGGAAATCTCGGGACAGAAAAAAGTGATCTCACATATATATATATATATATATATATATATTTATATAGGTCCCAAGAAATAATAGATAGGATGGGAATTAGCTATACGAGCGGCTGGGGAATGGAAAGAAAAGGAGTTACTTCCATTATTTTCTCAAAGAGATCAATTAATTTAAATGAACAGTCAATTTAAAGTAGAAATTACTTGATGGTTAATGGGTTACTAACAGATCTGGCCTGACCTAGAATATTAACTAATTAATTCAAGGTCACTTCCCAAAACATGAACGATTAGATGGAACACACGTTAGCCCTCCCTCCCACACACGAGCATCACACGGTGTACGTGACATGTCACAGCGTACAGCGTGTTACGCCATCAATAAATGTGGTAAGAGAGCATGAGTGCAGTGGTAGAAGGCATCAAAACAGTCGCCATCTCTCTAACTAACTACTCTCTGTGCTTATAAGGGATGTCTGTTTGGGCGGCGGTGTGTGCCAAGCAATAGGGAGAGAGGGCAGTGTACAAGAGCGCTGACAGAGAGAGTGCTGAGATGAGGAGAAGCAGACATGTGACTTGAGGCATCCAGCAGAGTAGCTGTGACCAACGGGCGCTCTCGTCCTCATTGACCAGCACACTCTCTTTCTATCTCTTTATCCAATACACACATATACAACAAAGAGACACAAACACAGGATACGCGTACGCGGATGGGGGCGGAAGGTCACGCACGTGCCATCATCGCCTACCACGTGCTAAAAGTCAGGAAGCTTACCGAACAGATGAAAATACTGAAAAGCAAGAAAAATACCAGAAAAACGTAAAGTTTGGCGTATAAATATTCTTATGAAATGTAATAAATTGTTAAGTAAATAAGCACATATTGTGTAGCTTATGGAGGGCGGAAATTGGAGCATTTCTGAGGAAGTATTTATGTGTAGAATAATGGTACGACAGTTGCGCCGCATATTCCATTATGACTATTTGATTCGTTTATCATCAGACCATTTAACTTTGTCATCAATTTCATATTTCGTTTAACCCTGGGAAATTTTCTTTTGCCATATTGTATTTTACTGTGACATAGATAGATAGATATGGTATGAATCTTGTTTGTACAGGTGGATGATTGCCTATATGGACAGGTAAAATGTAATGAAGTTAGTCTGCTCATTCTTCACTAAGAGTACACTTTGCTTAGATGATTTTGCAGAAACTGAAGAAAATAGTTCAGTGAACTTTTCAAGGTCATCATTTTGCTGATTTTGCTGAACAACCCAAAATTCACAAAAATAGGTTACTTTTATACCTAAATCTTTGGGAATTACATGTAACAACATTTGGATTCACGTTGACTGTTGCAATATTTGATAAGATTTTTGCCAGCTGATTGCAAAGAACAAAAAAATTAATGCAAAAAATAATTCGTAATTTTAAGATTCATCCAATAATTGATTACTTCATTGAAGCATTATTGGAAGTAATGTCCACTCATTCCTATCATCTGAATCTCTTTCATTAGCATCGTTATCATCATGAATTCCTCTTCTCCTTTCAGGCAAACTCATCATTAACTGCCAGCACAATTATCGATATAGCAACAACCAGCGGATAAAAACAACTCAAATTTTATGACTTTTTTTTTTTATGAAAATTTTATGACTTTTTTTCTTATTTTTTTAGCAACTCAAATTTTATGAAAATTTCTTTGTTTTTATTTACTATTTATGTTATCATCTCTTAAAATATGCAAATTTTTTCATGTGCCAAAATACAGAACTATGGTGGTTGATGCCCAAGGGGAAGAGTTGTGAGAGGCTATACTGTATATAAATCATTTCATCGATCTCAGCATGCAAATTTTTGTTGAGAATTTTGAATTGCCACTGTTTTTCAACAAAAAGTTTGCCTTCGGATGGTTTGAAATTTCTTCTGCAAAAAGTATCACTGAATGTGAAAAAATAATTTTAAAAAGCACTGCAAAATTTTTAAGAAATATAAAAAGCTCCAATATAACAGAAATATATGTTTAAAAAATATAAAAAAAGCTCCAATATAAAATTTGAGATTTATTAGAAAACATAGTTAGCACTTTCTCGAATGCAGTGCTGTTTGTGATCAATTATTTGATACATAATTCATTTATGAAAGTGTGAAAATCTTTATCTCACTTTTGTAAGGTTTAAATGAATAAGCCTTTTGAGTAATTGAATTATAAAAGGATGGATGAAATTGTTATTGTAACTGATCATTGTTACTTGCTTAATTATTAGGCTATAATTTTAGTAGTTTGAAGTTAAGCTGATATTTGCCCTTGAGTTTGAAAAATTCGAAAAGTTTGAGCAAACAGCAATAAGTAACAAAGTTTGCGGAAAGAAAATTGGTTAATCTTTTCAGTTTTAACGATAAGAATTGGCACACTGCAACTACACACACAACATATGGCGCTTATGCTTAATTAATTGCTTTAAATTCGATACACTTTAAAGCTTACCAAAGTAACAGACTCACAAAATATGCCTTTGCAACTTATGGCCATTAGCAAGTCATTCTCCTTTAATCTAATCATTTTCTTTTGCTTTCCTTGCTAATACATTTATTTATATACCAATTTGAGAAATATATATTGCATTTAATTAATCATGCATATCTTGAGTTTCAACGAATAGCAAACCACTTAGATGGATCAGTTCTTCTAGTTTACCATAAAATAAACTGGTGACACCTGCAATGAACGATTTGCAGTATGATAGAATTGAGTTTTCTGAAGATTTTTTACTTCCTTAAATTTAGATTACAGTTTTACAAATAGAAAATATTAGGATGATAATGATCATAATTATAATCATAATCATAACACGTTTTCCACTTTCCATACAGCATTGAAATGATATTAAAGTTGTTAATTTTTTAACTCAACTCTGTTTCTTCCTCAAATTTTTGAAAAAATTTTTTCAGACTAACAATGAAGAATTTATTTCAAGGTTAGTTGTTCTTTTCATTTTTTTTTCATTCGCAGAAATTCATCAATAATGCCTAAATCATGCGACTTAAATTCTTCTTGTTTATTGCTTTTATGTTTGATAACAGAAAAAAAGAGAAGTGATTATATCACTCAGTTATGTTTTTCTTTTTATCATTTCCACATTTTTCAAACTTAAGGATTTTGATAACTAAATATGAGGAAAAGATCAGTGTGTTGAATTTCACAACAAATATGAAAAGTTTTGAATGAAATTTATTTCACTTATGAATATGAATACTAAAGCTTACTTTGTCTTTCTGTTCTTCCCCCTTCCTCGTATTCTGCAAATGAAACAATTTTGGAATTACATCTATTAACTGAAATATCTCTGTGAAGAATAAACGGAACTAACTTAAAGGAAGGTAATAACAATAATAGAAAAAGTAGAATGACAAAGTTGTCAACCATCTATAATTGAAATCTTACTGTTATCATCGCAGAAGTGTTATTCGCAAGGTGTTCCATCTAATATTTTGAATCAAAGTGTTTACTTGACAAATAGATATCCTTTGATATTTTTAATTTCGATTTTATTGTCATCACTGAACACAGAATATTAAATTTTGTTGTCACAGCATTAAGTGCAGTGCATATATAAATGTATATTTAGTGTTAGTATTTGTTGGATTGACGTTGCATGAGATATGCTTAAGTAAAGATGGACATGCAAAATATGGTGGAATGCAACCGAAGGAAGCGAACTATAAAAAATTCGTTGGTGAAAGACAATATGTCAGTATGATATTTTGAATTATATGAATTTAGCCTGAACAAATTCGTCCGTTCCACATATATATGCTCGGATCTAATCGAAACAATAATTTCATTTCTAATTCTAAAATTATATGAGATAAATTGCAGTATTTGAGAAAATAATGCCGTCAGTAGATTCAATATTATTTTCCTAGTGAATTAAAAATTCTAAACTAATACATTCTAAATTATGAGGCTTAAATTTAGCGAATATTAAGCTTGGAAAAAGTGAAGAAAATGCTTCTCTTATGTTTATTTAGAAGAGGCAATTTCTTCGCATAAATGCATACCTTTAATTATAGGTAATTAATAAGAGATGAAGTAAAGCTGGTGATTGGATTTGTTATCAGTAGATTTTACAGTGTTATATTACCTTTAATAATATAATTACCAACTGTAGATGATACCATTTAAAACTCGAATTAGCCAACCATTCCAAGAAGGACAGACCATTCATGGAGTTGGTATGATAAAACCCGATGCCAAAAGGTATGGAATAATTCATTCAAATTTTAGCATCTCTTTTAGAAAGTTCCCAAAAATTTTTTCCACATTTTGCATCTATTTTCAAACATATTGAGTAGGACAGAGGAAGGTAACTTCTAGTAAAAACTTAAAGATAGTTTATCAAACGTATTTTAAACTATAGCCCTGAGTACTTCCTAAAAATTACGAATCTTTTCGTTTACTTGAAAAAAAAAAATTAGAAAATTAAAATATATGTTAGCAAGCTGTCTTTCACTGCTCCACAAATTTATGAATTTTAGAGAAATGACCCATTCGTTGCAAATATTCTTCTTCAGGTGTTCTTAACCGAAAGAAACAAATATGAATTTATAAAATGAAGCAAATTAGTTTATAAATATATTTCAGAATTGATATCAATTTCCATAAAGGCGCAGGTGCAAATGTTGATCTACCGTTGCATCTCAGTATTCGATTTGATGAAGGTAACTTTGTACTTTCTTCTTATAACATTTTAGCTGTACACTGTGCAGTTTTATTTCTTAATAATCTTATTTCAGGAAAAATGGTTTATAATTCATATGTGAACAACGTTTGGGGCAGTAAAGAGCAACGATTAAAAAATCTTTTCAAGCCAAATACAGAAATGGATATTCGAATTCGCATTATCAATAATAAGTATCAAGTATGGTACCTAATTCACATTCATTTCAAGAAATTTAAATGAATTTTTCTACAGGACATAAATTGTGTGTGCCCCTGTGTGGTACCATTTTCAACAGATAACTACTACTCTCTTATTATATCAGTTTTTTTTTTTCGCATTTTATGAAAAAATAAGTTAAAACTTTGCGACTGTTTTGCTTTGGAATCAAACATAGCTCTGAACGAAAGGCCTTATTTTGGCCAAAGATTTTTCGGAATCGCGGTAAAACGTTTGTCATTACTATTGCATGATCAAATGAAATAATATCATTCCAGTGTATATCGTAAGGTTTTTTATCTGAAGCTAATAAATTTATTAAATTTATTTTATCAATTGTTACGCTTATTTAAATTAATGTTAATCATATAGATATTTGCGAATCGTATGGACGCGGGTACTTTTGAACAGCGAACAACACTAGATGGGGTAAGTAAATTTTTTCTTTCTCGATACTTTCTTCCAAGTAATTAAATATCACAAGTAAACTTACAGTTACATTAATTTCTGAAAAATTTATCTTTCACCGATTCACATTTCTTAACCAATCAAATGTTTCATCTACAAAAATCATATAAACATATAAAGGAATTCTTCTGTTTCGTTGGCGCTTATGTCAAGTAAAACTATAAATACAATCAGAGCATGAATTTATAGACTATTTTAAAGTTTAAGGCAAAGAAATTGAAAAATCAGTTTCCCCCTTTGTTCAATATATTTGCAAAATGGATATTATTCAGGTAGATCATGTATCGATTAGTGGTGATTTGATCAATCTTTCATTATTCCACTACGGTGGACGAGTATTCCCGATACCGTATATAGCGATAGCCGAAGTTGTCCCAGGAAAACGACTGGATATTTCGTTACTACCAACTGGTAAGTACAACAATAATTCATTTCATAATGGATTCTTTAATCTATCAAGTGGTCTTTTCAACTACCTACCAAATTAAATTAAATTACACAATGGTAGTATTAAAAAGGTGCGTCTCATGTAGACGAACAGAAGATAGCCTTTATTATGACAGAATGAAGAATTGAAATTTTAATTCTAAAACAATGTCTATTCATTAATTGTGTGACGAAATGTAAACTGGCAAGACCAAACATTTTACTTATCAAAATTATTCAGATGGATCGATATAATGATAGTATTGATAAGCATCTATGCTATTTAACATATCATAAGTTAATAGAATGAACAAAGAATAAATTATGAATTTAGGCAAACGATTTAATATCAATTTATACAACAGTAATCGACAACATGCACTACAAATATCTGTACGATTCAACGAAGGCACCGTGGTACGGAATGCAATGGAGAATAATGATTGGGGACGAGAAGAGCGAGAGGGAGTGATACCGATTGTCAAAGATGAAATGTCGACTTTTTCATATTTTATTTCTTCTTAAATACTTAAACTTTTTCATTTATCATCATCATTTCGAGATTTACCACGAACGACTTCCTAGTCATTTGATGTAACATATCTCAGATTGTTGAAATGAATCGCCCATATACCCGAAAACAGAGGAACTATGAATCTTATTTGTGATGAAAAAAAGAATTTCTCATTATCTTTCAAAACATAAGTAGTAAAAAATTTGTCTTTTATATCAATAATTTAACTTTCTATCACATGCTGTGCATTTTTAAATTCATCGGATAATTCTATAAGTGATTTAAGAGGAATTTAATAACTTAATCAACAAATAAATAATTGTTTTCCATCATTTCAGTGCCGATATAACGATTATCAATGAAAGATACAGCTTCCAGATTTTCTTCAACGGTATTCGCTTTACGACATTTGCGCATCGTGGCTCACCAGATGATATTAGAACTTTGGAAATTGATGGTGAATGTGAAATATTTTCTGCCACAGTTAATGATGCAATTAGTGGATAAAATCTCTCCTCCTCCACCGATCAACCTATCTTTTATTGCTCTAAAGAGAATTATTGTGACCTTTGAATTTTGAACTCTGGTAGCACTTGTCATTAATTTGAAGCAGCAATTTCGATATACTGGTAATTTTTCCTCCTTTTGGCATTTGTTCATCTCATATTCTATCATTTTTCTTGCTTCACAAATGAAAAATTTTACTTAGACACGATTAATTTCCTTACGTTTACTTCACAAATACTTTCAATTCGTACAAATTTTATATTCAAGTTTATGGCGCTTTTTCTTCATTTAAAAAGACGAAAATTTTATCTTTAGCAGATAATAAAAATGGCATGTACAAAATACGCATTCATACACTAAATTATAAATACTAAAAGAAATGAGTATGATATGATTTAAATTAAATTTTGGCAATATGTGGTCACAAATACATTTACATGAGGAAATGACGTCATTTTAAAAAAGGTGAAAGATTGAGAAATAGCTAATTTTAATGCCTAGAATGCAAAATAAATACAATTCAAAAAAGCTATCGTCGAATTTCTTTCAAGTTTTTCATATCACAGAGAAAGAAAAACAATAGCGATGGAAGGAGAAAACAATAATTGTGAAAGTTTGAAAGAGAATAACTGTATGAAAAAGTCTCATAGGCTTTCTTGCTTATCCGAGATTTCCTTGCCTATTCAACCTTGCTCTCATTCAACTGGAAATAAGCGAAGAAATGTGTAAACATTAGAAAATTTTGTGGAAATCGAAAATGAAATGCTATTTTGCGTAAAGATTAACAAAACGTTCATTTAAAAAAAAAAGAGTAAGATTTTGAGAGGAAAATTTTGAATTCGGCATAAGTCTTGAATACTAAAGAATTAATTGAAAATTTCTAAAATGAACAATTTTTAAAGTATTTTAAAGTTCAAATTTATTTCTTACTGATTTTGGAGGAATAATAAAAGGATAATATTCAGTGATAGCTTTTGGCAATCGAATTTAAAACTAAGAAACCTTCAATATGTGATGATGACGTCTATTTATTTCGGAACAAAGAACGAAAAATTTCGGATTGATTTCTCGGATTGTTTTTTCTCCTTCATATAAGGATTTAATGAACCGTATCTAGTTGAACTTTTGTGATCTTTGAAATCTATGATACTATCACTAAATAATTAACACATTCCTGCCCTACATTCTTTATTACTATGCATAAATCAATTTCACTTACATGTGATGTTCATGAAAGAATTCTAAGAAATGATCATGAAACTAAGCAAACCGATTTGATGAACTCAACAAATTTATTTTAATTTTTAAATTAAATCATATATGATTGAATAATCTTAAGTAAAATTAAGTCAGTTTGTATTTTAGGGCAGTGCAAAATCTGACAAATAAAGGAAAAAAGGACACTACTATAATTGAAGAAATATAATGGAATGTACAAAAGAATTTAATAAATGGGGTAGATCGTAATATAATACTGCAAGTTAGAAATTACCACCTGATAGAATGAACTGTGAGCAATAAGAAGAGTACAATTAATGTAAATCCATACGAAAATATCCATCGTCTGGGACTACTGTTTTCTTTCACTGCAAATATTTTTTAATTCTAATACATTTGAAATCTAGAAATAATATGTGAACCAATAACTTTTCCTTTCATCAAATAACTAATTTTACTCATTTTCCTTTCTGAATGAAATTTACATAATTTTATCTTAATTTTTATCCTAAAAATTAATGATAATTAAATAAATTTGTTCAAATAAAACAAAAAATCTTTAAAACCTTCGTAACATAATTCACTTACAATAGTCAGCGAATTCTAAATCTTTTACATTTCTCCATAATTCACACTCTTCTTGTTTTCGCCTTTCAATGGAACCGTTTTGGGTATCAGATCGTAAGTACATCCACTTTTCGGTTTCACGATATTCCGGCCAACGAATATGATTTTGACCTTCCAAATCCGGTCGCCTAGAAGACAGGTTCTGAGTAATTATTATATTAGCCAGCCAATCATATATGTGTTGTTCTTGACAACATAGTTAGTCTGAAGTTACTTTTCCCTAAGTATAATACATCACTTGAAACATTTTTTTATATCAAATATGCAAATTCAAACCCATAATTGGCAAAATTGGTCCAGTATTGCAATACTTTTTTACTGAAAATACGTTCCTGATCGGTATAACGAGCAGTTCTATTGTAAAGTGGCACACCAAATACAAATTCAATTTCATAACCATGCATAACACCTGCCCATTCAGGCCATGGATTAGCGCTATAATTTCAATTATCATTTACGGATGAGAATTTCTTCCCTAATATTTATTCATCCTTGTGCTTTTGTCCAATAAGAATCATTTCAGCAATCACTGCAAGCCAAGTTAGCTAGGTGCTAGCATTGTTTATCAACAATAAAAATATTATCCTAAACAATCACTTCCCATATATCAAAGAGGCAATTTAATGAATATTTTGTAGTGCAAATGGGTTGAATAGGAATTTAATGATTTATACTTACGTGGAACGCTGATCAAAGTAATAAACGTAAATTTTGCCACTTCCTTTTTTCATATGTTCGGCAAACCAAATGCTATCACATGTAAAAAAATAATCACCAACCATTTGATTTATCTGAAAATGGAAGATTTACAAAAATCATAAATGTTTGGAAATAGCATTGATTTTTTTAACTTCAATGTTTAGTACTAAGCATTGTAATTTTAGCTTATAAATAATCTAATCAATCAATTAGCTTTTAAAGAAGAGCTATGATAAATGATTTGACAAGAAAGATGAGGAAGGTTCATTATAAAAGGTCGCAGTTTGGCCAATTCTTTTATTAAAAATCAATGCTTAAAAATAAAACAAATTCCATCCTCATTTGAACGTTGTGAATAAACGTTATAATAGCAAAACTATGCGACTTATCTATATCCACAAAATAATTGTCACTTCTTTGTATTACATAGCATCGTTAGCATTCGAAAATATACTTTTCAAACTTCAAATAAAATCCATTTGAACTTTAACCTGTTCAGCATAAAATTCATTTTTCTGAGCGGTATTCTTGCAATGTCGATCCCTGTAAGTGAAAGCAGCTGCTTGACGAACTAACTTTGGTTGTACTTTGAATGCGGTATTGATACAATCCAGAAAATCATCTTGATTTAATAGCGGCTGTTCTGGCTTGTCAAAATATTGCGGAAGAAAGTAAATATTCCAATAATTACCTTGAAAAATTGATTTTTCATTGTATTCAGTTATTTTTCCCCATTAAGTAAATTTCATATTTATCGTCTCTTTTAAATCCTTCCATAAACATTTATACTAAACTGCGATTCTCAGCATAAGAAATTTAATCCTATCGAAAATTGACCAAAGACTTCCTAAACAAACAAAATGATCAAATTTCACATTAAATCGATAAAGCATGCATACCTTCATCATGATTAATACCAATCATTAAATCAACATCCAAGTTATGATTACTATTTCGTAGTGCTTTGTATGCATCATATTCTTTGAAGAAATTACGATCTTTCGAAACAATTGCGAATGGAAATTCTAGAAATTCCAAGTCATTCCACATACCATCAATTAATTTTGCAGCTGGTATTGACTTTAGGCATTTAATAGTGTCCGTTATCTAAATGATCAAAATACAACTTTGAAAGTATATTTAATTCTGCTAAATTTAGAAATTTATACATCCGAATTCTTTTCGAAAACTATTTTGAAAACTATTTTAACTTTATTTTTATCATTAGCTGTAAACAATAAATTCAAATTTCTGATTTAATTGTAAATTGCAAAAGTCCTTGTCGTACTTTTTCTTTGCATGGTTTTTCTTTTTTGCAAACATTTCATTTCAAAACATTTGAAAGCATATGTTATAACATAAGTACATATTTCGAATAACATCGTTGTTCATCAAAATGTAACATTTGCGCCTCTATGCTTATGTTTACTAAATCTATTCAGTCAAATTGCAAAAAAAGAGAAAAGTGAATAACGGCTGCACAATTGTGCTTTCACATCTCATAACTTTTAAAAAAAGAAAAAGATTTTGCATTTTAAACATATTGGAGGGATGGATTGATATAAGAAGGATATTGGAAGTGAAAATAAGACTGTATAAACTCTTCCAAGTTGAGGATTCTATCAATTACTCATTAATTAATAAATTGCTCAACCAATTAACAAAATATAGTGTGGAGTCATTTTTTCTATGAAGTATGAATTTATATAAGATTTTGAAATTTGATGACCACATGCTACGTCAAACACTTTACCTTTTTCATTTGGCAACCATGATGCCTAGCTAATGCAAGGCTTTTCTGCATAGCACGTTGAGGTGAATCTAATGACCATTTATTATCCAGACTACCAGATTGTAGGATACCTCGTTTAAAGAGACCGCGACTTCCCGGAGCAATCAAATGTGCAACAATCGATGCCGCACCAGCTGACTCACCAAACAGAGTCACTCGAGAAGGATTTCCTCCAAAAGAAATGATATTATCATGAATCCAACGAAATGCCAATTGCTGAAAATGTTGCATTGATGGATCTAAAAATCTGGCATATTTTTCATAAGAAAACACTTATCAAAGCTCTCAACTTGTTACTTCTAAAGAAAACAAATTCTCAGAAAGATTTATATTTCTGAGTAAAAATTGCGTTTCATAAATTCATTTGAAATGCATTAAATAAATTATCAGAGATAAAAAAGTGATAAATTCAAATGAGAGAATTGGAATGTAGAAAACATGAATGAACCTGATCCAACATTCCCATGTTACCCGGAACATCATCATGATCAAGATACAGGTATCCAAATGGTCCAAGACGATAATTAATATTAACAACAACGACATTACTGGTAACTGCCATAGCTTTCCCATCATACAAAATTAGGGACGGACTGCCCGAATAATAGCCACCACCAAATAACCACACCATTGTTGTCAAATTGCTGAAAAAAGAATATGGAACCTTCGCACGAACTTGTCGGAAGAAAAATTTTCTAAATATTACTGATGAAGTAACATTTAAAAATTTGCAAAACAACCAATCAATAATTTTTGTACTTTCGAAACTTTTATGAAAACACAAAAATGTTAAATTTCCAAGAAAAAGAAAAAGGCAAAATGGTAAATGTGGAAAGACGAGGAATCTCACTAATTTACAAAAAATAAACTGATAACAGGTTGTCAATAATTAGAAGTATAATTAATTATCTTACTGTGCATCTGCTGGCGTCCAAATGTTCAATCGCAAACAGTCTTCCTGAACCGGCGTATTAGCATTCCACATTTCGGAACCCCAAAATGTTTCATTATATGTATCCCGACCCTGCAATCTTTTATTGAACTGTTTGTTATTCTACAAGTGAATGAACATATTGAAGGTTGAATATTTTTGTAAGACTAAAAAAAATTATTTATGTCAAATAAAGGAAACAAGTTGGGAACAAAAAATTCTCATAGATTGGAAAGTAAATGTGCGATATCATATAAAATTAACATCATCTCAAAACATAATGAAAGGCAAGAAGACATAGCTGCAAGTTAATAAGCTAAAGTTCGACACTTGATTAGCAGATGGATGAATTAAAAAAAAATTCGATTATCAGCTTTTTTCTGTCAAAAAATGAAGAAAATATGGATGACATATGATGTAATTATAAGAAAATGACAAATACGAAAGTTATTAATCTCAATTACTCATTTCAAAATTAATCAAATGAGTAACCTGATAGCATGCAGGTGATGGAATAGTAACATTAATGATATCCTTCCATGGTTGTTTTGCTATTGGTGGTCGAAAACGGTTATCTCCAACAGGTGGTTCTGCGAATGGAACACTGAGAAATGACCGAACACGTTTACCAAGTATAACAGATTCATAACCACGCATCATGCCATTGCGTGTTTGCAGTTCCACTATTGTTTTCTTCTGCTCCTCATAATTTGTACTAATTTCCTAAAATTTTAGAATATTAGAAATGTGTTGTGAAGAAAAATTATGAAGAATAGTAATCCTAATTAGCTCTTCAAAAATAACTTAAATATAAAAAATAATTTTAAATTATTTATTTACTTTATTTGAATACAAACGACTCGGAGAAGAAAAGGTATGATAATCTTATAAGTTAATTTTGTGTTATTTATCAAAATTTGGGGCAGTTCATGAAATGATTCAAAAAAAAAAGCTAGTTTTAAGCGTTTTTTTCTTCATAAGCCAAACATCTAACTTTAATTAAGTTAAGATTTTAGATAGTTCGTGAAAGTGTGACGAAGAAATTTTAAAATTTTTAAAGTATTTCAATTTAATTTATTATGATTATCACTTACTTGAAATAATATTGCAAAGCTGAAAAGAGTCAGCAACTTTACCATTGTATGCGTCACTTTTTCTCAGTCTACCATATTTCTTTTTATTGAAATTTGCTAAATTATGTGTTATGGTATTTTTTTCTTTATATAATTATAACAACACGCACGTTAGAAATGAACGTTAATCGCATTAGCATGTACTTATTATTTTATGTAAATAATAGAAGTTATAAAGCAAATTTTAGAAATAAATTAGTTATCATTTTTAAAAGATTCTGAGTAGAAACGTGTAAGATATGGAAAACAATTCATCAATCATGAATCTATTTACACTGCTCCTGGCAACAATATCCAACTTTCTTTCCCTCCCTCTCTCTCTCTCTTTTTCTGTCTCTTTCTCCATTCCTCCCTCTCAAAAAAAAAAAGAAATATGAAAAAAAAAATATATATATATAAATTTAAATCATTCGAACATTGATGTTTTGAGATTGATTGTTCTGTTAGTAACTAAATTATGAGTAAATTTTAAGTTATTGCATCATTTTGCCTTTGAGAAATTGTACAGAGAATTTTTTTATAATTAGTAAACTAAATGGAAATCTTTAATGTGTACCTTCCATCAGTATTTTGTTACAGAGAATAATGATTATATTAAGAGAAATAAAGATTGAACAAATTTCTATTTTTAATGAAATTTGTTAAGTGATGTCATTTCTTAAAAGTAATGATAAAAAGCGCTTTAACTGTTTAAAAAGAAAGATACAATTTCATATGTAACAGAAGATGGGATTATTCACAAGTAAATTTGTATGGTGAATGGAGGAAAATAAAGAAAGTTTGTTAGCTGCATTGAAGGGATGCAAAGGAGCAGATAAAATCAGTTAAATTACAGCAGCTTATTGATAAATGTGCTAGGTACGATCAGACAAATGTTTGGAATTAAAAGATAAAATTTCAAAAGTAAAATAGATTAACACTTTGGTTTTGATTCAAATAAAATATTCAATTTTAGCTGAATACCTAAATGTTTGTTTGAATTATCAGAATTACAATCATTTAAAAAAAAACTAACCAAAATTGCTGAAGTATATTAATATATTAAGAGCCAAGAATGATCAAATGAAAGTTAGAAAAAGTATATTGTTTATGGTATTGGGAAAAGTGTAAAAATAAATCGGCGGAAAGTGTTTAATCTTTCGGTGGTAAAAATAATTCAAAGGATTTTATCAATCATTCGGAAAAAGCCAATATTTTCATGAATTGGATAACAATTATTCTATCCGACAATGCAGAAAGGATAAATGGATGACATTGAGGGTATTAAGCATATCGCAATATGATTGAGCTTTTCTTCCAGAAAATAAATACCTCTTTAGAGCAATAATTTTGTGTTCATAATAACTCATCCTATTATTCCAGTGGAAAAAAAAACTCAAAATTCTTAGTTTCTCTAATTTTTACTATTCAATTTCATATTCAGTTCAGTTAAACCAAGTTTATATTTATCAAACTTCAAAGGGACTGAATTCAATTAAAAAAAAATTGACAAATTAATTAGAAAAAAATTACAATGACTAATTATATAATTATAATGTTAACCAGGAATACTTATCGTAAGATAACTAATTTAGATAGTTTGCATATCACTTTGCTAAGGATTTAAAATTAAAGGATTTCTGGAGTGAAGGAAGAGTAGGAGGAAAATGATATCGAGGCAAAAAATTCAAAAATTTTATTAAGAACAATGTTTATTTCAACAACAATACTAACTAAAACGACAAGGAAATCTTAAGTGTCTCAAGAAACCAAATATTGTCATACTTTCATCTTGACTGAGCCAGAAATACTAAATAATAAACACTTCAAGAGATATGATGCCATGGCCATAAGTAGCCAAATGAGACTAAAGAACCCTCAGAGAGCCTAATCGTATCATACTTTCAACTTTATTCGTCGAGACAGTTCAAAACGCGGAATAAATTAAATGGAATGGCTAAACAACAATTTGCATTTGTATATTTCCTTTATTAGCACGGCAGTGCGGAGCTAGAAAAAGAGAGAGAGAGGGAGAGAAAGAGGAAGAGAAAGGGATTAATTTTGGAGTAAAAAAATAAGAGAATACTGTAAAGATTAAAATTAACAAATCATTAATCTATTAACAATTCTAAACTAATGTTTCGCTTCTTTCTAATAAATTATTGCTATCAACAGATGCATTTTAAGCAACACTTTTTTTTGAATAAACAAACACTGAACACCAATTTAAACTTCAGATTATTAAATTCACTATTGATAATCACTTATGACGATTATGGCATTAAGAAATGAGACAGATAGAATATGGTAGAAGGAGGAAGAAGCAAAAAATTTCAGATACTGAAATCCCGGAGCGAAAAAGGATACTCGTCAAAAATTTCAGGAAGTGAAATGAATCATTTGTCGTTATCAGTTCTGTAAGTAAAACTAAACGGACAATTGAAACATAATTCAATTTCTTATTGGTCCCATACATAATAGATTCATTTAAAGCTTAAGAATATCAGCAAATTTGTTGTTGCATTGTTAAAGTTAGTTAACAAAAACTAAAATGGAACTTTATTTATAGTCACAATTCGATAGAAATGTGACTATAAATTAAAAAAAAAAAGAAATTTTTGAATTTTGAAATCAGCATGGAAATTCCAATAAAAAATGTGTTGGTTTTCAGGAAAAAACTATCTTAGGGAACTGAAATTCATGAGAATTTGAGAATGATATTAATACTCTATCACACCATTTATGATACTATAGGAATTGATGATTTTGGAAAGATTATTTCAAAAATTCAGGATAAAAAGTAATAATATTTAAATATTACATCATGAAAACTGTCACAACAAGTTTGATGTTAGGATCAGAATGTATTTGGAACTAATGAATTTAATGTTAAGAAAACCGGATGAAATTTTTTTTTCACCTTCAACTTTTGATAAATAAGGCTGCAGTAGAAAGTGAAAGTGATAATAGTGAAGAAAGAACAAATGAATTTTAGTCAAAAAAAAATATTTTGAATCATTGTTCAACTTTTATTACAACAAAATTCTACTGAAAGTAATTCTGTTCCCATTTTTTAGGTTAAGTAATATAAAAATGGAATTTTGCTATTTTGAAATGTTTCATCCAATATTTTTCCCATTATTAAAAAAAACAAGTATTATAATTGAATTAGGAAATGAAATTTTCTTTTTCATTTCTTTCTTCTCTCTCTCAAAAAAAAACAAACAAACAAGCAGATAATGATTAATTAATTCCTCGAGTTACTGCTGTCACTTATTGTTGTTTATTATTGCTTAGCGATAAATAACAACGGAAGAGAAAAAAAATTACTTTTCACACAATTATCATATAAATTTAAAAGTAATCAAATAATGTGCAAGGAATATATGCATGTGCATGCTTATGTAGGCGGAATAAGATGAAAGTGAAATTGGCCCAAACGATTGCGCTTGATGGAAGTATATAGTTTACTAGAAGCATGAGCAATACATTAGGCCCACGGGACTATTAAAAAAAAAAGCCTACAATTTAAAATTGTGCCACACAATCAATCCTCGTCATAGTTCCTTCCTTATACTTGTGATTGTCATAATGGAAAGAATACGACGGTGGAGCATTTCAACAATTTTTTATAAGATTTCTCTGTTCGCTAATTATCTTTTCAGTCATTGCGTATGAAAGTTTGTCGCTTTGTCTTCACATTTTTTTTTTTTTTAGAAAAAAGTTTTTCAAAGTAATAAAGGGCAGTAATGAGCTAACATAGACAATATTGATTACTTTTTCTACAAAAGATAGTATATGAGGGATGATATAATGAAAATTTTAAGTGAAATAAGCAATTTGAAGTAACTGAATTTGATCTGATCAATGATGGTTAATGTTAGCAAAGTAATTGAGTAAATCGTGATATCCCGAAAATCACAATAATGTTAATTGGATTGAAATAGATATATTATCGTAAATGATCACAAAAAAGACCTAATTTTCAGCAAATATGGTCGATATGATCCAAAAAAGTGTAAATTTTTACTAGAGTAGAAAGTTTATGATCTCTTTCTAAGAACAAATCTAAGGGAGGCGAAGAACAAGAAATTCATGTTTTATTTATGAATTATGGGCAAATATACATCACAACAGCCTGTTGAAACCTGATTATATCTTGTCTTTCATTCACTACTCATAAATGATTCAATTTCCGGAGAACCAAAAAGAAATAACCACAAATAATAATACGAAATTACGAGTAAAATCATAAACAATAAGGCGAACAAACAATAAGGTTATGATTGGAAAGAAGTAAACTGGATGTATGAATCAAAATAAATTACTTATTCAGAATAGGAAAAAGACTAAAATGCTATATCTCCTGTGAATAGCATTTATCAGATAATTTGCATCCAAAATATTTGGATTCATGTGAAATAATCTATAGAATGCTTGTCACTTATGATTTCATTAATATTACTTTTACTTAATTTTCGTTAATATCACTGTTAGTATTACAATTATCACGTTCATTTCTTATCACTTACTCACTCTAGTGAATGAAAATCTTACCGTATATCGAACAACAGTAATTTTGAAAAGGAACGTTTTGATACGTCGAATTAAAAATTCGTGAGATCGCATGGAAGAATAGAAGTGGGTGGACAGTGAGGAACTGTTTTTCTACTGTGTTTAACTTAAATCAATCAAACAGAAATATGTGAAGTCAAACAAATGTTATGTCGCAAATTAAATTAAAAGAAAAAAGATTCATCATCTATCATTTTTATTCTTTCTCGATTTCTCTGTACAACAGTTGAATCCAATAAAAGCAAATCAGATTCTGGCATCCATTATAGACTATTCCTTAATGATACGAATAATATCGCCTTCAAACAACAAAATCATAGTTTTATCAAGTGATATGATAACTATTTATCTTCCTATGATCTTTCTAATCCTTTACTGATTCAATTTCTTGCTAAACTTTCTAATAGGAACTTCACAAAAATTAATGTGGGCTAAAGCAAAAAAAAATGCTTGTAGCATATTGAAGAACGAATATGAAATTAGCAGAAAATTAAGTGGAAATGCTTCATCAGGCATTGACAGCTGTTAATTAAAACTAAAATATGCAGCGTAATTTTTCTTAACAATTTCTCTTGCACTTTTTAGAGCGAAGTCTGATCTTACTATTTTCGTGATATTTCTGATTACATCTTTAATCATCATAATCATTGTTATTGTCAAATATCTCCTCAAATTGTCCAGTAGGAAGTTAAATTCAAGGATCTTTCAGCGTAGCATAATTATTTTGATATTTTCCATCTGACAACAATGTTTATGGACCACACTGGATGTAAAATTGAAACTTTTATTTCTTAAGAATTTAACTAAACATCTAATATATAAAAATATTTAAGTATCAAAATACTCTATCGAATAAGTAATAGACTTTATCATTAGATCACAAACATTACAGATGGTAGTGGATGCAAATATGTATTCTCTTCCTCAAATCAAATTTTCTTCCACAAATTAGAATTAGTTTGTAAATTACAGAAGAAGTTAGACGAGCCTAATAAAAACTTTACTATTTACAAGATACGGTATATTTGGTTATTTTTGAGATGTAATATCAGTGAAAAAAAGTGATAAAGCTATTGATAGGATGATATAAGGGAGAAGAAAAATAAGAATGAAATAGTAGAGGAGAGTAAGACTGAAAAATGTTTTCTCATCGTAGTCGTTTCAAGCAGTTTCTCTTCCTGAAAATTATATTTAATTTTAATTTTAACAGTTATGGAGGAGGAGCAGTTCTGGGGTAGAAAACGATGTATGGATTAATCGTATGGAACGGAAAAAGGGAAGACGAATCATCACACCGTCAGAATAGATGCTTATAGATATTTACATATCTACATGGCAGGGAGAGTTGGATCGAAAGCTTTTATTGAAGAAAAAGTAGCCAAAAGCTTTGTAAATAACAAAAATAAACAGCGCATTGCAAAAGTGATGACAACAGATTATCCCAGTAAAGTGACATGAAAGGTCGAGTTTGTGAGAAGTTCTACAGTGAAAGAGAAGCTGTAATAATACAATGCTATCAAAATTTCACTAATTAACGAAAAAAAAGTATCAATGGAAAATTACAACCTATTTAAGCATAATAAATGCATCATAATATAAGTCAAAAGTAGAAAATGCTAAAATTAAAAGCACTAATTGCTAAATATTTGAAATTAACAACAATTATTATCACTGAAGAAAATTAAAGTTATAAATGGAGAGCACAACTATTTTTGTGATATCAAGGAACAGTGATATCATTTATATGATACAACATGCGCAATGGTAAAATTTTTACTGCGCATCCACTCGCATCAAAGTGATTTAATTATCAGAATGAAATAAACTAGCGAATAATCAAAACAAACATGAACCAAACAAAAATAAGATTTAGTAGTTATTGATACCAATAGTTCAAACTAAAATGATTGCTTTCAAGTGGTGCAGTGAAAGCTACTCAATGTTAAAAGTGTCGAAATGCTGATAGTTGATAATTAATTAATACTGGCAACATCCATTAGTGAATTCTTGTGGAACAATACACAAAGGAAGTTTAGAAATAGTAAAGATAATTTAATTCCAACATGTTTTAAAATGTTGATTTCAGCAGTTGATATCAAAATAAATTTTAATTAATCATAGTATGACACAAAAGAAGTTCTATCCCTATCCATGCACATTTACAGTTTGGCTTTATTCTTGGCCGTTACAGAATCCGGTGATTATTTTTTTCATTTTTCATTTACAGATCACATATGCTTAAATTTGTTTAATTTTAAATTCTTATCCACACCAAATATTTGTTTAATCTCGAAACACTCAGTTTTCATTAGTAAAGTTATCATCAAGACATCATCACACATAAGATTAAGCAACTGACTGACCAAAATTGAACGTTCTTAATGATTGCCACGAAATAACCTTTTGAACTTTGTAAATCCAAATACTATATTTATTGCTCTTTTCAGTGCATCATCATTGTTCAAATAAGTAACAAAAATGAACATAAACACGTAAGGAAGGAACTCTGGCGATGACAATCTATCGAATATTTCATGGAATATAATTTTCAGTGATGCCGTCTCAATTTTGCTTCCATGTTTATTGAAATCGGTTTCGTTTATATCAAATGAATCAGGTCATCGCTAGTTTCATGTACCTCTTACTTTGTCGAATGAGTTTTCCTTCACTCCAAGAAATACTTCATGACCTCATATTTCTAAACACAACTAAATAACCGTCAACAATCACATTTTTATTAAAAAATCCTCATCATTTAATACTGATCACACAACTGCAACCGAATTATTGTCCAAATTTCCCGTTGTAAAATATATGGTGCACGTACTTAACACTTGATTTCCATATGCTTACATCTAAAATGCAGGTAAAACAATATTACCAGATAAAGTATATAAACACAAATGTAATATGTAAATGATAAAATATGTAAACATAATTCGCTCTTAAAGATATATTTGTAGCATAAATTAATCATATAGGATTGCAATATCTGCGTTGGCAAATTCGAGAATTTGTTAGCCAGTAATATTGTAATTAATTCTTTTTGATGCAGAATAACTATCTATAGTACGACAATTTATGAGAACTTCTATACAATTGCATATTTATAGTAATACGCAAAGTCGTAGTTTTGTGTGTTTATTATATCACAAACAGAAAACTAATCAATCGCTGCCACACACTATCCTCTTCAGAAACATGCTACAAGGTCAAAATGATCAAAAACATCCAAACTAGCACAACAAACAAGCGTTCAAAGAAAAAAACAAATTATATGAAGAATTGAAGAATCCCCTTTCATTATTATTATTATTATTATTACTGAATCTCCTCTCATTATTATTCTACAAAACTATGTCAGATGTAGAGAAACATATATCCGCAACAATAACCACATGAAAGTGTTCAACAAGATTCAAGAAAAACATTCAATAAACATTTTTAAACATATGCTTGTAAGTATTCTTCGCACTTTCTTCACGTTCTTTTATAAGTGATTGTATTCGTTCGAGCTCAATTTTCACCAAATTTGCATTACCCGGATACTGCTGCTGAAGCATTTTCAAATCATCTTCAGCCTAAAATTGACAATCCAAAATAGAAAACTGGACTGCACTGATTAATAGGTGAAACAACATAGATGAGAGAAATAATGCAATATATTTACTGCGTATTCCATTATAAAGACCTTTTCTAAATCCCAAACAGCGATTCGTCCTTTCGCACGCCTATATAGTGCTTTTTCATTCAACTTGTCCCTTTTCAATACTTCGGTTGCAGCATCAATAGCTTCGTAGTACTGTTTCCAATTCAAGTAACAAAGACAAAGATTCAAAAACAGAGGTATGTTCTGCAAATTAAAAAATAAAAACATGAAATACATAAAAGTTTCAGCATGCTCGACAATTCTAATGAAAGAACTAATTATGCTTCCCTCAAACGCAGTTTTTAATTTTTTGCCAAATCAATCTCAAAAGCTTTTACTTTTTCATGACTTCTCTACTTATTAATCGTTCATATACTTTTAAAAATCTCTTATATGCAAGAACGTATGCTGTAGCATATATAAAAAAGTTTTAACAATCCTAAAATAATGTTTCCTCAACTTATGCACCGCTTATCATCAAACAATGCTATCGGTGAATTCCACTGAAAAATCCAAAATACATGTTTAGAACTAGTTCAATTTCATAAGTTCACAAAAGAAGGTTGATTTCTAAGTATATTAGTTCCTAGTTTTGAAAATAATTTCCATGCTATTTGTGGAATCACAAAAGCAGAAAAAATCTTAATATGCAAAGTCGCAGACAGAAGTATACAGAAGGAAATAAGAAAAGTTTAAATAAAAGATGGAAAATTTGTAAGACTGTATGGAAAAATCACCTGCCTATCAAGGTCAATCCATTCAGGATCACCTGGCTTTTCACGCAACAAAAGAGTATCAATGCGATTTAGGGCTTCTCTATATTTCTGTGAAGCATTCATATAATCACCCTAAAAGAAAACTTTTCTAACACATTATAGCAAAAATTGTGCGTAACTTCACCACAGTTATACAATATAGTTATATTCCTAACAAATATTGCCACTCCAAACTAACCAAGCTTAAAATTGGTAGCTTATTTCCCTCCTAAAGAAAAATGCAGCCGTACCATTTTTAAAACCACTGAAATCCTGAGCAAAATTTTCAAAAAAACCATCCAAAACTTGCTTTTTGCAAATATTCATTTCCAGATTCTTTCAATTTCGCGACACTTGCTAATTTTTCATTGGGTTCTAACTGCCAACTATCTGGTTCATAATCTTCTGGTTGTAAAACGACCAACAAATGAAAGATAAACCGCAGTGGTTGAGGGTTTTTGATCAGATCATTCAAATCTTCATATTCCATTCTGAATAATTCGAATATTTAAGGAGATGTCAATAGCAGAATTTAAAATATAACAGCATCACAGGAAATTTTTAAAAGCTGTCAACTGATCGATCAATAAAATACGAACGTGAAATCCTTTGCCGCAGCACAGTGTGCGTGGTGATGGTTTCTGTTGCCTAGATTCATGGCATCTTTAGATATATCTCGAAGTTTCTGTGAAACTGATGGATATGAATAAAGCTCACAAGCAGCTATATCGAACTGACTGACCTGAAACTGTCTGTTTTTTTAAGAATTTCAATGTATCAGAATGAAGTAAACATTAATAACAACTAAAAATACAAACAATGCAATCCGCTTCCAAATTCCTTGAATGACATTTCACTCCGATATCTATCTTATAGCATTTTCTAAAAAGATTACCTATTTACCAGTGATCCGTTGCTCATAACCTAAAATCTCAAATCTAAACAGATGACCTTTATCTTGCCACAGCTATGATTTCTTCCCAAATTATGAACAGACATACTTTTTGCTCAGACATACGTTAAAATTCATTGCTCGATTATGAGCGATCAGTGGATTTTAGCTGCTCACAAACCAAAAAGGGAAAGAATTACCTCATCAACCAGCATTGTTTCTAAGCATCGTTCAAATATTGGTAACTGAAACTTCTTTCCAAATACTAACTCCAAAGGCTTCCCATAACCATCTGGATACGGCTTTCGTGTGCTATCGATCGATTTATAGTTATCTCTACAACACGATCTCTGTGTTGTCATGTAGCTAGATTACAAAAATACAAAAGTTTCTCACCTTGAATCTGGGAATCCTTCCTTACTTACATTTACCAGTGGTTTCAATGTTTCATAATGAAATATTACTTTGGTGCCAGCTTTGAATTCTGGAACTTTTCCTCGTCCTGCATTGAGAACCTTCTTGAACGTTTTAATTCTTTCCGAAGGTAACATTTGTGATAACATGCATGCATCACATCTGCATTATGTACAACATGATGTTACACACTCACTAACAAAGGAGTAGCAATTTCACGTTATTTCACGCCGAATTTAGGTCTGAGGGAGCATACTATATAGATAATACTTGAATGCATTTATTTATCGAGACCGAAGAATAACACAGAAAAATCACAGAAAGCCGAGAACAAGGTAAATAATCCTACTGCGCTATTTAATAAAAGCCAAAAATGCACTACTCTATCAAATCGTCATAATGAAAACTGAAAAAAAAAATTATCTGCGATTATCTCCTGTTAATCAAGTCATTACCAAACTAAACTTCGCCCATCTAGTGGATATCATAGAGCAAAGTTTCAATTGAAACGATTTCTACATTTCACTGTTTTACTGAATAGATGAATCCTTTATTCACAAGGCCTTTGTAATACAAACAAATTCCAGCAACTTCAAATTGTTTGCCTTGTAAAAAAAACTTCAGTAATAAAGAATAATTTACGTGGTGCTAATATTATGCTGAAAATATTCCGCACAAAATTTCTACTTTCCTACACTTGCCTGATAAATTATTCATCACGTTAATTTGCTTGAGATGATGTTTAGTTCAACCAATACAAAATTATTTCGTTAAAAAACATTTTTTAAATTTTCTAACTACCCTTACACCTCACACGGTTCAACTCTAAATAATGAATGTACTGTTATCAACAAATGACCTTCTATAATTAGTAAATGAATGTACTTTTATTAGTAATGATCATTTTTGATTACTAGTATAGCTGATTCTTTTTCTTTTTGCTTTGTTATGTAATGAAGAGAAAAAGAAGTTTACCAGTGTATTTTCCTCTCAGTATTAATTCATTTCAATCCATATATCATCATCTCTCGAGAGTGACCCTTCACATATGAACTGTCCCTCAACTCTTCACATCTCCTTCTATAACAGTGCATTCCTGTTACTCTTCATTTCCATGGTTACATTCAGTACACAATTTACCGATGCAGAATAGCGAGATCGAAAAATTGATGGTGTCTGAGTTACTATACTGGTATTTCATATCTAATTTAATTTAATGTCTCAAATTTAAATTCACTTAACATCTTCCCAGTTAAATACCAATAATACCACACTCCTCCATCCCATCTAGTACACCCAGCAGACACGATAAAAGGACAAAGCATCGAGCCGGAAATTTAGCGTCACGTCTTCCTGCGGCCCGACATGTTGTGTACCTAAATGCATCCCATGATTGAGTGTAACACTGAGTCACGTCGATACGTGCGTGATCTATCGAGGATAATTACTGGCATGAAATGTAATAACTAGCCTAGATTACTACAAAGAAGTCATGTTGCGAAATGGCTGAAAGGTTATTCAAATATTTCGATAATGATGAAGTATTCTGAACAAAATTCAGTTTTTTTATTTCATGTTGCGTTATCATTTTATGATTACATGGCTCGCTGTAAACGTCACTCGTTAACTTCAGGTGGTCAGTAAGTTGTCACTTCTAGCTTTTCATAGTCACGGGACTGAGTTTTATCAAGTGTAAATCCTTTTTGAATATTGGGGTGCAAAAATAAATTGTCTACAACACACGAGGTTTTTACTTGCATAATTTGAGAAAGTTGAATTTGCATGTATATAAAAGGTGAATTCTGATAATTGATACGCATTGTTAAGTTAAGATTCAGCTCATGTTTGCCACCGTAAGCTTTTGCTTTTTAAGACATTAACTTCTGCGTTCACGTAGGTTATTGCTTAAGTTAATCTAAACTTGTTGAATTGTAGGCTCTTTTCTCCCTAGTCTTGGTTTTATCTTGCTAGGATGAGCCTAAGATTAAATTTGAGGTTTGGGATTATACTTTCTCAGTCAGTTTTAAGTAAGTCCGGTAGATTTTTTTGAATATATCAAATATACGTTTAATACAATGCCATGTCGTATCATTCATTCTTTCTTCTGTAGTTTCCAGTTATCGAAAGATATATTCTACAAGCCTTGGATATCATGGAAAAGTATCGTGCACGAAACAGCGGTCTATCTGTTTCACAGCAAAGTTTGTTAATTTATTTAGTGATTTAATTGGATTATGATTTTGCTAGTTTAATTTCATCGACAAGATTACAAAACTTCAGAACATTTGGTGCTGAATCCTTTCTAATTTATCGTTCGGAAAAATATAGAGTTTGTTTGCTTCCATAAAATTGTCGTGACCAAGCAGACTTCGTCTTATTTCTTTTTTAGAAGGGACGAGTTCTAATGGTGATAAATGCTCGATTTGTTTGGGGATTCCGATATTTGATGAAGCAAGTTTGGATGGTTGTTCACATAAGTATTGCTACCCGTAAGTCATTTTTAAAGTGTTTGTATCATTAACATTTGATTTATCTATATTGTATGATTTATCTTCCTTGAAGTTTTACTAAATATTTTTACTAAATATCGCATTTATCCTCCTGTCAATTATGAAAAAAGCCTGCGCAGTATTTTGGTTCATTCCGCATGTTAGCATGCTCAGCATTTCTAACTGCAGTTTTTTGGACTGCATTGAACACATTTTCTTTTTCCGTTGCTATTTCGGCAAGAAAAGAAGAGGCTTTAATTACTACTAGCAGTTGTTTTTCTTGACTTAAAGATTCAAAAGATTCATTTCTTTACAGGTGCATAACAGAATGGATCAAGTTACGACCGATCTGTCCGATGTGTAAACGTCCAGTAGCAAAAGTTATCCATCAAGTGAAAGTTGATAGCGATGCTGAGACTACAGAAGAGTACGTTTCTCTTTAAGGTTGAATTTGTTTATATTGCATGCTTAAATGCTGCTACTGGTCACAGCTTAATAGAACCTTAAACTAAACGAACATTTTATGAATTTTAATTATCCATCTATACATTCAACTTCTAATGTTTTGATAATACAATTATGCAATTTACTATGGTTGATTAAAAAAGTTTTAAGGTTATTCATCTATGATTTGGTATTTGATGAAAAGAAACAAAACCATATTTTTGAGATAAGAAATGCATCATTAGGGAGGAAAAGGCTTTTTATAATGCTGATGAAACTGAGAAAAATGTACAATATTTTCCTTTACGCTTGACGTTCTTTTTTATCTCGAATTTTAATCTCTAGATACATCGGTTGATTTTCCCTATTTTATAGGGTATCAGTGGAGACGATTCAGCGGCAAGCGATAAGAGAAAGAATTGAAGCCGATTCCGCACGTCCACTTATAAGAGAACGTGCCGAATTAGTACGTCGTATACGTCATCTTCAAAGACTTGTTCGTTTGCACGATCATGTATTCAATGAGTAAGTTTTTTTTTTTTTTTTTTTTTTTTTTTAAAGATTGTCTTATTTACTTTTCAAGGTAATATGCTGGGTATTTCATAAGTGATTTTTTGTGATCTTCACACTTTCCATGCTGAACATAACATGTAGCTTGAATTTCTTTTGCACTTTAACTTAGACGTGAACTTTTCATCGCCGATCTGTCCGAAAGTACAGAGTAAGCACTATGCAGTTTTAAACAACAGCCGTTGTATTCATTATCGTCTTATCACCTAGTTAACTTGAGTATTTGTTCTTCTTTGACCTAATCAATGGATCTTATTGATAGAGTATATCCTAATATTATTCAGAAGACAAAGATCAGAAATGTTGGAAAGTGACAGCCGTCGACATGAATATGTGGATCGTATTAATCGTTATCAGTTGCTTTTGGATAATTGGGAACGACCAAGGTTAGATATTTATGCGATATTACATAGATCGTTTAAACAGAGTGATGATCACTGGTGGACTTCCTGATAATTTTAAATAAGTAATGAAAAGATTGCTTGAACTAAATGAAGAGATTAATGTCAGATTCACTTTACTCTTTGTCAAGAAATTTGTATAGCTGGCATGAATTCGTTATTCGTAATGTTGGATGAATGGAGTTCTTATAGAGCTAGTAATATTGATTCGCAATACACATTTCTACTTTTCATGTGTTTTTTTCTTTGTTGACTTATAAATTTCGATGTTGAGTAATTCAGACGTGAAATAATATCCGATCCAACATTTCGAATCTTGGTTTATGAACTTCGGCTGCAGCGCGTCCCAGTAGTTAATACTACTAATACAGGGATTCGTCGCAATAGTGTTTCACCGCAGTATTTTCGAGATAATGAAATAAATGAGCGAACACGTATTTCTGAGTTTGTCCGACGTGAGCTTAATGCTATTGTGCCAGTAAGTATTTATCGCACATAAATAGTTCTGTTAATCGATATAAATACTTCTATTATTGGTTGTGATTTGTTGTTGTAGACCATTCCGTCTTCTCGTACATAATAATGTAAATGAGGCTTTTTGAAGGGAAGCGTAAAAGAGCAATAACTTAGAAAGTTAATATAGAATACTTCATTTGATAAAAGTGGGTTAACGTATGTTATCTAGTATGATTAATAGATGAGAAAAATCTTCTTTGTGGTTTATCATTTTAATGCAGCCTAAAATTATAACTACGAGTAATTGCACATAATTGCTCGAAATTTATTTCACGGTCAAATTTTCCAGGGTGCAAACAATTTGGAACGTGTTGTTGAATTTGTATACAATTTAACCAAGACCCATCAGATCATGTCACCGCAGTTCACATCTTGTCTTCGAAAGGAATGCTTTGCTTTAATCAATTTTGTTGATCATTTTGTGGAATTGTTGTATGAATTTGCTGTCAGTGGTCAGGAGATATCTCTATTCGATCAAAATAGCGAATATATCAGGTGTGTCGTTTCATGATACCAAGTGTAGTGCTGATGTGCATGAAGTATAATTTTATCTGCAATGTGCATGTTTTTCTTCGTTTTCTAGAAGTGCGGATCTTTGGTGGAAGTTTGGTGAATGTTTATTTCATATAGCTAAAAACTTACTTTTTCTTACATAACGTTAACAGTTTTAAATATTTTTTCAGCAGAGTAGAATATAGGCGACGATTGACAAATATGAATTTGGTGCTCTCTGGAGATAATATCGATGACGATATTCAGGTAAATTTTTTTCGAAATTTCTGATTTTTGAGTACTATTAAAATCAACTTAAACACCTTATCAATATACAATAACGAAGAATTTGAGAAAATTAAAGAAAAAATTCTGTAGTGGATGAAAGTATGATCTGAACAAGTAACAGCTTGTTAGGAGAATGGGTTGCAATGGTAAAGAGTGATACATGTCATGTAACATATGTGATATAGAAAGACATTTTTTTGTAATAATATACCAAGTGTTATTTCAGGTAGAGCTAGACAATCTATACCCATCTAACAGAAATCAGTAAGTTGCTATGGAATCCATATTTTTTTACTGCATTGTGACCCAACAATATTTTAAAGTTAGTAACGAAGAAAAAAAATGACTGTGTTTGCATATATTTCTTCATTCATTAAAATTTCTTTAAAATAATTTTAAAGTTGTTTTTTTCTAGGACTTCTGGACAGGTACTGACACATCGTGTCGAAAGGATGTCGCCATCGCATTTGCATTTTGTGTCTGCTTACACTGACGCGGTATTTATTGACTTTAGTTTTTCGGTTCCCCGATCATTTTCCAATTAATATTGATTAATGCATAAATACCGCTTTTGCCTTAAAGACACTTCGAAAACAGGAGGAAGTTGAATGATAAGTCATATTTATTTATCAGATAAATCTAAAATTGGGTTTCTTTTAAATTTCATAATTCGTGATTGGAAAGTTCTCAAGAACTATCTTTTTTTCCGAGACTGTCCGCTTATGATATTTAACTTTGTAACTTTACAGTTAATTAGTTTGCAACGCTTGCTTCTTATCCTTGAAACAACTGATGAGACACTTCCTCCAAATGACGAAACGACTCTGGGCGACACAATCGAAGTGGATTTTATCAATTTTGATTTAGGATTCATGGAATGATTTTATTAACAATATAAATGAATTTGTTAGGGTTTCATTTGTTTTCATAAGTAAGTTACAAAACTTAGCAAGATGTGTAAACAAGAAAAACAGTGGTTGCATTTATTGGTATCGGTTTTTTTTTAATCGACTTATATCTTAGGCAATTATTCAAGCTTGCGTGGAATATCGTCATCGAATGCGAAATAGAGTAAGTTAATGTGTCTATTTTATGCGCCATTTTTGCTTTCGCAATATATTTATGTTTGTCAGCGTAGCTTTTCAAGACTAATCAATTCACTTTTTTCAGCGAGAAAATTCAAGTCAGCGAGGAGTGCAACAAAATAGCGATCGCAGTGGGGAAATTATTTTAAGTGATGGTGATGATGACGAACAGGTATTTTTTCTGATTTTTCAAGTCTTTCACTCTTTACTAAATAGTAATTTATAGGCTAAAGATATATTTCAAGAAGATACATTCAAAAAGAATATGTTCGTTTATGATTAACGAGGACAGTAGTGAAAAAAAAAAAAAAAACTAAAATTGAGTTATGTAGATTAAGCTCGTTTATTACAATTTTTAGGGTCTTTCAAGTGTTACTAGCAGAGGAAATTCCACAGCCGTTTCTCATAATCGACGTCGATTTGAGCGTTTACATCGACGCCGCAGAAGTCAGCGATTAATGGGTTTGCAGGCCCGTCATGGGTCATTACATTCTGGTTTCGATATTTTTCGCCATGGATACGTGAGTAGAATGTTACTAGGTATTGATCGAACTAGAGATGTTGTCAACTCTCTAAGAGGTATCATTTAGTGGTTTTTCCAGATAACTTTCAGATTCTTCGATTGCGTTGTGGGTTTGCAAAAATTGTGAAGGAGAAATTACCTTCATAATTAGGAAATTCAATGTTCTTACTAAGAGTTGGTGTATTAGGGTATCTTAGTTTTCAAATAGTACATATTTTTCTTGGAGTAGACATCCCAAGTAATAATCGTCGATGAAACTCCTAATCTGCAGTAATTGCTGTACACCAACTCTTAGTAAGAACATTGAATTCAGATTTAGAAGTTTTCTAGACTTAGACGTCAGAAAAAAATGGAGGTTAAGACGAATTTTATTTTAAGATTTAAGATCGTGTTCTTCATTATTTAATTTTCCTTACAGATATGTTGTCGGTGCATCCGAATATCTCATTCATAGAAGGTCCAGGTGAAGCGGTGGCAGTGGGTACATCATTGAATAGTGATGCAGTTGTCGATTTGGAGGGTCCATCTACTTTGGGTGATGACGATGTTATGGTCATAAGTGAGTCATTTGAAGTAGACCACCATGGCAGAAATGTCAATAATGATGATATTCTTATTGATGATGATGCTCAAGAGCAGGATGTCATAATTGATGGAAGTAACGCTCGAGATACTATTACTGGCATTATTCTGGATGATGATATTTGATTCCTAATGTATTTTTGATTTCTATATTTGTTTGTAAGTGCTTTGGTACTGTAATGCCATAAACATTAGTCTATTTAGAATTGGTTTTCCAATTGTTGCACTAGCCCTGAGAGGAATTTGAATGCAAAATACAATTCAGACTAATTCTCAGGAAGGAATTAACATTTAGCAGGACGTTAAATTAGTGGCTGTAAGCTGGTTATATCTTTTCTTGTTTTCGCTGATTTCTTCTGTAACTATATTATCGACCTGAATAGATTGTTTAGAAAAATTTTTTCTGCTTCTTGGAGACCAAAGAAGTAGTTATCTTTCTTTTTTACTTTTCAGTTATCATTTCTTAAATTTCATTCATATTCGCAGCTGGTTTAAATATTGTATTTATTTCCTTTGTCTTTTTTGACATTATTACTTTTTGTTTGACATTTGATTTAATTTAACAGCTTATCGCAGTATACTATAAAAATTAATGATAGGTCTAAGACATTTTTGTTTTTGTTTTTTTATTTACTGTGTTATCATTTTCTCCTAGTTTCATTATATCTAGGCGTAGCCGGTATTTGATCGTAAGGTATTGGGGAAGCCATACTGGATTGACGTACTATATTAACTGTACTGAATCAGGTGGCTGTAATGAATTCGTGTATTTAATCTCTCAACCACAATGCAATATCAATAATTCTGTGAATCGAACATGTCGGTACTTTCAATTTTAATTTTTAATCACGAATTGGTTTCTACCTTTTAATTAAACAATCTCTTTCCTTTCCTTCTCTTGTTTCATGCTCGATTATGTGCTGGTATAATGGGGATGGCCCTCTCCGTCTTGTTTTATGCGTGGAATTTCGTATAAAACTGCCTAATAGCTAGATTATTTTGTCATATACATTTCATATTTGTGATTTTTTTTTATATGTGTTTATTTTTGTATCTGTGAGAGCAAATTTTCCGAAACTTTCAAAATGATTCGTGACTGTGCATATCGAGTTCAAAGCTAAATTTCTAAATAATTATGGTTCAATAATCAGTCCTGTTAGTATTATTCTTATCTTGGCGTACCACAACAAGTTTTGACATGTTTTTCATTTCACTGTATTTTTTAAAGAAGATAACTGGAGAGAAATTGCAATAATTTGAAGCTGGCTGGTTTTTTCTTAAAATGATGATCTTGAAATTCAGCTTTAGATGTTATGGGATAGAAAAGATGACATTTAAAACTTTTGTTCAATGGGTTGACAAAGCGTTGGGTGAGAAGTGGAAAGTACAAAAGATCAACTGGCTATCAAAACTGGTTGTGTGATAATTTAAGACAGCACTCCCTTGTATTTTTGAAACCATCATTCTTGGAATAGGAAGGCTTTGTCTAATGCTCTTCTGACAACATATTTAAAATAATGGACATTTTGTAATTGGCTTACTGATTATTTTATTGACAATAAAAACAAGTAAACAAAAAACTTAGTTTCCCTGCAATGGGACTGTAACAATGGTAAAAATTAAAGTTAATTGTTGCGAGTCAAAGATTTTCCAAGTGGAAATTGGTAAGTGCTGACATGCCTATAATTAAATATTCAAAGGGATTTTTTACATTATTGGGAATGACAGAGTTAGTGTCTAAACGGAATGGGAAGGAAAAGGAAGTGTTGATGGCATTTATGGAAAACATTAGGTAGGGTGAAATGAGGTTAGATAAACATATCAATTATAGCATTGCTGTATTCTTTTAGGCTTATTATTATATTGGACTTATTGCGAGCAAATGTGTTATTATCACAATTTATCCTTTTTTTTTTGAAGGAGCTCATGTTATAATGTAAATGTTTCGAAAAAAGTTCATCTTTTTTCAGACAGAAGCTTCAAAGATACTTTTTGAGGATATTTCTGCGAAGGTATTAATTAGTAGTGAGACTAATATATATTCTTTCATATATGTAAACGTAAACCACTTTGGTGGAATTTACGGCTATTTTAATTTTAATTAAGGCGATAAAGAACTATGGTTTTGGGCTGTAACTCATTTATTTTTGCTACTTTTGTGCTTCAGAATTCATTGAACTCTTCAGAAACGTTTTTTGCACTTCGCTCGTTGTCTGCAACAAACTGTTGGAATGCTTGAAATAGTCAGTAGTTGATAACAACAACAAGAAAGAATCAAATCAATATGATATAAAGCTTCCTTATCGAAATAGCTCAAATTTTGGATCGTTGGTTTGTGGCTACTAATCAGATGTTATTATGAAGAATTCCGTCATTTCCATCCGCATTACAATTTTCTGCTTATCTCGTTTATCTGTAGGACACACTTTGACGAAATAATTCCCCGGATTCCTATAGAGATAGCATATCGCCAGGAAGTAATCGTAACCTTTTTTGGTTCGAGATTTGGTCTTCTGAAATAGAATAGACAGGACTTTTGAACTTCTTGGTCAAACCAGTAAGCTGTTCGTTGTCTTTCTTCGATTCTAATGATGTAGTAAAACTCATTCGTGTAAACAACAGCTCATGTCATTAGATCATCATTTAGCATAAAGCATGAAAATGTTAATTTATCACTTGTACTAATTGCTTTTGTGATATACATATTACAAACCCTTTCATTGTTTAGATTCTGAATTGATGAATTATGAACGCATAATTTATAATTTGGCAGTAGCGAAAGGATCACAGAAAGAATAAAATGTCATTAGAAAGAGTACATCCCTCACATTATTTGTCATTTAATGACTGAGTTTTTTCCTTCTGCATATGCGTAAAGATGAAAATGTGTATCGTCGATAATAGTGGTAGCAAAAGGATTGTAAGAAATACTGTAGTTAATAACTGGAGAACACACGTCGAGATTAGCGTCATCCGTGACGGGAATGTAAGGGTATCACGTAGTGGCGTACAATGGATATATAGCATAGCAGAAAGAAAAACTGACATTTCCAATCAATTCATTCTAATTTAAAAAACATTGATAAGCATTTATAAAAGATAAATCACTTCACTATGGAATGTTTTTGTTGAAACGTAATATACTCATAATTCCGACGTAATCCATACGTGTATTCGAAATATGAAGAATTCTAACATAGTTCTAACGATACACATTTTCATCTTTATGCATATGCGTGTGAGCTCGTGTCTTGTCCGCCCACGTATACGTGATATATCTAACGTATTCACATATGTACACGTATGTGTGTATGTGTGCATATATATATGTGTATGTATGTATGTATGCATGTATGCGAGTATGTGTGTATGCGAGTTTATATATAAAGATATGGAGGTGTCATTGTGTATGTCCTCCTTATGACACGAAGTGCGATGGGATGGCTTGTGTGTGGGGTAGGGAGCGACATGCACGGTTGAGCAGAATGCGACGGGAATAAATCGATCGGTGCGAGTTCTGTTGGATGTGGCTGGTGGGTGACACACCATTCTCAATGCTAATCCCTGTGGTGGTGCTTCACGGGTTTCCAGAACTTTTTGGGAAGTTTGAAGTTGTCATAGGTGAGTTTTGGAGGAGGAACCACGTGGCATATGTATTTCTGAATGCTTCGATCCAATGAAGATTGTTCAGCTCTCCTTCACCTTGCGTTGATCTGTTATGTTAACCACACAAATTATTTCAAAATTAAATATCCTAACTTCATGTGTTTGTACAATGTGCATATTGACATATTGATTTTTCGATCGCAAATTATTGCTAAAATTGTTGTTCTGACACTGCTGAACGTTTCTGTCCACCAATATCATAAGGCCTTGTTTTGAATTTTATTATCAGTAATTATGTTATACCTTTTCTGTTCCACTATTTCCACCTCATTCATGATGTCAGGTCTGTTCAAAATGTCTTTTCGCTGAAGAATGACTGTGTGGAAAGTGTAGCTGATCCTGGTGATTCATGCCTTACGTATCTTGCTTATCAGCTAAAATAACATAACTTTCGTCTTCACGTGATATGCTATCTATTGTGAGAATAATTTTTTTTTTAGCATATTCATCACTGAAGGAGAAATCAACGATGAAGTGGGTTTATAAAGAGGAAAATCCATTCGAAAAGCGACGAGCGGAAGGCGAAAAAATTAGACGCAAGTACCCTGATCGGATACCTGTAAGTTTGTCTCTTTTTTTTGAATTCTCCCATGCTTTTAGCTGCGAACTCATATTTCTTATAAGTTTTCTCATCTACAATTACTCCTAAAATTGTCAGATTACCAGAATATGTCATTTTATCCCAGTTTTGCTAGTCTGTCAGCGGAAGGGGGTGTCACGACACTCGTATTGATAGCTGATGGTATCAATCAAAACTTTCTAGGTTATTGTTGAGAAGGCACCGAAAGCAAGACTTCGCGATCTGGATAAGAAGAAATATTTGGTCCCATCCGACTTGACAGTTGGACAGTTTTATTTCCTTATTAGAAAAAGGTTTATGATACTAGTGCGTTGTTTTTATATTTCGTAATGTCAGGGATTTGTTCGTAAGTGTTATTTAGATACATAAAGCTAATAGCTAATGGAACCACGAAGTTAGGTCTAGAGTTTTTAATTGGAAAAATAGTTTTTCGAAATATTTTTCAAGTTTTATCTAAATGATTTTTAAGTTTTTGAGCAATCAAGAGACGAACTTCGCATAAAACTTGTTCACATTTGTTTCACTTAACCCTTTTTAGGTATTCCATATTGATTTGTTTGGCAGTGATTTAATAAAATAATGTCATTGGTAATCAGCTTGCAAAAAATGTTTTAGTGTTTGATGAAAATAATCTGTTGATGGCTTTTTAATTAGGAAACTTTTTTTTAAGGATACATTTACGTCCAGAGGATGCGCTTTTCTTTTTTGTGAATAACTCTATTCCACAAACAATGACAACAATGGGACAAATATATCAAGTAAGAACTGCATACTTTGACACATTACTTTCTTCCTAATTATTATTCAGTTATATGAAAACTTTCCTGGAACACGTTTCTATCTTTACGGTTTCGGAAGAAAGGAAGCAGGAAAGAAGGATGGAAGAGTAAAAGATAAGGAGAAAGAAAGTGTTATCGGTCTGCAATGCAATGTTTGACGTGGTTATGGATTCGACTCTTCGAGTTGCTGGCTCTTCGAGTACTGGAAAAGTTGTGCCATTATTTTGGATAAGACTTTATGGCATATTGAAGTGTGAATGGTCATTGCAGATTATATAAATTTTCGGAAAAGATTGCATTTACAGGAGAATCACGAAGAGGATCTTTTTCTGTACATTGCTTACAGCGACGAAAGCGTCTACGGTTCTTCATGAGTGAATTATGCGAGTAAAATTATCTGCTTTGCTTATTTTTTTAACTAAATGTTTAATCTTCTCAACTTTAGTTTGTATCCATTTCATTTATCGATTTCAGTATTGTATTTTTATTAAATCATTAAGACAGTCAATAATACAAGTTTTTACATGCTTTATTACTGAATGTTTGTAGCGATGATCTTATAATAAAGTGAGGGAACACAAATTTTTGATGGATTTGATTCTCATAAATTATGAATAAATACGCATGACTAAATGACCTCAAATTAAGTACAGACTGTTGCATGTTATACCATTTCGGAACTATATGCTGTTTATAAGTGCATTAGTTGTAATTTCTTGTAGGAATTTGCTTTATAAAACAGTAAACGACATGAATGCTTAACAGATATAAGAACATAGACGTATGCTTCGTGTTAAAGACTGAGTGCGTCCGTAACGCTTGATTTTGTGCCACTGTCTGTTAAGCGTTTGTGCATTATTTGATGTGTGAGAAACAATCGGACTATTGGTAGAAGGCTGTCTTATTGGTAGAGAATGTATTATTTCATGAATTCTTTAACCAAAGCGACAAATTCTTAATATTAGTTTTGGGAGCTTCTTGAACATTTTTAATTCTAAAGACTAAAGCTAATTTGTTTTTTCAATGCAGTCAGTGGCGTTGGGATATTATATGATAAATTTGTTCTTCGATATTCGATTTCATTATGTATATTGTGTCATTTGACGTTGTACTACGCTACGTTACATCTCACGTTCCCTTTAATCCCACGCATTGTTTATAACAATCTGTAGATGTAAAATTCGTCAATAAAACGTTTCAAAAAGCTTAACTATGTTTTTATAATATTTGGAATGCATCGCGGCACGTACCTCATAAAGAAAGGTTTTCTTTAAAAAGGTATTTTCGACATGGAAACGATTTCTTATTAGAATTGTTTCGTCACAGAAATATCTGCAAGTTTTTCTTAAATGGGTGATAGATTCCGTGAGTTCTTTTCTGCTTGTATTATAACGCTTTTCAGATTTTCACTGTAAATTTGTTTTGGTACATACTGATATCTTTCAATTTGTATTCGGTTGTGGGCTTAAATTAGTAAGAAGCAATGATATATTACTGAGATGAATTATATTGCCATTTCATAGTATTTACGGATAGTAAGCAAATCGTAATTAGTGAGTACCCTCTGTCGCGAATCGTGAAACTCTAAAATAATATGTTCGATGATTCTTTCGTAAAATTATGTGCAAATGTTTGACCTCACATATTTTTAACCTGATGTTTATTATATTATATCTCAAAACCTTTGTAGAATCCTTCATACATTAAATTATCTGCCTTCTTTTTTTGTTTGCATTAACATTATTATTGTGTGATGACCTTTGAAACTTAACAATGAATTCATCATGACCACTCCCACTTTATACGTATTGTATAGCATGGATCAACTTATCTAAAGAATTTCCATTACTCTTGCTTTGATTCTTCTTTATAAAATCTATTATACTGTTGTTTCTGTTAATAAAAGAATTATTATATTCCTGTAACTCCTCCATCCACACTATCAACATCTACATCAGAAAGTCTTCCCGAGATCAATGGAAGAAAACTTCTCCAAGGGGAATTATTACCTTTCCATAGTTTCAGGTGTAGTTAGTTTCCTACATTCTCTCACTATCACATATTAACAATGGAAGTGCTAGGTTGGCTGAAGTTAATTGTTGACTGAATTTTTATCTATATCAATCCCAAATCTTTCCCCTTTCGAAGCGAACATCAATATTGTGCATGTCAAAAAGTCTTTGAGATTCTTTGTGGTGATTTAATTTCTCATTTCATTATAGCTCTTATCTAGCAAATTTATCGTAAAATTTGCTTGGGAAGGACGGAAATTTTGAGGACTGGAACAGTTTACAAAGAATCGATGTGTCTTTTGGTCGTAAAAGAAAATTGTCCTAACTGCTCAAGCAATTTCATTTTTTGTGCTGAACTAAACTATTTCCAGTTTTTGTTGTGATTTTATCAATGTTACACTTTAAAATGTACTTTCATTACCGCAACCCAGTTCCAGTTACTCTGCCCTTCCCTCTTCCTGTTTTTCGCCTTTCGCTTTGTATTTATAAAGTTACCAGAAAACATCTAAAGGATATATTCCTGAATAGTAGTTTCCTTCCCTATCAGACGAAGTCTGATAGTACATTTCTGAACATCACCTTGACGATAATATCTCTAAGACATTATCTATTAAGACGCTGCTTAATAAACCCATTTTTTAGCTGTTAATTTGCGTCGTGATAATATGTTGAGTTTATGACTGCCTTGTATGACGCAGCAGCAGCAGCAGCAGCAGCACTTTTCACTTCCTGAGATCACTGGGTTGTTCATATCATGGGTTCTTGGATCTTGAAATGGCAAAATGATTAGTTAACTTGGTTAATAACATGATAACTGAGCAATAACTGAACTGTTTGTTGTTCTGTTAGGGAAAGTCAGTGTCTGTTTTATTTCATAGTTTTTCTACAACTTTTGATTTTTATTTCTCTATCATCTCACGAGCAACAATTTTAAGCAGAATCTTCTTGTTTAAGATTACTTGTACTTCTGATATTCCTGCCAAGTAAGTAGAGTTCGGAAAGAATAATATGTATTGGCATGCTGACTCATTCATATGAACTTTTGCTCAGAAGTTTTTATCGCTGTCCTCTTTAATTGACAACTGGTAAAGAGCATGACACCGAAAGGGTAACTCGGGTCAAGATGTGATTTCTTCGACAAAGTCCAAAAATCAAAGTCGAATCATCGTTTAAGAAATATTTCTTAGAAATTGAAATGTAAAGATTTAATAAAAATGCAAAACAAACGGGGATTTCGTTATCTTATTGTCACTTGGCTATTTCGCCATAAAGTTCCCCTATTAACAACAATTTGATCAAATAAATTTGCAACTGGAAATGGGTGTGACGAACGAAGCGTAGGAAAAGTTTAGAAGTGAGAATTTCATCTGATTTTACCTGTTTATGTCTTATACCGTCAGAAGCGGAAACAACATTTCTTGTTAGATCAGAAAACTCCTTTACAAAACTCAGAAATGGCTGATTTATTTGCTAATATCGATTTGAAGAAAGCTGATGGTACGGTAAAGAAAGGAAGTGATGCACTGGCTGTAAGTCTTCTAATGTTTCCTTTTAAAATAATTTTTCTAGAAATATACAAATGAGGAATAACGTTTGCGAAAACAGAAAGTTAGTAACATCAAATTATTATTTTCTATCTGCAAGGGTCTTTTTCCTTTAAATAGCGCTGCACAAAGCTATTCTCAGAATATCATTATTTCAGAACAAAAAAGTTGTGGCATTATATTTCTCAGCACATTGGTGCCCAAAGTGCCGACAGTTTACACCGGTCTTAAAAGTGATTTCTAAATTTCCGATTTTCAAAATCACCCTAGATTGTTACAAAATTGATAGGGCTTCAGGGATTGTAAATTTCAGATTATCATAATTTGGTTCAAACATATCAAGAGGATTAAGTGAAGAAGAAAGAAATAAATCGAATCTACATTGTGATGGAAAAGAATGTTATTGGAGATTCAGAAGTCAGTTGGGAAACTGAAGGCAGTTTACATCTAATTTATCTTCCAAGACACAATCTCATAACCAAAATCCTCATACAGTGGGAATAAAGGGAATATGTGATACCGGAATTGCCCACAACTGTCAGAATTGAGAATAGAATTCCGGGTACAGAGGTAGAACTAAAGTCAGGCAAGATTGAGCAAATGTATGTTTTGTAAAAGGTAAAAAAACAAAGCCGTTCAAGCTTAGTCTCGGTTATGCTTAGTCTTCCAGAAACTTGAATCAAAAAGATTCCGAACATTCACACATACTGAGGTGGATTATCTGGATTCTCTATCAAAATACACTGGCATAACTAAAAGAAAGATAGTATTCATATGTTTCACAAAAAGAATTATGAAACATTTGCACTTAAAGTTCAGAAAATTTATCTGCCGAAAGTTTTCTGCACATATTAAAGAAGATTCACTGCTAGACGAAGTTATCAGTAAACTAGTCTTGAGGATACTGCTAACCAACTACAATTAATTTTCAAGGCCATTAAGATCACTAACACAAGCGTTGAAGGAACAGATTCCTAACTGCTAACGACAACATACTAATTAAGTATTAAGAAAAATTTATTAAGTATTAGTTAATCTTGAATCTCAAAGTCTTGGATACATTTTGGGGAATATGGAGAAATGAATATTCAACCATTCAGAAAGAAGACATTTCTCGAGAAATATAGGGATGGAATATCGCACAAGCAAGAAATCGTGTTAGTCGTCGATGAGCGGAATGCTCCTGCCTGTGTGAAGATTGGCGAAGATAAACGAAATTAAGAAGGGAAGTAAGAACAGAGGTGTCACATGGAAGACCTCTTCTTTAATAGACCAGTGAATATGCTGTGTCCTCTAGAAATCAACGATGAAGAAAATTCAAAAAATCAATCGACAGCGTTCGACAAATCAGTTAATGGAATTGATGAATAAGAGGAACGCTATCGCTCTGCGAACTGGAAATGCTATAAAAGGTCGAATTTTAATAGGACCATAGGTGAATTTTAATATGAATAGCTAGCTTGTTTTTAATTTTATTTCTCTTTTAATTTTAGCTATTTCCATAATATCAGTTCAAGCAAAAACAACGTAAAACTTAAATGAGTATTTGGCATTACATTCAAAAAATGAAATTGTGAAAAAATTACAAGGCGAAATTTGACAATATCCACATCCTGGATTCCACATATCAATACTTGCGATCAAATGCAACAAAATTACGCGAAAATTTAGGTATTAAAAATCTTTCTTAGATTATCACTATTTTGATCAAATTATTTCTACAATATCTTATATTTATATAGAAATTTAGATAATGAAAGGGAAATAGATGGAATAACTTTAAAGTAAATCTCACCAAGCAAGTGGATAATGTTTGTGCAGGAGAGAGAAAAACAACCACAATTCTCTATTATTAATCTATACCGACAGCTAATAATTTTGCAGATTGACAGCTAAGTAAGCTAACAATTTTGTAGATTATCTGCGAATATGAAGTGAAGAAGAAATAAATTGATGGGAAAATTAAGTAAAAGATTTAAATGAATCAAATTAAATGATTGCCAAAGAGCAGCTGGAATTTAGCTTGTCGATACTAACAAACTAAGACAAAAGGTTTAAATCTTTTTATAGTGGACATTATCTTACAACAAGCACATGATTACTGCACTATTTATCGGATAGTCTTTACTCTTCATGTAGTAAATATAGTAAATTTCTAAAAGTTTGCTTATTCCTAGAGTGTAGAAATATTCGCTTTAGATTCTGTGATGTCCGGAAGTATCTCATCAATTTCGAAGGCACTTTCTCTATAGTATGTTTGAAGTGGCAGTTGATTACGGAAGTCAAATAAATACCTAAGATAAAACCTAATTTGTTCAATTTTTGAAGCCGAATTAAAGTGACATAATTTTGCAGCATTTGTTTGAGAAAGCATCGTGAAATGAGACAGTGAAGGCTATCACTTCTGTATCAGTATAAAACATTATAAAAATTGGTATTATTCTGTGTGGGAATGAGTTAGCCGATTTTCTGTGAAACCGACCTGAATCTCCAAAATTAGTTTTATGTGTAAAATAATTATCTCTCTGATATATTCAGGAATTTTATGAAGAAGTAGACGATGATCAATTTGAAATAGTATTTGTCTCATTGGACCATTCCGAGGAAGATTTGAATAACTATGTGAAAGAATCACATGGCGATTGGTATCATGTCCCTTTTGGTTCCAGTGAAATCGAGTTTGTTTTTGGAAGAGATTTTTTTCCATGCTTGGTGACAGAAGGTTGAAAATAGAATTGCTTACTTTTAAAAAAATATAAAATAGCCTACATGACACTTTTATCTGCCTCGGGAGCTTCTTTGTCGAGTGAGCTTGTCGGTTCTGAAATTCATATAAAAGCAATTTTCTTAGCGAACTTCTCCTCTTATTGTCATTTTATTTTGAGAAAACTAAAAAATAAATATGAAGTTGCCGGAATTCCTATGCTTATTGTGATTAAATCCGATGGTAACGTCATCACCAAAAATGGCCGAGCTGACGTTTCGGTAAGCTTTTGTTTTGCTTGATATTAGATGCAGGATTTTGATTATGGAAAATTTCGTCGAAATCTTGTTTCTAAATGGTAGGAAATACTATAAACACCCAAGCTTAACTCTTTGAGAACTTTATTTCTGTATCTTACAGTTGAGTACACTGATCCTTACTAAGATTATCTTCATACTCACGAAGAGGGTATTCAAGGAGAGCAGCTTACAATCATCGTAAATTAAAATATTATCAATAGAAAGTGGCTATATCAAAAAAAAATGTTTTCCATTGCAATAAAAGTGCTTTCAAAAAATGTTTCATGCAACGCAAAGCACCACCGCAAACGCTTTCAAGCTGGTTAGCAGCAGCGTAGTGTGGGTTGAACGAAATAATCTATTGGTATTTCTACTATCACTTTCTGCTATTTCGAATGTTCAAAAGAATTTTTCCTCCGATTTTATCATATAGTTTATGGTAGTAAAATGAAAATTTCTGGCTCAGCGTTCTTCTTTGTAATTCATTTGCTGTGCTGATAAAAAACACTTTCTGCTGCGTCTTATTCATGCTTGTGATAAAACTTTCTGATGCTATGCAGAGAAAACACTGTCCGATTTCATCTTACTGTCATTTATTTAGTTCTTACGATTGAAAATAACTGTCAGGAGAGATACAATTCCTTATGTATTAACCGGTATATATATATATATATATATTTCAAGAAACATAGGAGAAGATATTGTTGACAAAGGGAACAAAAACGAATTTTTAAACAGGTCGAAAGAGGGTTAATCGCAAAGTGGTACCTAATTATGGAAATATAGTACATAAGGAATTTCACAGTAACAGAGCGTATAATACCTCTGCCCTTAAAGCAAGTAAAGGGAACATTAATGAAATGAAAAGATTTGTGCTGGACGTGTAATACATATTGAACGACAGACTAAAACATGAATAATAAATACGGTTCACTAAATACTAAATTTTTTACTAACCTATTTCATTCCATAGAACAATACTAGTGCTGGCTACATATTTTCTGCTTTCCCTTATTATAAAACTGTGATGTTTTCCGTCACAAACTCTTTTAACAATTATAAAGTTTGTGTTTAGTTGCATCTAACTTATACCTGTCGGAAAAACCAAATTATAATAATATGTCGAAATCCATAAGAGTAAAGATTGTCTCCATTAAATATTCATTAGACAAATTGTATCTCATAAAAGCAATCATTCATCTAACACTCATCTTCCAACTGTACTGAGCTTACCTGTATTACCTTTACGGTTATTAACAAGGAATGTGTGCATTGCAAATTGTTTCTTCGTTCTAAACCAATTCTGCTTGCAATGTGGAAATACTGTAGAGATTTTCTAATCTAACAGTCAGTGTTAAAATCCAACTCTCTTACTACATGAAGAGTAAAGACTATCCGATAAATAGTGCAGTAATCATGTGCTTGTTGTAAGATAATGTCCACTATA